>JANHMN010000019.1:11814245-11842296 GCA_030674055.1 Rhabdomys pumilio | reverse complement strand
CTTGCTGGGGAAAGCCTAAGAGGAGGAAGATAGAGTATCTCAGTGGGAGGAGCCAGACTTCTCGATGATGTTCCAGAAACACCTACACGCATAGCCTGGGGTGATATTAAAACATTTTTGGTTAAGTATGGAGGGGTTTTTCCCCCACTTTGTATCATTTTAACACTCAAAAAGTTTCAGATCTTGACATATTGGACTCAAGGGGTATTCAACCTATTTTAGAAATTTTTAATCCCAATCTTGGGTTTCTACCCCACCATTTAGTTCAAGGATAAAACACACACACACACACACACACACACACACACACACACACGCACAGCCTTACAAAAAGTCTTAAGTAGCACAAGAGCTGGGCAGATATCTACCCTCTATGCTATTAGAATCTACTTTCCTATTGATATCTTTGAATTTTATTACTATGTTTCATCTGGGGTCCTTTTAACTCCAGTTGACTAGCCTCCAGGGCTATGCTTTCTTGATTCCTAACCCATCTCCTTTCTCCTCCTGTACCTTCTTCTTCCTTCTCATGGTCCACTTCTGACTCCAAGCCTGGGAAACTTAAACCCACCAATGGCTCTTCTGCCCAACTATTAGCTGTTGGCATCTTTTTTTTACCAATGAGAAATAACTTGGGGGCAGGGTCACATATGTGACTTGGGTCTATGAGCAGACTCTAGGTCTTGGAGGTTACACTTAGCACTGCAATAGACAGCAAGACCAAACCTCAACATCAACCTGCAAGTACGTTATATTCAAATGTTAGCAGATGTGTTGTGAGTATTGCAGCAACACCTGTAACCTCAGTACTCAAGAGGCTGAGGCAGGTGGATCATGAATTCACAGTATCTTAGGGGTTCATTGCTGTGAAAAGATAACGTGCTCAAGGCAACTCTTATAAGGACAACATTTACTTGGGGCTGGCTTACAGGTTGAGAGGTTCAGTCCGTTATCATCATGGTGGGAAGCGTGGCAGCTTCCAGGCAGACATGATGCTGGAGAGGTGATGAATTCTACATCTAGATCCAAAGTCAGGCAAGAGGAGACTAGATTCTGCACTGGGCAGTGCTTGAGCATAGGAGACCTCAAACCACACCTTCACAGTGACACACCTCCTCCAACAAGGCCACACCTCCTTCAATAAGGACACAGCTCCTTATAGTGCCACTCCCTATGGACATTTGTATGCTTGGTCCCCAAGGAGGTGTAGCCTTGTTGGAGGAGGTGAGTCACTCACTGGAGGTGGGCTTTAAGTGGTACCAGGAGTGGGGTTGAGTTTTGAGATCACAAACACCAATGCCAGGGCCAGTCTCACACGTTCTCTGCCTGCTGCCTGCAGATCAGGATGCAGCTCTCAGCTACTTCTTCATCCTCAAGCCTGCTTGCCTGCTGCCATGCTCCCCACCATGATGGTACTGAACTAACCTTCTGAAGTTATAAACAAACCTATTAAATTAAATTAAATTAAATTAAATTAAATTAAATTAAATTAAATGCTTTCTTCTGTAACTTGCCTTAGTCATGGTGTCTCTTTACAGCAATATAACAGTATCTGAGATACAGTCTAAAGCCCCAACACCCCATGATGGTATGGCAGCAGATTGGAAGACCCTCCTTTTAACATATTAGAAAAAGCAACAATTTAAAAAATGAAAGGAAAATCAGAAAAAGACAATTGCACACAGAAAACAGTCCATTAAGAAACACATATGTAACAGATGGTAAGACGTAGCTCTTCCGAAAGATTGCTATAGCAAATGCTACCAGAGCTTAACAGTGAGCGTGGGACAGCGTGAGAAGAAAATAATATCACAAGTTAGAATGAGAGGGGGCGGAGCACAAATGTTGGCCAAAGAAATCTTATGCAAAAGCAACATAAAACTTGAAGTAGCAAATGTTCAATAAAGATGCGGTAAATGTTTGCAAAATACAAGTTAATAAAACAGATGCAAGAAAGAGTAGAAAAACAGAACAGATCAATTACCACAGAAGAGACTGGAAAAAACAAGAGCAAGAAGAAGAGCAGAACTGCACTCTCCTAGCAGTCAGGGTGGTAGGCCCGTAGTTCTAGGACTCTGGAGGTGGGCTTACTCTGAGTAAGCCTGGACTACATAGTGACGCCCGGTCTACCCATGGGCCCTGTAAAGCAGACAAATAAATGAACAAAAGTCTAATCTTGAGAAAGTAATTGAATCTAAAGCTTGGTCTGGGGAATCAAACCCAGGACCAAGAGCATGTTAGACAAGTGCTGTATTACTGAGCCACGCCCCCAGCCCCATCTACACACGAAATTACTGTTACTTACACTATTTGAGCTATTAAGAAAGAAGGAAAGGAAGGAAAGAAGGAAGAAAGGAAGAAAGGAAGAGGCAACCACTTTGTTAGCAAGCAAACTAAAATGCCAAAACTTGATTGAAGTTACTAGAAAATGTTATAATCTTACAATTAGCTGAACTAACACCAAGACCTAGTTCAATCTCACATGTTGACAGAAATATTATCTACTATTCCTTCCCCAAAGAAACACAAAACTGAAGGACAACAGGAGCAAGAGAGACAGGCTTGCGGTGTGGCTACCAGCTTGGCAGTAGAGCATATACTCAGTACACTTGAGGTCCTGGACTCAGTCCCCAGTACTCCTCTCCTCCCCTGCCTGAAGATCCCGATATGCCAGAGGAGGAGACAATAGCCATAAAAATTTGGGTCATTTGAAAATGGATGAGCCAGTGGAAAGTGACTTGGAGTGCTATAGAAAGCTAAACCCTAAGCCAGAAGTGTATTCCACCTCAGGAGTATCCAGAACTGAACAATTGAAAAAGGCGAATTCCTCTACAAAGAGCAAGAAGGACATGATTGTATCAGGAGCAGGTAGGGTCCCAGGCTCCCTGCCTTGCCTTCTGAACGATGAGTGGCCTCCACTCCCGGCAGAAGACTTTCTCGACTACTGCAAGTAAAGATTGGAGGAGGATGGGTTACAGAAGATTGCTTCCCTGGGCCCTTCCTATCGTCTGTACTATCTCCCCAAACACTGATAGATACATTTAACCTTCTCAGGAAGAAAATGAGAGGTTTCATCTTTAGGGCCTGATTGCCTAAGGCAAAGGGCCTAAAGATGTTGTCTTAGGTACTTTTCTGTTACACTGTTAAGATGTCATAACCAAGGCAATTTATAGAAGAAAGAGAGTACTTAGTGCTTAGGGTTTTGGAGGGTTAGAGTCTATGACCATCATGGAAGGAAGCATGGAAGCAGGCAGGCAGGCAGGCATGGCACTGAATCCATAGCTGAGAGCCCAGGTTTTGAGACAAAATCCATGGGGAGAGGGAGGAGAGAGAAAGACAGCCAAAGACAGAGACAGACAGAGACAGAGACAGAGACAGAGACAGACAGAGACAGATTGAGAGAGAGACAGATTGAGAGAAAGACATGCATAGAGAGACAGAGAGAGAGATACAGAGAGAGACAGAGAGAAACAGACAAAGAGACACACACAGAGAGAGAGGCAGAGTCAGAGATACACAGAGAGAGACACACACAGTCTGAGATGGTGATAGAGAAACTGACTGATAATAGCACACTTTGAAACCTCAACACTTCCCCTAAATGACAAGCTCTGCCAACATGGCCACACTTCCTAATTCTTCCCAAATAGTTTCAACAACTGGGGACCAATCAGTCAGACATGTGAGTATGAGCCTATAGTGGCCATTCTCACTCAAATCATCACAGATACTGACAGGAGCCCCCAGTAAAGCAGAGAGAAGCACATGAAGACCTGTGTCCTACCTATGTTCACCAAACTCATAGTTACCATACCAGTGCGTCTTCAGTGTGAGCAGTTAGCCAAGGACTGCCACACAGGAAAGAAAATTAACATGAAAAGCAGAGATTAAAAAAAAAAAAGAATGGAGAGAATAAATTACTAAGGAAGCTGAGTGGAGGGGTCTATCCAGAGACAAACCTTCATCCCTCGGCACTGAAGGAAAACTGACATCCAGGGCAAAACACCAGTCTAGGCCAAATGTCTCTGTGGGGCATGGTGGAGCTGTGAATTCCTATCTGGAACTGTACACCCTGCTGAACAGACCATCACAATCATGCGTGATGATGTGAACATAGAATACACTCGTGCGCGCACACACACACACACACACACACACACACACACACACACACACACACGGAAGTGCAGCTTTAAGAATTCTCAGAAAGCTTTTGGTGGGTGTGGGAAGCCAAGAAAGAAGGGAAGGACTCAGAGACAGAGACAGACAGGGAGTAGGGAGACAGATATAAAAATATAGAGATAAGGAGAATAAAAGATAGGGATAATGTGTATATATATCCATGTTTATATATATATATATATATATATATATATATATATATATATATATGGAGCTATATATCCATATTATATATGGAGAGAGAAGAAGGAAGAAGAGGAGGGGAGAAAGAGGAGGAGGAAGTGGGAGTGTCGTGTTGTGTTTGTTAGTTTTATGTCAACTTGACACTAGCTAGGAGAGGAGGGAGCCTCAACTGAGAAAATGCCTCCATAAAACCAGGTTGTAGGCAAACCTCTGGTGCGGTTTCTGAATTAGTGATTGATGAGGGAGGGCCCAGCCCGTTGTGGGTAGGACTATCTTAGAGATCCTTGGTTCTGTCAGAAAGGAGGCTGAGCAAGCCATAAGGAGCAAGCCAGTAAGCTGCACCCTTCCATGGCCTCTGCATCATCTCCTGCTTCCTGCCCTGTTTGAGTTCCTGCCCTGACTTCCTTCGAGGATGAGCAGTGAGGTGGAAATGCAAGATAAATAAACCCTTTCCTCCACGACGAGCTTTGGTCATGGTGCATCACCATAGTAACCCTAACTAAGCAAGGAATATAGAAAGAAAGGAGGAGGGAGAGCTGAGTTGTGGCGGTCGTTAGCATTCTGTCTAAACTCCACATATCTAATCTTACTTCCTACCTATACTAATGTGTCTCAACATCTCGTCAAATCCAGGACAGCTCCAAAGAAGCAGCCTTCAAATCTCCTGTCACACACACAAAGACACTTCTACTGGACCTGTTCCTTCTGACCTGTCCTCAGATGGCTCCACAGACCCTGGACAGCAGGAAACATCCAACTCTCCTAAGACCGGACAAACACCTCCCATACCCACTTTTCTATGTTCCCTAGAGACACGTCACCCCCAACGCCAGCAGGAAGTAGCCAGATATCAGGACAACCCTGTTCCTGCTTCACCACCTTCCCTTTCTCATGTTTTCTTTTTTAATTAAACCAAAACAGGGAAATGTTTGCATTCTGTCTAAACTCTACCCCCACAGTGGTTTGAATAAAAAATGTTCCCCTTGGGTTCATGTATTTAGACACTCGTTGGTGGCCCTGCTTAAGGAGGTTGTGTGTTGGGCCCTGCTAATTAAGGTGGAAGTCTACCGTTGTCCAGACAGCCTTTTGAGCTCTGCATGAAACGGGGGACTCTCTTTACCATCCTGGCTTCTCCTGCTCTAACCTAGTCTAGTGAGTTCTGCCTCCTATCTGTGGAATGTCGGTACCCTCAGTGGGATTGCTTCAGCTTCCTTTCTCCAGATAAGAAACCCGTTCAGCAAGCACCTGGGATTCCTGGCGTGCCTCCTCGCGCTAAAGAGGCATCTCAGTGCCTTAGCCTTTAGCCCACCCTGGATATTCCTACCCATTTCCCTAGAATTATATAACCCTTGATCCACCCTGAGTAAAGCTGATCTGTCTCCCCAAAGCTAGCTAATCCGAGAGTGTCGTCATTTCCGCTGTAGCTCATGAAACGCTGTTTGAAGAGAAGGCAGACTCACGGTTGTAGAACCTCCAGGCCAATGGTTCCCAACCTTCCTAATGCTCCAACCCTTGAATGCAGGTCCCCATGTTCTGGTGACTTCCCCCAACCATATAATTATTTCATTACTACATTGTACCTGTAGTCTTGCTACTGCTGTGAATCATGATGCAAATACCTGATGGGCAGAATGTTTGATATACGACTCCCAAAAGGGGTTACGACCCACAGGTTGAGAAGCCTTAGAGGGCAGGCTTTACTGGAGGGAGTATATGTCACTGGGGGCAGGTGTTGAGAGTTTATAGCCTCAGCCTCCACCCTAGATCAGGATGGAAACCTGATCTCTCAGTTTCCCATCTGCTCCCTGCAGCCATGCCTCCCCCACCACTGCAGACTCTTTCTCCAGAACCATATGCCAGAGTAAATGATTTTTTTATTCTTCACGTTATTTTTTTTTATCATATTTAATCACAGCAATAGAAAAAGAAATAAAACAGGAGGAGGGCAGATACCACGTAGATGAAATAAATGGAGACTATAGGCTGGCAGCTGCATAGCAGGCCGAGAGGAATATTAGTCCCGACTGCATCAGGACAGAGCTTGAGGTAGGACATCTGATTGGAAACAATGAGTTCGGTAGAGCACTCGATGCCTGAAGCATTGACTGAGGTGTTTATTATGTCAGGGTTTGAGTATGCCTTAGTTACTTTTCTATTGCTGGGAAGAGACACCATGATTAAGACAATTTATAAAAAAGAATGGTTTATTGGAGACTTATAGTTTCAGAGGGTGAGTCCATGATCATCATGGCTGGAAGCATGGTAGCTGTGCCCTTCCCCCAGGCCTGAGCAGGCCTGCAAGTCATTGACCACAACAAGTCCAAACAACAGGAGGCATTGCCTTGCCAGTCTTGGCGCCCTGAGGTCTGCTACAGAGCTAAGAAGAATGGACTGTCTGCTGAGCTAGCCTTGACACCTTCTGGACTACTATCTCCTCACCTAGCCCCTGGGCGGTACTGAGAAGAGACTCTGGGGGGTGGGGTTTCCCCTTTATATGTGAAAGCAAATTATTAAACTTCGGGCCTTGATCAGAATACTTTGTCTTGGCCCCACGTTTCTCTCGCCCTCCTTCCCGTTAATTCCTAGGCTTCATCTCAGGAGAACCTGGTGATCATGGCTGCAGGCAGATACAGGTAGCAGGCAGGCATGGTTCTGGTATCTAGAGCTTATATCTTGATCCATAGGCAAGAGGCGGAGAGAGCACAGGCTTTTTGAAACCTCAAAGCCTCTCCCAGTGACATACCTCCTTCTATAAACAGTTCCATCAATTGGGGACCAATCATTCAAATCTATGATCCTATGAGGGCCACTCTCATCCAAACCAACACAGAGTGTGAATTAGTGATCGATACACACACACACAAAGTAAAAAGTAAGAAAGTATTTGTACAAAAAGTTAGGAGTTGTCTAAGAAGGGGGTCTAATGATATCCTTTCACTGACAGGGCAAGTACTTTAGCCACTCAGTCATCTTCAGAACCCCATAAACCACTCCTCTTGAGGCCGGAATATACTCAGGTTTCCTTGGCCAAGAAATATGTGTGGTTGTTCTCCCCCCTTTTCTATCTATGTAAAACTCATAGTCCTCCTGCCTCAGCTTCCCAAGCCCTGAGATTATACCTCACAGACAACTATCATTATAGTCTCCTGCTACAATGCAAATCTGGCCTGTGTCATCTCCCTCAACCTCCAAACTCACGAAGGAGTTTGGTCCCCAAAGTCAGGTGTTAAAGATACCAAGAGGCTGGAAGCAATCTCCCTAGAATATTTAGAGCTGAGGCTTTTGAGGGTGTTTAGGATCAAATAATGTCATCAGAGTAGGGCCCTCAAGATTGGTTCCTGGGATCTTTATAAGAGGGAGATGGGCCAGGTACATAGCCACAGATATACTCTTGTGTGTCTCTTGCTTTATGATTGTCCATGCCACCTTGAGATTTTTATGAGCCAGAAGGACATTACCAGGCATGGTCCCTAGACCTTTTCCCTTTAGAACTATAAACTAAAATAAACTTTTATCCTTTTTAAAGACACCTTCCTCAAGCAATTTGTTATGGTAACGAAAAACCGGACAGACACACTAGTACTAGTGCCGTCTGAAAGCCAGGCACTTCAGGAGCACTTAGACGTCCACAGCAGCCTTATGTCTTATGAAACATTCCCATCCCAGTACCTTGAGATAAACTTCCCTCTTGTCTATATAAGGAAAAGATTTTATCCCCCCACCCTCCCTGCCCTTAGGATCATGGCTATGGGCCAAAGGTCAGAGAGACTGAAGTCATACAAGTATATAACGTAAGTTACGGGATGTGGTGTCATCTGGAAATGAAGACGTGAAGAAAGGGGTTGATGTGTGCCGTTTTTGTCTCGTCTTGATGAAGAAGTAGACAGCTGTGTGAGGTATGACTGGACCATGGGCTGCAGAGACTGTGGTGATGGCCTGAGCTGAACTTGGTAAGTGGCCAGTGTCTACACTCAAGGATATGTATGGTGTTCCTTTCCTCTTAGACAAGAGTGTTAGACCCTCTGGACAAGATCAGAAAATTCTTCTAGGTTTTAGAATCTGCTTTTGGGGAGAAGTACGAGTCGGGTAAGAATGAGCTCCCTGCTTCTTCTGTTTGTGTTTGGGGTGACACATGAATTCTACCAGCTGGAACTGGCTTCTCCAGCAGTTTCCCCAGTCTCTCACTCCTCAGGGAACCTTGAGAACCCCTGACCTCCACCGTGAGACCCTGAGCCACACCTGCCTCAGCTCTTTCACAGCAACTCTCCTTTATTTTCTCTCTTTTGTATTTATCACTTCTTTGATTCTTTTATTTGTGATCTATCTCCCTCACTAGCACAAAAGCCAGGATTGTGTTGTTAATCTGGTCCTAGAACTTTCTGGTACAGCGCTACGGTCCAAACTTTTGGCAGAATGAACAAATAAAACCCTTTGAGAGTCAAGCTTCACTTTGGAGGAATTGCAGAATTTGGTGAGATTAGAGCTATTTGATTCTGCAGTGTGCTGGCATTGTCCATAAAATGCAGGAGGAAATATGCAGAAATGCAAAGAGGCAGAAGTTGGGAACTGCTGAAAGGAGATGGAAAGGACCGGAACCGGAAGTGCCTGGGCCACGGCAACACTTCCTTCAGCAATGGAGACAGTCCACTGACAAGGGTGACTCTGGAAGAGGGGGTGTCTCCTTGGCACCACTGGAGATAGACTCTGCAGACAAACTCCAAAGGCCTCAGCACTGGAAAGCTGGATTCATTGCTAAAATGAAGAGTGTTCCCTGGAAGGAGAATTTCAAATACCCCAACCCAGATGATTTTCGGACTGGACTAGAACAGGGCTTCCACCTGGGAGAGTGACTGCCAAAATGGCAAGACTGCTGTCAAGATGCAGGGTCAAGGAGGAGTGTGGGTAGTAATCGGGTGCAAGCCAGTACCCAGACAGACCCCAGGGCAAAAAGAAGACAGACAAAAAACATGTCTCCTTTTACTCCACAAACAGACGCAGTTTGGTTGAAAACATTGTCTGCCAGAGCATTTGCCTCCTGGAGAAATTAAACATTTCCTCTCAGGCACCTGTTTATAACAGACAGACTGGAGTGTTGGCTGGGTTGCAACAGATATATAATTTCAGTTAGCTAATGACCTCAAGAGTCCACATTGCCCTGGCCAGCCGGGCTTATCTCTTATTTAAACATGGAAAGAAAGTGGCTGAACGGTTGAGTTAGTGAGGGTGTGCACACACAGGCAGGTGCTCCGTCATGGTTTGCAGCACAGCGCCCATGTTAAGAAAGAAAAGGGAACACAAAATCATTTTAAACCAATAAGCAGGCTTTACTCAGTGAGCACCTCACCAGCTGCTGTGGGAGTTACCCTAGAATAAGGCATCCTCTCTGGCTGGGACGTCCCTGTCGAGTCAGATGAGGCCGTGCAGCTGTCGGTATAGCCCTAGCTGTGGGGCCAAAGAGAGAGGGTAGCAGCTGAGGTCTGGGCCAAGGGCAGTGAAACTGTTAATGGCTTTTAGCAAAGGGCTTCAGGGCCAAGCATGTTTGAGATCTATGAATATCTCTCTGTCTCTGTCTCTCTGTCTCTCTGTCTCTCTGTCTCTCTCTCTCTCTCTCTCTCTCTCTCTCTCTCTCTCTCTCTCTCTCTCTCTCTGAAGACATATGTTGCCAGGTCCAGTCAAAAGCCAGTCTTGAATGTGTTCTACATTGGGAATCTATAAGAGAGCGCCAAATAGAGTGTTTCTCACTTATTTGACAACTGACATTGATGTCTTTTCCCAAGCAACTGTATTACAAAACTGCCCCAAGCTTATGTGTCCATTTGCACATGCATTGAGAGGGCTGTGGTCTTGGTAAACAGTTCTAAACAGATTAATTAGATCGTCAGGGAAAGACTTAGTCACAACTAGACCAGGGAGATTGGCTTTGCTGGTCTATGTGTCTGTCTGTCTGTTTTGAGACTGAGTCCCACTTTGTAGCCCAAGCTAACCTCTGTTTCACCTTCATCACCTCAACCTCAAGAGTGCTGAGACCGCAGGCGAGCACCAGCACCACCCCAGCTGGATTAGTTAGATCGTGAACTAAAAATTAATGTTAGGTGCCCCTCCTGGCAGGAGTCAAGGGCAGATTTCCCTGGATACACCACACAGCTAACACTTCAGACCAATCCTGATGTGGAGTCCCATATTGTACTTGTGTAGAGTGAAAAATTATAAAGACCATTTTATAAAATATATACAGGCTCACTAGTTCCAAGAAAGCAGAACTGAATATAAGATTCCAGGCCTTTCACTGCCCCGGGATACATTCCTCAAACCTCAGGGAAGAAAATTCACCTGTGGGTGGGGTAGGCCCAAAGCAGGCCACTGATCTTGGTTACCCCTCCCCCCTTGAGGTCTTTTCCAGTGTTACAGCTTGCTGAGTTCAAAATTTATAAAACAACCAATCATGTGTAACCACGTGAAAATTCCTTCCTTTCCCTACCCTTTACTATAAAAAGCTCCTTAGCGCACCACTCGGGGTCAAACTGTACTCCTGCACGAATGTGCAGTTTGAACGCTGGCTGCCAGCTCTCTTCCCTAATAAACCTCTGTTGATTGCATCCAGGTGCGGTGTCTTGGAGTTTGTGGGTGTTCGAGACTTCCCGAGACTTGAGTAAGGGTCTCCCGAATTTGGGAGTCTTCACTTGCTTGTCTGTTTATTTATGACTTTAAAGTACTGTTTGTATGCTACCACACTGATTTTACTAACTTCTAAAGGGTTATAATTTCTAGTTTGTAAACCACCAAACTCAAAGGAAAATGCATTAAAATTCTTATACTCCTAGACCCAGAGATCTCCCCTCTGTATTTGATGTGGTTGGCATAGCACAAAGTGGCGCTGGCCCAGGCTCAGACTGTCTGTCTTTCAGGGAACGTTAGTACCTAGTGCTGTGGTACATCCTGAAGTGAGAGCCGCAGTTGGTTTCCAATTGTAAATCCCATTTCATGATCTAATCTTATTCTGCAGCCATGTTGTCCTGCATTAGACCTGGTCAAGGTCACACATGAGCTTGCGGTCAGGTAGCTGTGGTGTCCAGAACACCTGCACTACAGGTGTTTCTATTCTATCCTGGGTCCATGGCTGGGGACCTAGAACCAGGGGCAGGTCAGTAAGAGAAAAGAAACCAATTTATCTATAGAAGTTTCATGTGACATGGGCTCCTTCAGAAATAAAGACTCAAAGGGGGAAAAAATGGCAAATGTAGTTCTGGTTTCTGAAACAGGGCCTCACCAGCTGTCCTCAAATTTGCCATCCCCCTGCCTCTGCTTGCTAAGTGATCATGCAGGCTTTTATGCTAGGTGTGATGGGGAGACCATCATGGAGAAGTGGGGTTGGGGATAAGACATACTGGTAACGAAGTTAGCGCAGGAATTAGCAAGTCCTGCATGTTCAGATTGTCCTTTGAATCCCTGTGTCTTCAGAGATGAAGACATTATTTTCCCTGAGGTATAGGGAATGCACTTCTTGAATAAAAAGTTTAGAAACTTCTTTAGGGAACAGAGCAAGCAGATAGGTGAGCCACCTCCTGTCTTTCTGTTCTCACATATGCCACGGTGCCATATTTTAGGGTAATGAGTTCTGAGCAGGAGAAAAACAGTCCAGGGCTGTGCCGGGGACTCCCCGCTGGTGCTCTACCCTGTGGCCTCATGATTAGTGTAGGATATACTGATTTAGCTTCTTGAGAGGGCTGACTGAGGTGGGAGGGTCACTTGTGACCACAAGTTTGAGACCATCTGGGACAATGTGGAGAGATTCCCATTTGAAAAATCCTCTTGGTACCAGACCATGAGCTGAAAAGTCTCGGTCCTGGGCTCAGGCGAGCCAGGGCCTTCTCCCGCTCTTCCAGCACATCAGAGGCACATCCAGAGATTTTGTTTTTTAAACTAGCAGTCCGACGTGGTATTTTGCAAGGCACCATGGCTTTTCAAAGGGTCTAGAAGACGCCTGCGGCTTCAGCTCCTCCTTCCCACATTGTTTCTTTCCTAGATTCCCTTGATTTTCTCCTGAGCGTTTTGGCTGTGGAGGTCCTCATTGTTCTTCAGAGTCATATCTGAAATGTAAAATGCAATCTTGTTTGGGAAATTAAAAAGAAAATCTAGGAGCAGGTAATGGGGCTTGGGAAGCCACAGGGGGACGATGGGTGTCAGGTGCTGGAGGGACGGGGGTCCACTCCGAGTGGCAAATGATTTGAAGTAATTTCAAGACTGAAAAAAAAAGTAGCTTTCACTTCCCGAAATCAGTTTAACAGCTCAGATGATTATTGCTCCCCCCGGTGTTTGTAAAAATATGAAATGAAAGTGAGCAACTTCTGCAGGCTCTCCAAGTTTTCAAAAGCCATTAAACCCACAGAGCCTGTTTGGGTTTTATCTGAGGTAATGAGTCCTGACCGATAATGTTATTGTCTTCAAAAGAGTGGCAGAAGGGGCCTGCCAGTCAAGGTAATGGCTCTCATGACAATTGTGCATTCCTGGCTGCCCGCTGACTCTGGGTAGCCACTGGCCTCAGTTTCTCCTTATGTGGAGTTATGCATGCATGTACTGACTCCATGCTGCTACTGTTAGGAGTTACTGAAAGCGTGCGTGAAAGTATTTACTAAGATATATCACTAATCTATAGGTTTTATTTTGCATAAATGAAATTGCTGCAGGTAGGCAAAGATTCAGGCTTCAGCAGGGAGTTCCAGGACAGCCATGGGGAAGAGGCCAGTCTTAGCCCTCTCTGCAACTCAGAATATTTCCACCTAGAGCAATAGTGCGCAACCTTCCGAATGTTGAAGTCCTTTAGTACAGCTCCTTCTGTTGTGGTGACCCCCAACCATATAATTATTCTTATTGCCATTTCATAATTGATGCTTTGCTACTGCTATGAGTCATAATATAAATATCTGTGTTTTCTGATGATCTTTGGTGATCCCTGTGAAAGGGTGGTTCGACATCCTCCTCCTTCCCACAAAGGGATGGCAACCCACAGGTTGGGAACTACTGACCTAGAATACATGTGTCCCTGGGGGAACGTTTGCAATGTTTGAGCCATTACAGATTCTCCTTGACATGTATGTGGAATTTATCTCACTAAACCTGTCAGAAGTTGGAAGTACTATCAAGTTCAAAGTGTATTTAATATAATGAAGAGTGTAATTCCTGGTAGAGAGTGGACCACATGGCTTAGTGGGAACTACTGCTTGCTGATACCAGTAAGTTCACAAAGGAGCATCTCAGTGGGGAGTTTCATTATGGAATATAGCACAGGCCAGAGAAAAACTAAGTTATAAGCATGGCTTCTGAGTGCATAAAATCAAACCATACAAATTGAAGAACCCTGAGTCAGGGCCTGTTTACCAGCCAGGGAGATGGTGATGGGGGGGGGGGGGAATGCTGTTGACATGCAGGGGACAGAGGCCAAGAAGGCTGCTTAACATCCACCATTGATTGGGATGTCGCCACAGGGAAAAAAAATATCAGCTGGTCAAAAATGACAGTTGTATCAGGGTTCTTAACAAATACACTGGCCATGCACAGCCTACTTAGCATCTTTGGACCAAGAAAATGTTGCCTTGTGTGGCTTTAATAAAGGTCGCAAGAGGTCCATTTTCTGTGGGCCAAACCCATTGACAAAAGGGAGTTGGGGAAGAAATAAATGCAGATGCCAGTTAGCCTGGCAGTTAGCACTAGAGACAGAGCCTTGCCCAGTGTTTAACCGTTAATCATGTCAGGCTATCAGGACAGAAGTGAGTAAATGGTGCCCAGAAGCTCCCAGGAGAGAGCCAAGGGGAGAAACTCACTCTGAAAGGGTCTGGTTAGTCACCCTGGAAGGGTCTGGTTAGTCACTCTGAAAAGGTCTGGTTACTGGGGAGGAATTTCTTTTTATTATAACCCAGACCCTGAGGTTAAGGCAGAAATATACTGATTCTAAGGGTTTTTTTTTTCTTTTTTTAAATCGTGTGTGTGAATGTGTCTATTTGTGGGAGTGTGTGTGTGTGTGTGTGTGTGTGTGTGTGTGTATGGATAGATGTTTATGTGTGTATTTTGTGTATATGTTTATATCTGTATATATGTGCATATGTGCCTATGTGTATATGTGTATATGTGTGTGTGTGTGTGTGTGTGTGTGTGTGTGTGTGTGTGTGTTGGCCTAAGTGTGTGTATGTGTTGGGAGCCGACACTGCTTTAAGCAGAAAGCAGTTAGAAAGCAGCTATCAACTTTGTAGCCATCTGGAACCGTATACCCTGATGAGAGACTTGTTTTTCAATAGCCTTCAACAGCTGAAGCACACTCTGATAAATATCTTGTTTATCCCACATAGCTTGTTTTGCTGTTTAGTGCCCCCAGCTGCAAGGAGCACGTGGTATGCACGCCTACAAAGCATAAGGTGCATGTGCTATCAACGCTATACAAGCCTGTAAGGCTTATGTCATATCCACATCTGCAAGGCATGTGGTATCCACACGCCTACAAGGCACGTGGCAAAAGCCTATAAATACCCCAGACTTCCCTTCAAAGAAGGACTAATAAGAGAGAGAAAATAAGAGGAGAAAATAAGAGAAAAGCCCTTCAATGAGATAGACAATAAAAGGGAGTCAATAAAGGAGACGTGAGAGACATGAGACTTGACTACAAATCCTCTGGCTTGTCTCTATTCTTCACGTCTTCCCCCTACTCTCTCTCTTGCTAAACCCTGACCCGTGGACTGGAGCAGCAGCACCGGGACACTTTTGGCCCCCAAGCCAGGCAGAGTACCGGTCACAACGTGTATGTAGCACAGTGCATGCAAAAGTCAGTTCTCTCCTTCCAAAATATAGTTCTCAAGGACTCAACTCAGGTCATCAGGCTTGACAGCAAGTGCTTTTATCCTCCTGGCTAAAGCATAGACCCTCAAAGGGTTGTATCTTAACTAATAATCCCTTAGGCCCACTTAGAAATAAATTTAATTTAGGCTGGATCCTTCCAGGAAAATTTGTTTTGATGCAAAGAAGTTCACTAAGTTGTGTTGATGTCCAGATTTCTGTAGATTAAATCCAAAGGCTTTCAGGATTCCTGGGAACAGAACCCCATTCCATATTATTTCTCAAAAGATTCATTTTATTTTTAAAATTATGAGTAAGTGTCTGTGTGGGAATGAGAGTTCGGGTGTCCACAGAGGTCAGAGGCATCAAATTCCCTGGTGTTGGATCTACAGTTGTGAGCCACCTGACATGGCTGCTGTGGGTCGAACTTGGGTCTTCTGCAAGAACACTATGGGTTTTTAACTTCTGAGCCATCTCTCCAGCCCAGAAAATTATATCGCACTCAATTTGAGGTCAAGGTATAAGAAAAGAGGAAAAATGGACTGAGAAACATCACTGTCAAGGTGTGACTCTCTTCCATAGCCTTTTCCAAAAAGAATTGTTTAATTATTTTATGTATATGAGTATACTGTCTCTGTCTTCAGATATACCAGAAGAGGGCATTGGATCCCATTACAGATGGTTCTGAGCCACCATGTGGTTGCTGGGAATTGAACTCAAGATCTCTGGAAAAGCAGTCAGTGCTCTTAACCACTGAGCCATCTCTCCAGATCTCCATAGTCTTTCTGTAAGAAGCAGTTATAGGTCTTTTAGTGGAAGGGTTGCTAGGCTGCTCTGGGATGATGAGGTTGGTAGCCTGTGCATTTAGAGAGGCAGCTACTGAATATCTAAGGTGCAGGGCACCAGTGTGTCCCCACACACAGCCTCTTTGGAGTTTGTCTGAGTTCTCCAAGTTATAGAACTGATGCAAGGAGGTTGGAGGATGCCAGAGCTAGCTGGAGAGCAGAGTAGAAAACCCTGGGAAAAGCCACATGACCTTCCCATATCAAGCCAGCAAAATCAATGGAGTTTGTATTTTGTTTATTTATCTGCGTTTGCAGTACCAAGAATTGAACCAGGGCATGATAGATGAGCTACATACTCAGGTCTTAAAAGATTTATTGATTTTATTTGTATGTGTGTTTTGCCAGCATGTATGTTGTGCAGCCATGTATGTATGTGAGTGCAATGCCCACAGAGGCCAGAAGAGGGAGCTGGATCCACTGAGACTGGAGTTAGAAGTGGTTGTGAGTCCCTGTGTGGGTGCTGGGAGCAGAACCCAGCTCTTCTGCAAGAGCAGCCAGTGCTCTTAACCCCATCAAACAATGTTTTAAATTTTATTTATTTATTTATTTATTTATTTATTTATTTATTTATTTATTTATTTATTTTAATTTTGAGATAAGATTTCTCTATGTGGCTTTGGGTGTCCAGGAACTCACTCTGTAGAGGACTGGCCTCCAACTCTCAGAGATCCTCCTGCTTGTGCTTCCCTCACTCTGGGATTAAAGGTGTGTGCTTCCACACCTAACTCTCCAGCCTTTTATTCTGCTTCTTTCAGTGATTTTATTTTGAGACAGAATCTTATGAAATCACCCAAACTGGCCTCCTGTTTGTAATCCTCCTGCCTCAGTCAACCAACTAGCTATATTTGTGCGACTACAAGGTTACAGGCTGTGCCACGTCCTCAACTCAGTGTACCACTTGAACTAATATTAGGACTTATTTCTATTTTTTATTTTTTTTAATTTTAATTCTTGTTAGAGTTTAAGGGGTTAAAGAGCCAGCTCCATTGGCTAAATGTTTTCCACATAGTCATGAGGGCCTGAGCTGAGATTCCAACACTGAAGCAGAAAGCTGGGTATATAATCCTAGCAATGGCAGAGGCTGCTGGATTCCTGAAGCTCCCTGTTCAATCAGTCTAGCCAAATTAATAAGCTGCAGGGCCAGTTAGAGAGAGACCTTGTCTCCAAAAGTAAGGCAAGGTTTGACAGAGGGAAGCCACCTCTGTTGACCCCTGGCCTCCACATGTGCATGTGGGTGCATGTGAACACACAAATATATATGTAGACATTCTTCACACAAAGAATACAAAACTTGGACAAGCCTCTCAGTTTGGGGAAGGGCAATATATGGCTTATACACTGACCTTACTACTCTCTGAGCAGAGAGCAAGTCTAAGCAAGCCATGAACGAAGTGTTAGGATAACCACAAGAAGTGACTTGGTCTGTCAGATGATCTTGGGCCCGAAGGCTGAAGATTGAATGCTCCAACGTTCTGTAGCAGAGGGACTGTCCAGGTGCTCAGTGGTCTCTATAATTTGGCTAAGTTTTAGAAGCTATGCTTGGTGCTTCCCATAATTTCAGTTAACTCAGTCATTCTGGATTTCTGACGGGGTTGAAGACTTATAGTCTCATAGTCAGTCCTGGCTATTTTCTTTGAAAGAAAAGGTTTGAGAGGATGGTTTTCAGCTGACATTCATTCTAAAGCCAAGAAAAAAAGCCAGGTTCAGAACTAAGTCTTTTAGTTAGGAGGGACGACAGAGGTTCTGTTTAGTCAACAAAATGACAGACTGGGTATTAGGTCTATCTTGTACCTTACTGATACAAGTTGGTATAGTTATACTCTAATTGTATTCTAAGAAAAAAGTTTTATTTTAACAGGAACGGTGATATGTAGGAGGAGCTAAGGTGGGAGGAGTAAGGAGAAGAGAAGAAGGAGAGGAGGAGCTAGGTGACAAGGGGGGGGGAATAATGAGGTGGATGTTTGTGTGTTCCCACCAGTCAAAGATAGTTGATATATCTAGGTTGGGTATTGGGTTACACTTCTGATTGATATTGAGCATTACCGAACGTATAAAGCCTGTGAGTAACATTAAAAAAATAGTGTAAAAGCAAAAAGGAAAAGTGGGGGTGGGATAGGGGTTTTCTAGGGAGGGGAAATGGGGAAAGGGATGGCATCTGAAATGTAAATAAAATATGCAATAAAGATTTTCACATAAAAAAAAAAAAGTAAGAGACGACTGCCCACTTGTCTGCCTGAGTGCTAGGCCACAGCTAACACACCTTAGTTCTTAAAGAGCTTCCTAAGTGAGCATGAAATAACAATGATTATGCTCTCAAAGCACTGGGCCCTCGACAGGATATAATGCACAGCAAGAAAGAAGTCTCCTTGACATCTATGTGAGCCACCAAAATTACCAATGGATGCAAACAGAGGTAGACATAGGCCTGATCCAGGGACCTGGAGACTGAGCCAGCTTCCTGCTGCTGACGTGATCTCAGACAGTCTCTAAGCCCTCTGGGTCCCATCAGCAGAATGAGGGTGGATGGTGGCAGCTGCTGTATCCCCATAAGACTGAACATTTGAGACAGCTTCACGACTCACTGACTTACCAGTGTCTTACCATTTTTTGTTGAAAGGTAATGAGAAAATCAAATTGTATCCCATTAAGGAAATATGTTTATAACTAAATTACGTCCTGAGAACTCCATGCTTCCTGGCATGGTCTTTCACTGCTCTCCTAATATGAAATTTAACAGGAAACCTATGTTTTCCTGAGTAGCCAGTAAATGTATTTTGAAATGTTTTCTTGTATGACAGCCTCCTTTGGCCATCTACATGTGATCTGCCAGAGGAGTTCCTAGACAATTATTTTTATTAGAAGGGATGAAAATTGGTCAAGTAGCTCAGATGCATCTCACTGGGAGGAGAAGCATTCTTCATACAAACTCTCCACAAGTCCACTGTCACAAACTCAGCCCCAATGTGCTCATGTCTACACGACCTTACTGCTCCTGTTCCTGTCAACCATAGACGATGGTTTTACTGTGTCTCAGTTTAATCTCTTTCCCCTTCCTTGCCTGGAACACATGTGCAATGTTCTTTTCTGCATCTGTATCTTTCTATTTTTAAACAAAAACGTTTGGTGCTTAGAGCACAGTTCTCTGTCAAGGAAGAGTGAGAGCTTTCAGAAGTGTACTTTTACAGAACCACCATTGGACAAGTTGCTTAATCACTGTGACTCGGTGTTTTCATCTGAAAATGGGTATAATACTCCCAAACACTAAGCTTACTTTACAGTGGTCAGTATTAACCAGTTTAACACATGAAACTGAACAAGAACAGGCCTGGCTCTGTGTAATCCAAACTTCATAACAAATTCTAACATAATGAGATCTTCACTGAGTTTGTTGGGTAAGTCATCTGAGAAGGTGGTCTGACCTAAGTCTGAAAGGAAGCAACTGAAATGACTTGGTAGAAAAAGATGTGTTCGTTTTCCTGGGCCACAAGCACTTATTTACTCAAAATTCTATAATTTGAGAAACAAGTATGTCCAGACACAACCTCTGGGCCAAAGGTTGTTATGAGATGAGAGTGGTCTGATCTAAACTTGTAAACTTGCTGAAAGTGTGTGTGCATGTGTGTGTATATGTGCATGTGTGTATGTATGTGGTGTGTGTGTGCATGTGTGTATGTGTACACGGTGTGTCTGTGTTTGTGTGTTCATAACATGCTTGCAGGATGTTTTAGCATGAACTTTGTAGATTAAAATGCTGTGTTGTAATGCCAAAAGATGAAACACATAGGATATGGTTTGGCAGGTGTAGCTAATCTTTGATTCATTTACTGGCTAAGCCACTCAGGATGGTGTCTTTATATACTTTACTGACATATCAGGAAGCAGTAGGCCAGGGATATCTCAGTCCTTATGGGTTCTCTTGCTCTTCTTATGGTCATGGTAGCTTGTCTTTTAGAGTGTGCCCAGTTTCCCCTTAGGCGGATCTTCCAGAGAAGGATTTATTTATTTATTTATTTATTTATTTATTTATTTATTTTGCCTGTCTTTAGACCCTCAAGGACTTCACTGTATTTTACTGGTCAAACAAGTCCCAGGATCAGTCTTCAAAGGAGGGCTCTTAGTCAATTTTCCTCCACTATAGCAAGCCCCAGAGATGATCAGCTTATAAAGAGGAAAGGTTTCTGCTGGCTCGTGGATTCGCAGATTTCAGCCATGTTCAGCTGGGAAGGCCGCATGTCACAGAGGGAGCAGATGCTGATATGAACTTGGCCATGTCACAGCTAGGGGACAAAAAGAAAGGAAGACAGGCTTAAGTGCTCACTCTCCTCGTTGGCCCCACTGCTCAAAGGCTTCCCTGACTCCCACCAGTGTCCTCCCAAAGACAGAAGATTTAACACTCAGAACCTCATACCAAAAAGTAAGAAGGAAACTAGAGCTGAACTCGAGGGTCAGGAAGCACGGTTCACTGGGCCTGCCATGAAATGGGCTAACACAAAGATAAGTCCAAAGGCCTCCTGGGATCAGCCAAGATGAGCAGACAAGGCCTGAAAACAGGCGCTTAGCTGTCGATTAAATAGAAACACCACCTGCAGGCTTATTTGGTTCTAAAATAGTTCTTGGCTACCGGATATAGCTCGGTGGTAAGACTTACCTACCACGTGGGTTCATGGCCAGAACTGCAAAAGAACAGCCATATCGTGTCATATGCCCTGTGATACTAACTTCCTGTCACTGTGACAAAAGAAATACAAATAAAAATAAATTAACAACAACAACCAAACCCTGGGAAAATTTAAAGGAGGAAAGATTTATTTTGGCTGGTGCTGGGTGGGTGGATTCTGGGCTTTAGTGAGACAAACCATGTGGCAGAGTGTGGGAGCACATGGTGGAACACAGTTGGTCACTGCAGGGTATCTGGACACCAGCAGTGACAGAGAAGAAAGTGCCCTTCAAAAGCCTGCTCCTACCGGCCACTTCTTCCAAAGAGCTCAGACAGTAACACCCCATCGCCAGCTGGTGGCGCTGTTTGAGGAAGTTTCAGAGGCGGGGAGGGAGGAGGGGGACTTAAAAAGGAAGTGTGTCACTGGAATTTGGCCTTGAGTGTTCACAGCCTTGCCCCACTGCAAGTTCTGTTTCTTTTTTCCTATAGATGGGATCTCCCAGCTTCCTGCTCTTGCTGCCACGCCCGCTAATTGCTGCCATGCTTCCTCACTGCGGTGGAGTCAACCCTCTGGAACTACGAGCCAAAATAAATTCCTTCTATATAAATCGCCTCTGTCGTAGGGTTTTATCACAGCAACAGAAAAGTAACTGTTACAATCTCCTAAGAGCCCATCCTGATCTGAGCCGCCTCTTCGTAGCTTTAACCCTTTGTGATGCAGTGGCTCCTTGATAATGCCACCATCTAGGACTTAAGCCTTCGATACACGGTGATAGTCCATATTCAAATGGTGGCACTTCTTAAATTACAAGATTCCAAGATCCAAATTAGGGAACGTTGAGCCCTCGGACCCAAACACCCCTAGAATCCTTGTCTTGGGGAATTTGAATAATCCTTCTCCGATTCTGTGTCAAATTTGCTTGTTGAGCTCACATAGCGTTTTCATTGGCATGTGGTGAAGATAACAAAGGCCCGAGTGTGAACTTACCAGGATGTTCGTTCTTGTGGGTGCTCGCTCTTTTACCAGCTCATTGGCAGTATTTTTTCTCACTACTTTGCCCCTCCTGAGTTTCTCAAAGCATCGATGCAGCTATATTGTCTTATCTGGGATTGTTTTTCCATGGGAATAGATTAACAAAAATTTCTCAAAGAAAAATCTTTAATTTGGATATAATATATATATGTTGTTATAAAAATATATGTTATATATAAAAAGTGTATACATATATATGTGTGTGTATATATATATATATATGTGTGTGTGTGTGTGTGTGTGTGTATACACACACACTTTTCCTTTTCTATTACCATATTTTTAAAAAAAAGCATTTTTCTTATAAAGAATAGTAGTTTGTTTGGCTCAGGGGTCTGAAGGTAGATACTTACAGTTTTAGACGGTGAGTCAGTGAGCATAGCTGCCGGCAGGCATGACTCTAGAGCAGTATCTGAGTGCTCACATCCGATCCACAAGCACAAGGCAGAGAGAGGTACTCGGGAATGACATGGGTTTTTTTAAACTTCAAAGCCCACTCTCCCCCAGGAGGCCACACCTCCTAATCCTTCCCAAACAGTTCTATTGACTGTGAACCAATCATTCATTTGAGCCTATGGGGGCTGTTCTTGTTCAAACCACCACTGCCATCACGGAGACCTCACCATGATCTTAATCCTAATTACTGCCCAAAGGACTGGATTCCAAATGCCATTAGCATGTTATGGGACTGTGTTTCCAACACACATTCCAAAGGTCGCAGCCTTGAGGGGTGATGTGCGCCATAGCTGGGCATGTGTAGGATTGGCATAGTGTTGGAGATGTGATGCCACATTCAATAGAGCTGCTTAGCTGGGGCTTGAAATCTGTGCACCTGTACTTCCTCTCTCTCCTTTCCTAGAAATGGAAAGCTCGAGAATTTTGTTCTAAGGGTATTCCTCTTACTAGTAGAGCTAGCTGTGTTCTGTTGTGTCTGTCAGTAACAAATCTCTGAGACAATCGACCTATAAAGAGGAATGCTTATTTTGGCTTATGGTTTTACAGAGGTTCTCAACCTGTAGGTTGCAATCCCTTGTGTGTGTGTGTGTGGGGGGGTCCCATCCTGCATATAGATATTTACGTTGCAATTTATAACAGTAGCAAAATTACAGTTATGAAGTAGCAAAAAAATAATTTTTTTGGGGGGGGGTGTCACCACAGCATGAGAAAGTGTGTTAAAGGGCTATAGCACTCGGAAAGATGAGAACCACTGGTCTAGAATGTTCCCACTCGTGGGCAAAGGACCCTGCTATCTGAATGTTTACCACAACGGCAGCACATTACAGCTGGATTATGTAGTCCACCGTAAGTATGGATCTTACAGCCTGGAAGCAAAAGATGAGAGGTTGGGGCCCCATTGTTCCTTGCTTCACCCCTATTGACTTGAAGACCTCATGAGGCAGCACTTCATACACGTTCTACTGTCTCCTAATGGCGCCACCTAGGGGTCCAAAGCTTAATGCAAAATCATTTTGGGGGACATTTTAGATACAAATTATGGCAACTCAGTGGCACCAAACCGTGCTCACCACAGAAAAGGAATCACCGATGCATTAATTACCCAAGAGGACTTAGCCATCTTTGCATCTCATTATCAGACCCAGGGGTTCCCAAGGAAGAAGTGTCAGAAGCCCCGCTTGAGGTTACAGCTGAGAGAAACTCAAAACATCTGCCACTGCCTCTGCCTCCCTTGGGGACCCCTTTATCACCCAAGTTCTGCACTTAGCTTACTGGCGATTGAAGCGTCTGGTCCATTTCTTTTTCTTCTAATTTTCAATTCTCTCTGTGGCGCTTTCAGGCCGTACAGTCACCGTGCTAAAAGCATTCTTCCCCTGTCTCACTGGGAACTAACTAACTCCCAAGTGCTTTACTCAGAGGGGAGCTTGGCTCCCAGCTGCCGGGCGATGCCTGCTGATCACCCTGCACGGAATCACACCGCACTTAGTTTTTCACATTCTGTTTCCAGAGTTTATCCCTTCAGACTTTTCTCCTGCCACACTCTGTATCCAGGGAAAACAAGAGACGACTTGCCTAGAAACAGTACCCCGCCACCTCTGCCTGCTCTGCTGGAAACGGTGAGGCTGAAAACAACTTCTATCAGAAACTGACATTTAGAAACTATAAAGCCAATTATGGAGCTGGCTGGGAAATGACTGTGACGAGTGTTACCAGAGAGCAAGAAGGGAGAGCACATGCACATCGGGCATGACCTTTAAGACACAACCTTTGGAAGACAAAAACATGGAGAGTAAACAGTCAAGCTCTGGGTTTAATCTTTTGATGGTTACAGGGCTTCAGATGCACTTTTTTTTTTCCTGTTTGTGAAACTGGGATGTGTGTGTATATATCTAGCCATTTCTTCAGGGAAATGTTTTCTCTTCTACCTTGTATATTCATCTGTCCAGGCTGCTGTAAGGAGGAACCACAAACTGTGTGGTCTGAATGAGAATAGTTTTATTTTCTCATGGTTCAGGGGGAGGGTCCGAAGTCCAAAATCAGGGTCCCTTGCAGATCTGGGGTCCCTTGAGGCCTTTCTCCTGTGTGCATACCACTGGGGTGTCTTAGCAGTGTACCAGTCCTATTGGGATAGACCCACCCATATGATATTATCTAATCTCACCTCTTTAAAGGCCTTTTGGCGTATGAATTTGGTAGAACCACAATCCAGTCCATAATACTTTATTGCTTACCTCAGGTTTAAAAGATAGAATCCTTTCTTCCCTGCGTTCCTTCTACTAGATTCTGAGATTACTGATACAGGAGTGTGTTGTACATGGTTGAAGGAACTGTTCAGGGAATGTCAGAGGGAAAGTGCCAATATGTCTACTGTTTCAGGCATCTGTATCCCTGCCTTTGGTTTGCTCCTACTTGTGTATCATTAGAAACAAGGGCACCGGCAAAGATGAGGCTAGAGAAATTTGTCGTGTGATGTTGCCAACTGGCAAGGTCAGGACTGGCTGCCACTGCTGGCTTTCCTGAAGGATGACTTTTGGCAGGATGTCTACCCTTGTTGCCCTGTAAAAACCAGGACAAGCTCTGCTTTCCAAAGGCAAGAGATGCAAGGCTGTGTCTGTATAGATTTGTAAGCATGCATAGGTCTTGGGTTTGATCTCAGCACCAACCCTAACTCAACCCCCAAACCCCCAACCAAAAAACAATCACAGGTGTATGTGTAATTGAAACTAACTCATGTCAGTCTCTGGAATAATTTTTTCCCTGTATTCTATTCAATTTTTTTTTTTAAACTGAGGTACATCAGATTACACAGCAGAGTGAAAGGTTGTACAACAGACAACCTTATTTTCTCCGGATAATAAGATTACAAATTTCTTCTTTTAATTCACCTGCGTACTCTGATTTTTTTTTTTAACAAAAGATTGATATACTTAATAAAAGAACTCTCTTTTTCCAAGGATAGAAATGAGGCCTCCTTGCCAGCAGGTCCAGGCGAGAGGAGAGAGATCCGGTCCGCCAAGTCTCTCAAGGGCTGAGCGGGATGGTGAGTGTTGATGACCCAAAAGAAACACACTCGGGAGTCTTGTCGAAGCAGGAACTCAACTTTAACGGTCCAGCCTCTTGCTTATACAAACTCAGAGAACAGGGAGGAGGGGTTTTGGTGGGTGAGATGACATGTAGGGGGCGGGGAAGAGTAACCGAGGGTATGGGGTGACTGAGAGGACCAATGGAAAAGCTCTACATCAGCAATGACCGGGCAGAGGCAGGGCCAAACGGGTCTTGCTGAGTCACCCTGGTAGGGAAGTGACTGAGCTAGGTCTCAAAACTCAAGCCAGGCTTAGACTCTCCCACACCGCAGCAGAAACTGGAGCCAGGCTCAGCTTTGTCCACAAAGCCCAAATCAGGGCCAAAATGGGGCCCAACATGGAAACATTCTCACATCACTATTTTAGTCTCTCATTTGCTCCCTGAACACTTGACAGGATAGATACACTGCCTCTCGTCAGTGAGCATGCGCACCAGTGAACAGCCGCTCTGTGCCTCAGCTGAGAGCTACTGGAAGGGATGAGGCTGGTGTGGCTGGGGAGACATATTGCCACACAGTTGGGATTACAAGCAGATTAGATTTCACTTCCAGGTCACAGCTAGACTTTCTGACCTCTCAGATGGAAGACATGCTTTAACAGTTTGAAAACTGATCAAACTTAGCCAGTATTCTTTATTTGCTTATCTGCACTTTCATTCTTTACAGAAGCAGGAAAAGGCATCACTGAGAAACACGTTTTTACCCTTCTTTTATGCCAAGAACTACTTAAATAATTTAGTTTCATGATTATTCCATAATAAACCTTGTAATGAATGAGGCTACATTGCTTTTGCAGGGAACCTAAATACCTTTCTCAGAACACAATGGCAAGTGGAATCGTTTACACAATTGAAGCAAATTTCTAAGAGTGACTATGTGTGGGGGCAGCGGACTGTGCCAAGAAACTTGGTAAGGTAGAATGGGTTCGGAAGCCCTGGCGCCTCATACCAGAGGATGGTAGGTGTTTCACCTGCTCGGGACCTGTCACGTGACCACAGCACCCCTTGGAGAGGATCATGACCATCAGTCACTTCAGGGCAGCGCCCCAAGTCCCTCCACATGCAGATGAGGCATCCCTAACATCTCAGACCAAGCCAATAGAAAGCTACTGTCAGACCCCAACCTCCCTAAAATGTGTATAAGACCCTGTCTAGAAGGAGTAAAGGTGTGAGAACTGCCCCATCAGGGATCCTCTGAGAGCTTCTGCCATACAAGACCTGTAACACTTCCTGAGGAAGAAAGAGTTCTCTCCCAAAGCTTACCTCTGGAGGCTGTCAGGACCCACCACTCACTTCCTGGGAGACCTTGGTTCCTAGCCACACTCCCTTCTCCCTCCTCCCCACCCCCACCCCCTAGGGCTGGCTCTGTGCAGCACATCGCAGCTTCCCATCAACTCCCGAGCAGCTTTGGGGGTCAGTCGAGCTTCCCCTCCGTGCCTGAGCAGTGGAGGCCCTCCCTGCTTGTGCCAGCCCGACTGCAGAGCCACGCAGCTGCAGAATCTGACTGCTTCAATCTGACTTCCTTCTCCTCTTCTGAGAGTGTAACTCCTTGACCGATCCAGCAGGGTCAGAGCCTCAGAGCCTCCCACACCCCTTCCCATCTCTGAGGATAGCATCCAGTATACCGACTGGCAAATATACGTATCTACCAAGTTATACGCATTGGAATTCTTCTCTCCCTTGCTGGGAATCATGGTCAAGGAAGCATCTGATAATGCCAGAGCAGCAAATCTGCAACTTTCCATCTGAAAAAGTTTTCTATAATACAAAATTTTTGATTTAATATTTAGAAAACTTGTTGACTAAGGGGATGAAGCAACAGCTCAGCAGTCAAGAGCATTGGCTGCTCTTCCCAGAAAATCTGTTCCCAGCAGCCACAAGGCAGCCCTCAACCATCTGTAACTCTAATTTCAGAAGATCTGATGCCCTCTTCTGGCCACACAGGCACAGCATGTACATGGTACACACGCATGCAGGTTAAACACCAACACATATAACAGTTAAAAATACATACATATATGCATGCTTGCATACATACATGCATACATACATACATACATACATACATAACCTTTTGGCTAAAATGGTTTTTGAAAGCTTAAATTGAAATTAGAGAAGACATTTCCTAATTGCTCCTCAAAGTTCCATTTTAATACTAGGTTTCCTATGGTTGAGGTACATACAGAATCTTCAAGCTTTCCTTGCAGAAGCACACAAGGGGTATTCCTGTACCCACAGTGGTTTACTCTCTTACTTTATTTTCCCCTTTGTAAGTAAAAGATTAATTTCTCAAAGTTCAGGTTTTCTAGTCTGAAACAATTATTTTCTCTTTTCCTATTTCCTTTGCTCCCTTCTTCCCCTCCTTTTTTCTTTCTTCCTCCTTCTCTCCTGCCCTTTCTCCCTCTCCCTCCCCCCTTCTCCTTCTTTCCCTCCTCTCTCCCTCTTTTCCTCTTTTTCCTCTCTCGCCATCTCCCTATTCCCCATCTCTCCCTCTCTTTCCTTCCTCCTTTCCCTTCCCTCCTCCCCCCACCTCTTCTTTTCTCCCCCACTCCTTCCCTCCCTCTTTCCCTGCTTCCTTATTTCTTTGTTATATTTTGACCTGAGGGTTTCGCACAATGCTAAATTCAGGCTCTACCACTAACCTGTATTCCTCATTCGGGACAAAATTTAACTAGACTTAGAAAAATAGGTTTGTTTTGTTTTGTTGAGACAAGGTCTCACTCTGTAGCCCCTTATATTGTCTCTTTCTCTCTCTCTCTCTCTCTCTCTCTCTCTCTCTCTCTCTCTCTCTCT
>JANHMN010000019.1:11779955-11798760 GCA_030674055.1 Rhabdomys pumilio | reverse complement strand
CAAGTTTTCAAACTCTCATTTCAGTCAGTCCTACTGCCTCATACTGTACAGACTAATGTCTTAAAACCAGTTTCGGATACTTTCAGGGCATTTGCTCTAGCAGAAAGATTAGAAAATCTTCTACAGTGTATGGTAAAGTTGCCAGGTATCATTTGGCAGAAATCATCCCCCATTCTTATTCATTTTTGTGTTCTTGTAGGCCATCTTGTAACTGATTGGTTTGGGAGATTTGCCAGAGTGAATTGCTCATGATTCGGTGTCTCACGGCACTTCATTTTCTGTTCCTGATGGATAGACCAGTGGTCTTTAAGGTAAAGTAATGTTTATCTTAGAAGTTTTCTGATAACCTAATTGTAGCTAAGACACAGTATTACACAGTGCTTTTGAGCTTCAATTGTCTGTCTACATGTTGGATTGGGACAAGATTTTCACGATGAAGAATTTAGCTGTTAAAAATGATCACTTCTGAGGAGGGTCCATCCTGAGGAGGTTTCCGGCCTTGCCCTGTTTGGTTGTCAGAGCCATGGGCCTTTGAAGACTCCCATGTTTCCAAACCATGAGGTAGCCACATTGCATAAGACCTAAGTAGCCACTGCCTTTCTGACATTACTGTCGCCATTTTGCTGTATGCCTGTAGCCAAGCATTTTACATTGTTAGAGGAACTTTCTCATGCCTGAGTTGAGCATTAACCATATCCTGTTAAGGTCTATTCTTTGATGTTCTTGCAAGTTCCCTAGACCCTCACCCTCTTTTAGAGCCAGTCACATTAAAGATCAGCTTTGTCTAGTTAGCTACAATAAGCTTAGACCCAAACCAACCTCCCAGGAGCAACTGCCCAGGAACACTTCTTGTAGCCGTGAATGAGCGTTTATGGATATTATTAGCTTTGCAGGTTTTGCCTTTATAAGCTGCTCCTGAGTCTAACCTGTGTCACTGATTGAACAGTCTGGGATGTATATATTCAATAAACGATCCCTCTTTGACTGAGATGAGTATCTGAATGCTGTGGGAGGTCATTTGTGGACCCTGACAAAAAATATGTCATCTATCAGTTTTACACTCTCTCCAGAGGATTCTAGATCACCGGGCGGGGTACATACGCTTTCCAGTAATTACAAGTTGACCCTGTGCCATTAGTTTACCTCACTGTCTCAGTCAGAAGAGTGCAAGCCCATGATCTCAGGCACTGTTTTATAACCACGAATTATGGAATACCTGTCTGCCAGGCATCACGCTAGGCACCCGCAGAATGTCATTTAAATTCAACTGGCCCCACAGAGACTGTGCCCTTATTTTATAGATTAGGGTAAAGAAGCTTGGGTATGTTGCCTGTGGCTCAAAGGAGCCACAGCAGTCAAAGGCAGAGAGGTTTATCTGACTTTAAACCTCATGACTTTGCCCCACTAGGAAAGCTTCTGGGTAATTCCACACTATACTATTATACAGTATTAAGCTTGGATGTATTTCTTGATCTTGATTTTATTATCATTTTATTGATTTCTTCAACGATTTTCCTTTATATTTAGCAATGATGAATTTTTAACGAATTTCTGGGAACTCTCCTTGGATTTGTATTCTATTGAAGAATAAAGATAGAAAAAAAAAAGAGCACATTTACTTAATGTTAATAATTAGCACATGCTTCTTAAAGTCTCAGTTCTCTGTTCTGGTGCACACACTGCTTTAAGTCACTAACGGAAGCTACCTATCTTAAATGGCTTCTGATTGCTAGAATCATCTTTTCACAGTCCTGCCCCTCTAGTGGCCATGTCACTGCATTCTGTAACAGTGCTCGGAAGCCGAGGCAGAATTGTGAGGTTGAGGCAAACATAATGATGAGTGTTGGCTGCTGCCTTACGGGAACTGGTACCGTCTGAGATGTAAGTTAGGTTCCCTGAGGTGGGAAGACCCACGCTGAAGGAGACTGGCACCATTCCCTGTACTGCATTAGAAGGAGGGAGCTGAGCACAAGTGTTCATTGCCCTCTTCTTCCTGGTTGTGGGTTCAGTGTGACCATTCGCTTCAAGTCCCACCACCTACTGTACTCAAACCACAAGCCCAAATTAGCCCCTCAGGTTTTGTTTGATCTATCACAGCAACAAGTAGCTAAGACAGCAACTCTGGTGTTCCTGTCTTCAATAACGAGACAACAACCAGAAATCACAGTTACTCTAATTCTGAAGGTATTATTTCCATTAGAAGGTTCAGGCTACAGACCAGTTAGATGGCTCATGGGTAAAGGCCCTGGTTGAGAAAGCCCGGAATTGACCTAATGTGGAAGGAAGAACTAACTCCACAAGCGTGTTCTCTGACCTCAACACTTGTTGTAACTTGCCTCTCCTTCCTCCATGTACCTACTGTGCACATGTGCCGTGCACCCTACCCCCAATTACACTGAAAAACTGTACAGGCCACTTTCCAACAAAGCACCACTGCTTGGCATATTTAGAAGTTCCTTTTCTTTGCATGCCACCTTTTTCTAGATGGCTCACGCTCATGGTGACCTGGTGTCATACTCTGCCCTTTGCTCTCAGGTGATTTAGGCATGGGCCATGATGGAACCCTCGTTTTCCCACTATCCTCTGGCTCGATGTGGTGTCAGGCTGCCAAGTTCTGTAAGCACATTGCTGTTTTTTCACACTGGTACGCTTCTGCTGTTCACTCTAACTTTTGCCTCCCTGCCTTAAACATCATGCCAGTCAAACTCTCCAAAACTGACCTGGCATGATGAGACATCCTAGGTTTACGGTAAAGTCTAGGAAGAAAGAAATACAAATTGGGTATCACGCTAGAGGGTTTTCTACAGGAGAGTAGAATTGCTCCACTTCCCTGATTCAAGGAATCAGTGTGGCTCAGGGCGAGACAGAAGCATAAGGGTAAATATTCTCTGAAAAATTTCCATTTCCAGGTACTCAGACCTAGCAGGATGTGATGGCACAAGCCTGTAAGCCTGGCATTTGGAGTCTGAGTTCAGCCTAAGCACACAATGAGTTCAAGGGCAGTGTGAGCTATATAACAAGACACTGCCTCAACAACAAACGTGTAGGGAGATGCTGGTGGATCTTTCTGTGTTTGAGGCCGGCTATGGCCTTCAAAGGGAGGCCCTTTTTTTCAAAAAAAAAAAAAAAGCAAAAAGCAAACAACAAAACTCCCACCCCCAAACACAGTCCCCCAATCAACCAAACCCAAATTAGATACACCTAAAGGCAAGATTGGGCGAAAGGGTTTGTTTTGGCTTGTTTGTTGTAGTAAGTATCTAATCTCAGTAGGAGGTTTCTGCTTCTTCCTATATCATTCGGTTCCCAGATAAAAGACATAAAACTTTTATATTTATAATAAGCCTTTAAAGCATTAGAGCTGGGCAGATACCTACTCTCTAAGCTATTAGTGTCTCCTTCCCTGAGTTATGACTTACATGCTCCATCTGGGCTGCTCTTAACTCCAACTGGCCAGCCCTCGTGGCTGTGATTTCATGTCTCACCCACTCCATGGTGTCATCTCCTCTCTCTACCTTCTTCTTTTTCCTTGAGGTCCTCCTCAGACCCTAATCCCAGGAACCGAAACCCTACCTACCTCTCTTCTGCCCAACTATAGGGTGTTAGCATTATTATTTAACCAAGTTTTAAACTAAGGAGCCATGTCACAGCAAGTCTTAGTCTACAGGGAGATCCTCTTGTCCCTGAAGTGACCAGGGCCAGTCGTTAGCACGACAATGCATACCAGCAGACCAAACCTCCACAGTGTGCTTTTGCTTTTTTCATATCATATTACCTCTTCTGACCAGGATGCTTTTCCTCACGTTATCTAAGTATTTACAGCAGGGGAATGGATGCCTTCTATAAAATGACAGAGATTTGTGTATTTTTTTCCTGCATATTTTAAGCTTTTGGGTTACCTAGAATCTCTAATCACTGCACATTACTCTTTACACGAATTCCTCATAGTACTCAGAGAGAAGCCTTTTGGAACTTTCTAGAAGTATTTTCATTTTTTTTTAACCAGTTAGTTTTGATCTATAATCTGGTTGGTGGTACCTCTATATGTGTGGAATCAAAGGATGTGAAGGGCCAAATGTAATGTGATTTTTTTAGATTCTTTTCCTTTCAGGGACTTTGTTGAGTTTATAAGAGTACAGGTGAGCCTAGCACGTGGACCATTTTATGTGTAATCAGACTGAGCATCGGGGAGTGGGAGGATCCCCTAGAAGAGGGAACACTGTCAATGAAGACAATAGGCAACCTGAATTCCTAACTAATAGTTCAGGGACTCGGCCTCAGTGTTTCCTCATGCCCTTCGTACTTAAGGTTTGTCTTCCTAAGCAAATAAATGTATTACTGTAATTCAGGTTCCTGTTTTTATTTGTCAACAATATACAAGTGTCAAACCAGAGTGTCTGATGAAAGTGAGGTGACAGGTGTCCTCACTCAGTGGTGACACCTCAGAAGAGTAATATTTCTATTAGATTTAGTCTAATTTGGGCTCAAGGGTTCCAAGTAGGAAACACTGGTAAAGAAAATCATGGGGGCATGGGAACCCTGAGGCATTCTGGGTAAGGAAGATCTTACCATGCTGTCTCTCTGTTGTCTTCACTAAAGTCTCTCATGATTTTCACACCAGGTGTTACTTGGGTGTTTAGAATCTTCCTCTCTGAGGTTGAGGGAGATGACTCTGTGACACAGTCCTGGCTTTGAGGCCTTAACTCTGGGAGAAGTGAAGCAAACATTTACCCAGGAGAGGGAAGAGAGAAGTTCTGTCATTTTTAACTCTGTTTTCACAAATGAAAGGAGTCTGGTGCCTGCTGAGGAGCTGCCCAGCCTTGCATGGTTCTGAGGTAACCGTTACTAGAGGAGGGACAGCCTGTCAGTTACTTGGTTATAAAGAAGCACACATGTTGAGACTTTATTACTAAAGTTAGTTCTACTGCAATTTGTTCTTTTAAAGGAAAATTATGCAGAATGGATTGCTTTTAGGAACTTGTATTTTTGTGTTATAGTAAAATTCAGTACTTAAGTTTATAGAATATTTTAATATAGAATATTACAATTATAACATATAATATATAGAATATTACAATTAACAGCATCACAGGGATTTGAAGAAATGATTCCTAGGACACACGGGGTTAACAGTGACCCTAATCACAGGGCTGAACGAGATCACTGACACTCTAGAGAATAGTACTTCTTAGAGTCATTTTAACGGCATGATACAGAGGTGGAGATTCAGTCCAGTGGCAGACAGCTTGCCGAGCAAGCCTGAGGCCCCAGCATCCGACCATCAGCCAACTGCACGGTATTTTGATCATCACTGGGTTAGAGAAGCAGAAGTTAATTTTCCATTTTCAAGAACCAACGAGCCATCATCCATGAGGTCTTGCAGTTGAATAACAGGAAACTGTACTTGTTTTTCAAGCCACTTGGCAACTGTCAGAAGTTGCTGGTCACAAAATGCACGTCCAATTAACTGCAGTCCTATTGGCAACCCTTGGTTTGAGAGGGCCACAGGGACACTCACTGCTGGCAAGCCTGAGAAACAGAAAGAAGCCATCAGTTGAATCCTCCTTTTCCAAGCTTGAAAAGAAAGACAGAATAAGGCTTAAAATAAACTATGATAGCCAGGTGTATCTCTGAGTTTGAGGCCAGCCTGATCTACATAGCGAGTTCTAGAACAGCCAGGGATATGCAGATAAATCCTGTCTGAAAAACAAAAATGAAAAAAAGAAAGAAAGAAGGAAGGAAGAAAGAAAATTTAAAAAAGCAAAGAAAAGTAAACTACCTCTAAACCTTCCAAATTGTGATAACTGTATCTTTGTACTTTTGCATCATAATTTGTCCATACAATAATTTGTACGGAGTCACTGAGTGTCAGTTCACAGAGACCCCCATTTCCTCTTTATGGCTGTATTAGGTTTCAACGTGCAACTTTACTGTAATTTATTCGAGCATATTTATACTATGCCCCACGCCCTGCCTGTCTCTCATCTGTCTGTACAAGCTCTCATCTCTCCTCCGAGCAGTCTTCTACCATGCCCCACGCCCTGCCTGTCTCTCATCTGTCTGTACAAGCTCTCATCTCTCCTCCACCTCCCCATCTCCACTCTCCCACAGCTATATCCCCGGCCTCCTTCCAGAGAACAGCTTCCCAATAAACCTGCCTTTAATAAAATCTAATCTGGCTTGAATCAGTTCATTTCACTGGCAAAGAAGTAATCTATCACTACCCTAAAAGAATGTTTGAAACATGAAAGGAGTAACAAAAGGAAAATCTAGGTCCTTCAGGAACAAACAGTAAAAACAGAAAACAAGTAGAGTTAACAGAAGTGGACTCATATTAGTTTTCACAGATGTGACAATGAAACTGTGTTTAGGAGTTCGAGGCCAGGCTGGTCTACAGAGTGAGTTACAGGACAGCCAGGACTACACAGAGAAACCCTGTCTGAAAAACCGGAAAAAAAAAAAAAAAAAAAGAAAGAAACTGTGTTTAGGAATCAGAGCATTCTCAGATTTCTGCTAAATTACTCAGCTGTAAAATGTCATGTCTAAAAGTTTTTTCTTTTTTTTTTTCAGATGAGACATCACAATACAGTGTGTGCTCAAAATACAGTGCCAGGTGCTCTAACCCTGGCATTATCTTAGGTAAGCAGACAGCAACACCTGCCCCAAACAGGGAGTAACTGGAACCCACTAGGACCCAGGAAGTCACTCCTGGCCTGGAGCACTGAGCAGATTTTGGGCCCCAGCTCTTACCCCAGTAGTAACACCCACCCTACACAGTTCTGATAAAACCAAGACAATAGGAAAGACCGGCTCTAGTCAGAGACAGGGCAGGTAGCACTAAGGAGAGCCAGATGGCAAAAGGCAAGCGCAAGAACATAAGCAACCCAGGGTACTTGGCATCATTAGAATCTAGTTCTCCCACACAAGAAAGTCCTGAATTCCCCATAGTACTAGGAAAGCAAGATTCAGATTTAAAATCACTTCTAATGATGATGATAGAGGACTTTAAGAAGGACATAAATAACACTCTCAAAAAATTTGAGGAGAACACAGGTAGACAGGTAGAAGCCCTTAAAGTAGAAACACAAAAATCCCTTAAAGAATTAAAAGAGAACACAACCAAACAGGTGAAGGAATTGAACAAAACCATCCAGACATAAAAATGGAAGTAGAAACAATCAAGAAATCACAAAGGGAGATTACCCTGGAGATAGAAAACCTAGGAAAGAAATCAGGAGTCATAGACACAAGCATCACCAACAGAATACAAGAGACAGAAGAGAGAATCTCAGGTGCAGAAGATACCATAGAAAATATTGACACAACTGTCAAAGAAAACGCAAAATGCAAAAAGTTCTTAACACAAAATATCCAGGAAATCCAGGACACAATGAAGAGACCAAACCTAAGGATAATAGGTATAGATGAGAGTGAAGATTACCAACTTAAGGGCCAATAAATATCTTCAACAAAATTATAGAAGAAAACTTCCCTAATCTAAAGAACGAGATGCCCATAAACATGCAAGAAGCCTATAGAATGCCAAATAGACTAGACCAGAAAAGAAATACCTCCCGTCACATAATAATCAAAACACCAAGTGCACAAAACAAAGAAAGAATATTAAATGTAGTAAGAGAAAAAGGCCAAGTAACATATAAAGGCAGACCTATCAGAATTACACCAGACTTCTCAACAGATACTATAAAAGCTAGAAAATGCTGGACAGATGTCATACAAACCCTAAGAGAACACAAACGCCAGCCCAGACTACTATACCCAACAAAACTTTCAATTACCATAGATGGAGAAACCAAGATATTCCATGACAAAACCAAATTTACACAATATCTTTCCACAAACCCAGCATTACAAAGGATAATAGCAGGAAAGCTTCAATACAAGGAGGAAAATTATACCCTAGAAAGAGCAAGAAAGTAACCCTCTTCCAACAAATCCAAAAGAAGCTAGCCACACAAAGATAATTTCACCTCTAATAACAAAAATAACAAGAAGTAACAATCACTGTTCCTTAACATCTCTTAACATCAATGGACTCAATCCCCCAATTAAAACACATAGGCTAATAGACTGGATACATAAACAGGGCCCAGTATTTTGCTGCATACAGGAAACCTGCCTCAGTGACAAAGACAGACTCTACCTTAGAGTAAAAGGCTGGAAAACAAATTTTCAAGCAAATGGTCCTAAGAAACAAGCTGGAGTAGCCATTCTAAAATCTCTAGCCCAAGAACACAAAGGGAGGGACCCATGGCTCCACCTATGTAGGTAGTTGAGAGCAGACTTGGCAGGCATCAGTGGAAGTGGACAGCCTTGATACCTGGAAGTTCGGATTCCCTAGTGTTGGGGAATTTCAAGAGCAGGGAGGTGGGAATGAGAGGATGGTGGGAGCACACCCTCATAGTAATTAGAGGAAGGGGGGTGGGGTAAGGGGTTAGGCATCAGTAGAAGTAGAGGGACTTGATGCCTGAAAGTTTGGATTCCCTAGTATTGAGGAATTTGAGAACAGAGAGGTGAAAATGGGAGGATGGTGGGAGCACACCCTCATAGCAACTCCCAGAATTATATAGATTAGACATGACAGAGGCAGGCCACCAGAAGACTAGATTCAAACAAAAAATTATCTTGATACTAAAATTTGTTTTGAGAATTGTATATTGCAGAATACACAGCCTCGGTGTATCTACTCATCAAGTGAGTGGAGCAGACCTGCTCGAACCTCTGATGTTCCGGAATTGCACCTGGATGCAGTGAAGACAAAGCATCAGCGGCTTATCAATTTACTATTCCCCTTGCCCCTCTTCTAATATCTCAACGCCCGTAATCAGCTTGAAGAAGTTAATGAAGAGTCGGCGCCCTGTTCCCTGGGCTTGGGGACTGAGTTGGTTAATATAGGGCTGTCTTTCTAGGGAAAAGTAGTGGTTTTGTTGAAACAGGGAGGATTAGCTAGGATTTATTGCATAGCCATAACCTATTGGTAGAAATATGTATAACTGTTATTAAGATGAAGTTATAATTTCTTAAATGGTACAAAATTTACTTTGATTTCTAATTTAAGGTTTTCATTGGTATGAGCTTTTTATTGACATGAAAGTGAGATGAATATTGTTACTCTCATAGGCATTGTGCCTGTATAACATATTTAAGAATACAAGGCTTAGACCCAGTCCGTCTTTAACTTTTTTAACTGATTTGAGATTGTTAGCCTGTGAGTTAAGGGCCTATAGCAAATTCATGGCTCTGAGTTTATTGTTAGGGTGTTTTCTATATTTTATTTAGAAATAGCTGAGAGGAGTTAACAGACAACAGTCCATGTTGCCTTACATGGATAGTTGGTTTTCAAAACATAAGAAGTCCACAGAATTGACATTACAAACATTTCTGTATTAATGTTCATTTTGATTAGAAACCTGTCTGCTCCAGACAGCTTCCTGTCTTGGATTCTAAGAAGAAATTGGGCATCTTTGGAATTATTCCAGTTGTGGTGAGAAGCCACTAGGCAAGAATTGTCTCTTTTCATCTACAGACAAATCATTGTCCAAAAAAGGACACACTTGTGAAATAGTCGACTGATTATATCTGCCAAGACAGAGTAATCAGCCCTTAATAATTCTGCATCACTTGGTCTGTCAGATGATCCTGGGCCAGAAGGCTGAAGATCAGATACTCCAACGTTCTGTAGCATAGGGACTGTCCAGATGCTCAGTGGTCTCTATAATTTGGCTAAGTTTTAGAAGCTATGCTTGGTGCTTCCCATAATTTCAGTTAACTCAGTCATTCTGGATTTCTGACGGATTTGAAGACTTATAGTCTCATAGCCAATCCCGGCTATTTACTTTGAGAAAAAAGGTTTGAAAGGATGGTTTTCAGCTGACATTCATTCTAAAGCCAAGAAAAAAAGTGAGGTTCAGAATTAAGTCTTTTAGTTAGGAGGGATGACAGAAGTTCTGTTTAATCAACAAAATGACAGACTGGGTATTAGGTCTATCTTGTACCTTACTGACACAAATTGGTATAGTTATGCTCTAATTGTATTCTTAAGAGAAAAGTTTTATTTTAACAGGAATATATAGGAATATATAGGAATATGTAGGAGGAGCTAAGGTGGAACAAGTAAGGAGAGGAAGATAAGGAGTAAGGAGAGAAGGAGAGGAGGAGCTAGGTGACAAGGGGGTGGGGGACATGGAGGTAAATGTTTGTGTGTCCCCGCCAGTCAAAGATAGTTGATATATCTAGGTTGGGTATTGGATTACACTTCTGATTGATATTGAGCATTACCAAACTTATAAAACCTTTGATTAACATAAAAAGAAATAGTATAAAAGCAAAAAGGAGAAGTGGTGGTGGGATAGGGGTTTTTCTAGGGAGGGAAAATGGGATGGCATCTGAAATGTAAATAAAATCTCCAATAAAGATTTTCACATTAAAAAAAATAATAATAATAAAAAAATAAGGATGGACACAGGTAAGGGCATACATAGTAATCATTTGTTGCGGCCCGAGCTACCCCACGTTTGGGGGCCAAAAATGTTGGGGGACCGCTCTATCAATGTTGGAACCCGCACTGCCAAAAGCCTTGGGGGCTAAATTGTTAGAGCCCACACTGCCCCAAGCTGTTCTAGTCCGAGGGTCAGGGTTCAGCAAGAGAGTAAGGACAGACTCAAGGAATGGGGACCAAACAGAGTGTGATTCAATCCTGTTTACTCTTCAGTCTCTCTTCTTCTCTCCAAGTCCCTAGTCTTGAGTTCCTAGTCCCTAGTCCCTAGTCTCAGGTCCTAATCCTAGTTCCAGTTCCGAGTTCTTTCTCCAAGTGCTAAGTGCCTAATCTCAGTGTCTAATTCCTAGATGCCTGTCTCGAGTACAAGTGTCACTCCAAGTGTCTAATCTACTTCTCTTTCCAAGTCTGAGTGTCTACTGCCTACTCCTTCTTCCGAGTTCTCTAGACCAAGTGTCTAATTCTCTGTTACCTTCTTCTGTCTGCCTCTCGCCTTTTATTTGTCTCACTTCTAAGTCACGCCCTTAAGTCATGCCCTTAGGTCTTATCTCTAAATCTGATCTCTAAATCACTCCTTTAAGTCACACACTTTTAAGTCTCACCCATCCAAGGGAAGATCCTGGGTATCTAAAACAAGATGTTATCAGAGTGTGCTCAGCTGTTGTAGGCTACTGTAAACAAGTCTCTTGTCAAGGTATATGCCTCAAGATGGCTGCAAGGATGATAGCTGCCTACTGTCGGCTCCCCACAATCATTACTTATGCTTTAATTTTTATGTTTTGTGGAGATCTGTCTCTCCTGCCCCAAGAATAGCTATAGTTATTTTGATCCATGCCTGCCAGCCTTTTCATATTGTTGCTGTGATATGCCTGTCAGTCACTGACTTAGAAAAATAACTCAGAGCAGGGTCATGCTGACCATATCCCCTGTTGTGTTCTCTATGCTCTGAGGTTTGTTAATCTTAAGGAATTCTACAAGCTACTTGATATAAAGGTCAACATGAACTGTTATGTCTAAAATGACTTCAGTCAGAGCTCACCACTGGGCAGCACTTCCTATACCTGCAAACGAGCTCATTGTGGGTTTTTCCTTCATAAGCCTGCCCCGAGAACAGTCTGGCACCACAATTAGGCTCTTGAGTCTTTCCTGTGGTCCTGAATGTTCCGTCTTGGGGTGTGCATTCAATAAACTATTCTCGTTTAGTGAGACTGGTGTTTGTATGGTGTTTCTGGAGATTCCTGAACGCCAGCAGTTTGAGTATTCTGAAAATAAAACGACTGCATATTGGTTAAGAACATGTGCATATACAGCATGCATGCACAGGATACACAGATATCCCCTCAGGTGCTCCAGAAGAGGTGGGTGCTGCTTTTAGGAAACAAGCCTGCTAGAACCTGAATTGAAGACCAGGGAGTCTGTGTAAAACTGTGGAGAGAACCACAATATTCTTCGGGAATTCTCACCTGCCATATTGACAGCTTGTGTGAAAATATCATCCTGGGCACTGCGCGTCCTGTTGTCTTCTTTGATGAACTCCAGGTACGGCACTGCCTCAGTCAGGGTGGTGGGGGTTAGCAGGACATCCACCCCAGACTCAAAAACATTCACGAAATCCTTCACAATGAGACGCCTCACTTTCTGTGCCTTGACGAAATAATTCTCATAGTTTCTGTGGAAAAATATACAGATACCTTAAAGACTTTCTTGGTTTCTGGCCTTTTGTTTTGTTTTTTTAATGGCAATTCTCTTACATTAGGGTTATTAAAGAGCCACTGGGTCCTCAGCTTTACAATCAGGGACCACTAAGACTATTACTATTATTTATTTATTCACTGTTTTGGGTAGGGAGGGATAGAGGGGCCCAGCACAAGTCTGAGGACAAGCAGCCAGAGTGACCTCCTTCCTTCCACAATGTCACCTCAGGAATTATACTCAGGTCATCAGTCATGTTTGGTGGTAAGCAACTGAGCCATCTTGTTGGTCAATCAAGTGTTTTAGCTTGTGAGACAGGGTATCACTATGTAGCATGGTTGGCCTAGACCTCACTATGCAGACCCTAGATATTAAAAGACCTGGCCACCACATCTGGCAGCACACCACTAAGATTCTTTTATTTTGTTTTTTCAAGACAGAGTTTCTCTGTGGAGCCTTGGCTTCCTGGAACTCTACAGACCAAGCTGGCCTTGAATTCAGGGTTCTGCCTGACTCTGTCTCCTAAATGCTGGCATCAAAGGCATGTGCCACCATGCCCAGCTGATTGCTAACAACATATAAGAATGAATTTTGTTCAATTGTACTGTTATTCTAAAAGTTTATCACTGGAATTTATTCATAGAATTCACTACTAGATGCAATTCTACCAGAAAACCACAAAACAATACTGTCCATCTGGGATACCGCTAAACCAAAGCATTTATTTAGGGGCGAGATACTGGTGATGAAGTTACTTTCTAGGTACAATAGATAAAACTTGGGTCTCAAAGGCTTTTGCAATTTTTTATCACAACGTCTCAGTCTATCTACAGTGTAACAATGGTAACTAACTGGTCTCACATCTGTCTGATCTACAGTGTAACGATAACTAACCGGTCTCACATCTGTCTGATCTATAGTGTAACAACTAACCGGTCTCACATCTGTCTAGACTAAGTCTCAGTCCACTTCCAGTGTAACGATAACTGAGTTAGACATTAGGAACAGTCATGGGGACATTAGGGAACAGTTCCATTAAGAGAAGCAAGGGAAGCACCAAGTGCTACACTTCTGCATTTTATGAGCAGTCTAGGAAGATAAAATTAAAGGAAGGGTGCTTAAACACTATCAGCAGCCTGGGGAGGGCACACACAGATGCAACCATGCGTCAGTAACACAGAGAGAGGGGGGAAGAAGACTCCCTAGCTGCCCCCAAAGCTGGTTAGCACCTTACACTCCTCAAGTGTAAAACTGGGCATGACAACCTCAGTCCCACTGAGAACCAACTATAAGAAGATAATACATGTGATTTTTCCTTTCTTGTTTTTAACCCTATGGACATCATGTAGTCTTCCCGCACCATCTGACCAACGGCTGCACGGAGATGCAAACACAGTGGCCTACTACTCTCCACCTACTCCTTTGTGATGGGGACTTTGCCTGCAATCCCAGTGATCCTCCTGTCTCCACCCATCAGATCTGGGGTTATAGGCACGCACTGGATGCCCAGTGTGTTAAGCAGGAGCTGAGGTTGAACGCTGGTCCTCGTGATTACACAGCAAGAGCTCCTGACCCCTGAACTGTCTTTCCAGCTCCTTCTTCTCTCCTGTTGTTGTTGCTTTCTTTTGTTAATAGGACTCACTATGATGTCGTTGGGCATCAGACCTGTGGCCTCAGACATCTAGGCAAGTAATCTATTAACTGAGCTAGTAAATATGAGATCTGACACTTTTAAGGTTTTAAGAAAAGCAAAGATTCTAAAAGCAATTGTCTTACTCTTTCAATAAGAAAAAGTTTCCTGAGAGAATTCTTCCTCTCACCACATCATTGAACCCTTCCTGTCTGGTTGCCGCATACATGGCTTCAGTAGACACATCCACACCAGACCTGTGACCTGAGCAGAGGTAAACATCACTTGAGAAGGAAGTAAAGGCTTAGCAGTAAAATAGTACTATGAACAACATGGATCTTAGAGAGCTTTCCTGCCCAAGTTCTTCTGTATTTGCTTTGTGACTGACTGACCACTTAGTTATGAGGACTAGCCATGGAGAGAAAAGAATAGCCATGGAAGAACTTTATGTTGTTCGTCTGTCCATCTGTCTGTCCGCCTGTCTGTCCATGCATGTATGCATCCATGCACACTTTAATTGAGCTCCACCTTGACAGACACTATACCACACGTGCTGGGCACATGGAGACAACAATCCCTTCAAGATTTTTCCTTCAGTCCAGAGAAACCAACATAAAAAAGAGTTATGTTGAAAACCCTAAGTTCAATACTAAAATAACAGAGGAAAAAAATTGACTTACTGATTTTACTTTCCTGAATCATATAATAACTAGTATGTGAATCTTTCAAATGTTTGAGGTATCTTTAGCAACACCAAAGCAGCCATATTACCGTACTGTAGCCCATCGAATCTTGCCATGTTCGATGCTACTTCTGATGTGCACAGGACATGGTAGCAGACAATTGAGTAGCAGGTGTGTGGCAGAGACACCTCAATCACTTTGGCTCCTTCAGACTCAAAGAGGTCAGCAGCTTGGGACCAGAGAGACCGCACTTCACTCGACAACTCTGGTACTAGGTATTCCTTAGAGAGAACGAAACACAGAAGCTGGAAAGTCTACACAGACTTGTGAACATCTGTATCTGGCAATCCACTAAAACTGATAATACAGCTGGTGGGTACCTAGAGAGATGGGAGTAGAAATGCTGGTGGCATGCGAACACATACTGAACAGCATCAGCCTGATGGAACTGTGAAGCTTGGTGATCAGATGGAGACTATCTGCTGTGTTCACTATTCATCAAAGGCTCTGCTGAGGTTTCCAGAGGTTCTCTTACCTTATGCTTTCCACACCCCATTACATTTTACAGATGCAAAATATTGGAAATAGGGGGCTGAAGTAGCATTCCTACTTAAATTCCAGGTTAAAGAAAATTCATCTTGATGACTCTCTTTTTAAAAGCAGCCATTCTCTCAGTAGGCTGTCACCTGGTAATGCCTGTGGATGCGTTGGCTGTAGAGCTGAGTGGTGAGGGGTGCTGTGGCACAGGGGTGGAGGCCAGGGATGCCGTTACATGTTCTGTGATGCAAGAGATGGTCTTCCACCACAGAACTTTCTAGAATAAAATATCACCAGTGCCAAAATTAAGAAACCATGTTTGTTTTAGTCAGGGTTTCTATTCCTGTACAAAACATCATGACCAAAAAGCAAGTTGGGGAGAAAAGGGTTTATTCAGCTTACACTTCCACATTGCTGTTCATCACCAAAGGAAGTCAGGACGGGAACTCAAGCAGGTCAGAAAGCAGGAGCTGATGCAGAGGCCATGGAGGGATATTACTTACTGGCTTGTTTCCTCTGCCTTACTCAGTTTGCTTTCTTGTAGAACCCAGAACTACCAGCCCAGTGATGGGCCTTCCCACCCTTGACCACTAATTGAGAAAATGCCTTACATCTGGATCTCATGGAGGCATTCCCTAAAGGGAGGCTCCTTTCTCTGTGACGCTTAACCTGTGTCAAGTTGACACACAAACTCAGCCAGTACAACAATATTCTGCAGGGTAATTTATTTTTCTAAAGGATTTCTAAAATATTTCAAATATTAATATATTATCAAGTATGTAATTGGCTAAGGTGGTACACACCTAAAATTTCAGCGCCTGGATAGAGGTAGGAGGGTACCTGAGTTGATAGTTAGTCTGGGGTTAGCAGTTCAGAGCACTTGAGCTTGGTCCCTAGAACCTACATCAGGTGGCTCACCAGCACCTGTGACTCCAGCTCCAGGAATCTGATGTCATGAATATTTACCCACATGCAGACACATACATCTACATATGACTTAAGATAATAAAAGGACTGGAAATATGGCTCAGCAGTTGAGAGTACCAGATGCTCTTCCAAAGGATGTGAATTTAACTCTCAACACCCATGTCAGACAGCTCACAACCATCTCTAGCTTCAGCTCCAGGGCATCCGATGCCCTCTCATGGCTTCCAAAGGCACCAGCTGCAGACATGGTACAAATATACACGCAGGCAGAATACCCATACACAGTTGTTTTTCTAAGAAATAAAAATTTAAATAAAAATCCCACAAAACATGCATAGACAGACACATAGGTTTGATTTTTTTAACTTTAAAGTATCAGTAATTTATTACTTACATGTATAAATTATTAATTGCTATTGTAGTAAGCATAAATGGCAATAATAAATGCAATAACATTTAATGAGGCCTTATTGAAGAAGGTATGCCCATGTAAACTGTGATCACAGGCAAAACGTTATAGTTTATCCACTTCTGAAAATAAAATTTTATAGGTATACAGACATATTGCTTTATGTAAATAAAGAAATTGCCTATGGCTGCTTTTTCACTATAATGGCAGAGTTAAAAAGGCCAGATCTATGATCTACAAAACCTAAAACAGTGTCTGTTTCTTTCCAGGGAAGGTTTTATAGACCCTTGTTTCATAGGATAATCAGATTTAATCCTCACAGTTCTCAGGATCTGGATTTTATCATCCTCAATTCACAAGAAAGACACTGGGCTGGCTTAGTCACATGCTTAAGTTCACGAGGCCTGTAAAGGTAGTGGTCTAGAGATTCAAACCCACCAGGCTGCCTCCTGCACTCTGCATTTGACTTGCCAGCTTTTCAGTAAAGTAACAGAAGGCAGTTAGTTACCTTTGGAATTCCTATACAGAGTCTGCTCACATCCGTCACACTGGGAATCATGGCTGGCTTAACAGGGTCTTGTACTGTGGTGGAATCTTTGGGGTCATGTCCAGCCAGTGCACCTGCAAGGAGAAACCCTCATGTGTGACAGACAGATAGAGTGTTTTACAGTGAGGTATTCAAATAATATGCAACCGCAGAAATACCTAACACAATTGCTGTGTCGTCCACACATCTGGTGAAGATTCCTGGCACATCCATGGAATTCACCAGGGGAATAAGGCCGTGTCGGGAAACTAAGCCATAGCTTGGTTTGAAACCAACAATCCCACAATGGGCAGCAGGGTTCCTGGTGGATCCGCCAGTGTCCGATCCTAGAGCCCTGGAATTCAAAGAGAATTTGTTTATGAGAACTGCCATTCTTTGATTGCATTTGGAATCTACCATGTAAACGTGTACTTAATCACGTGGAGTAATCTACTCGGCTCAAAGGAACCACATGGTATAGAAAAGCACAAAGACTCACAACAAACACTGCTTGCATTTCTGCAGACTCTGCCTCCTGAGTGCTGCAAGTATGGACATGTACTGCTGCCCAGCCTTTCAATTCTTTTTAAAAATATGATTGTTTATTTGTTGAGAGCATTAAGTTATCCTAAGTTTTCATCCCTGTTTGTTTGTTAATAATCACCTCTTGCTGCCATTAAAATCATAAAAATCGACGGTACATGTAAATATTGAAAAATAAGTAACAACAGGCAGTATGCTTTCCCAAACTAAAGACCATCCCCAGAAACCCAGACGCCATATCTCTGCTCACCCACTTGGAGTTACGGCTAGAGATGTACTGTCATTTACATAGGCAGTGATGTTGTTCTCATCTGGCACGACAGCCTCAAGTGAACATTTGCTGATAAACAGCATTACCCACAGATCTCTGCTCATGTTTGACTGCTTTCAGGTGGCTCTCTTCTAAGTAGCAGGGTTAATGAACAAAAGGTCTGGTTGTTATTATAAACTCTTTTCTAAAAAAAGATTTATTTATTTATTTAATGTATATGAGTATACTGTCTTCAGGCACACCAGAAGAGGGAATCAGATTCCATTACAGACGGTTGTTAGCCACCATGTGGTTGCTGGGAATTGAACTCAGAACCTTTGGAAGAGCAACCAGTGCTCTTTAACCACTGAGCCATCTCTCCAGCCCATAAATTCTTAACCTGTATAATGAAAATACTTGTAACTCAGGCCAATTGTGTATTTACTTGTAGTGAGCTGTGGTTTAATGTATCAGCAGCATCATGGAGAATTAAAAATTTTGGTCAATCTCATTGAAAAAGAAATACTTGTTAAATGTTCATTTCGAAAAGCTTTTCATTATCCAACCAAGTGAATGCCCATCTCACAGCCTAGGCACCCAGAGGATATGTGCTATCCTGATTCCAAAACAAAAGGCAACAGCAAAGACTAAAATCAAGAAAACGAGTACCCTGAAGCATCATGCTGTGTGAAGCTAGTCAGTCAGATGATGATGAATGTAGGAAGCACATGCAGAGGGACCCAGAACAGCCAGGACAGAGGGACAGCAGGGGAGTTGCTGGGGCTGGGGGCTGGGGTGGGCATAACGGGGGCTGAGTTTCAGTTTTCCAAGATGAGGAAAAAAATACATTTTTAGATTATTTGCAAAATTACATATGCTTATTTTATCATAACTTAAAGTGGAAATAAGTATAAATAGAACTCGATAGAGTGGCGCAGACAGAGCTTGGCTTGCTGGGACAGAGACAGAGACAGAGACAGAGACAGAGACAGAGACAGAGACAGAGACAGAGCTTGGCTTGCTGGGACAGCGATGGAGATGGAACTTGGCTTGCTGGGACAGAGACAGAGACAGAGCTTGGCTTGCTGGGACAGC
>JANHMN010000019.1:11744572-11774124 GCA_030674055.1 Rhabdomys pumilio | reverse complement strand
ATGCTCTGAGGATTACCACACTGAGAGATGCTCTGAGGATTACCACATTGAGAGATGCTCTGAGGATTACCACACTGAGAGACGCTCTGAGCAATGGTGAGCAGATGCTGACGACTTCTCAGTGTCCACAGGAGGAATAATGCCTGCCAGGACCAAGTCCTCCTGAAAAGGCTCCTAAACCTCATAAGCTGCACTCACCGATGGGGCTGGCCACTGCCTAAAGACTCCGGATGGAATGAGCAAGCAGTGAGGAGGCAATAGTCTATTCTCTGTATTCCCACAGTTATAATTAAGCTCAGGTTACCCTGAAGCATCAGTGTTTTATGTTGAAGTGTGAAAAGCACCCATCTTCATAAAGTGTCACTGCCGTGATCAGTTAGACTTTACCTTTTAACATATTCGATGCACATGTTGTCTCAATGCCAGACGTGCTGAAGTTGTCCTTTACAGCCACAGGGATTCCATCTAAATCTCCAAGAGACTGACCTGCATGTAAAAGCCATGAGCAGGGATGGAAAGATGGCTCAGTATGTCAGATCTTAGCACAACATGCCCTGCGATGAGACCCAGCATGGCCACATGACACACGCCTGCCTGTAACTGCAGTGCTGGAGGGCTGAGGACAGCATGGTCACTCTGGGTTACTGGCCAGGTGGAGAGTGACCCACCAGGGCAACACACACACACACACACACACACACACACACACACACACACACATACTCACACAGAGCAAGAGAGTGCCAGAAGAATAACATACATTTTTTGGAATGAAACTTCAGAAATGAAGTTTACACTGAAAATTATTGCAGATAGGCACTATAGAGCATTTACACTGAACAGTTCAGGGAAAGTTCTTTAACCAAGGGGGAACTGTTTTAAATTTAAAGCTTTAATTACTGAAAGTCACACCTCCTCTTGAGACAGATCAATGAAATACAGTTGGACATAATTTACATTTACCTTGCTTGTATCTTTTCTCTGATTCTTCAGCTTGCTTTAAAGCCACTTCTTCTGAGACAGTAATGTACGCATTTAGATACTTGGTTTTCTTGATGAGGGCGAGACATCTCTTGCAGAGCTCTGTTGGTGTAACCTGGCCCTGCTTCAGTGCTGCAGAAACCTACAGTACAGACAATTCAAAACTGCTTTTACAGATCCTGTACAAAGCCCAACTCTGTAAAAGTCTAAATCTTGTATCAAGGGAGCTGCATGTAATAGAATGTAGAGGTGAGGCTTGGGTTCAAGTTCTAGAGACCACGCACAGCCTACACTCGGACAGGGCAGTGAGCAGAGGGCAGCACTGAGCAGCAGTAGATGGGAAGGGTGGGGTGCAATCTTCCCCTTCCTCCACTACTCTTGTTCCTACGTAAGGCCTGGGCGAGCGCATGCAGACCTGAAGCAGCTGAGGGCAGCCTGAGTACAGGATGGGTAGGGAGAGCAGGTTCAGGGAGTAGCTTCTGTAACCCAAGGAGTACTCAGTAAAAAAGAAGCAGCACTTTATGCCACTGAATCAGACTTTATATCTACTGGGGACTTCAGATAAGAGACACCAGGTGTTCAGAAAAAATGCATACTTATGATATACATCCACACATAGTACTGTATATAAACTCAGACTTCCTGTCTTTTTTATGCATGAAGAAGACTGGTGGACAGAGGGCTAAACTACACGAGAAGTAGAGTTGCAGAGATAGCCCAACAATTAAGAGCTCATACAGCTCTTGCAGTGACTTGTTTGGTTCCCAGCACCCTTATCGCATGGCTTACAACCACCTGCAACTCCAAGTCAGGGAAAGCCAATGCCTCTGTTCCCCAAGCACCTGCACCCACATGAACATACCCACATGAAGACGCAAACAGACATGTTCATATGTGCGTATGTGTGTGCACACACACATACACACATTTAAAAATAATAAAATCACACATTTAAGAAATGCACGAGAAAGCTGGGCATGTTGGTGCATGACTTTAATCCCAGTTCTTGGGAAGCAGAGGCAGGTCTATCTCTGTGAGTTCAAGGCCAGCCTGGTCTACTAAGTGGTGAGTTCAGTACAGCCAGGGCTACATAGAGAAACTCTGTCTTGATAAACAAAGCAAAACAAAACCAAAACCAAAAAAAAAAAAACCCCAAAACAAAACCATACAACAACAACAACAGCAGCAGCAAAAACCCTAAACCAAACCAAAACCCCCTAAAACAAAACAAACAGCTGAGCAGTGACCAGTACCTACTGGTCAGCAGTGAGCTGAGAGGAAAGGAGCATTATCTGCATTATGTGGCGCGAGCCTCTGGAAGTAGTAATAGGTACCTGCTGGTCAGAAAAGGGTAAGTAATCAATCAAAGATGATACCGAGCTGTCTTTGCAAACAATATGCAAAGACACCTTCATTACCCACCTGTTGTGCGAGCTCAGGGACAAGGTCTGGGAAGGAGTAATACTGAATGAGTATTTACCAAGCGCCAGGCACTGTTGCTTTGTCTCATTAACTCACCAACACTTAGACATTACTACCTCTCTTGGACCAATGAAGAACTGAAGCTCAGAGGCTGTCAAATGTCCAAAGCCACACACAGCACAGGATAGGGTGACTTCCTACCTACGCTCCTTACCACTTCCATGTCTACTCCTGTGGAAGAGTCTGTCCCCCTGGTGGCTGTGTCCTCATGTCTTAGAAGTATAAAGCTAAAGGTGTTTGCAGTTTGGAGAAGAGTCCACAAATGACCTACTTTTGACTTTTAAACATACTATCAAAGCAAAGTCATTCTTGGGGCTGAGAGTTTCGAGAGCAGTATGGTATGGAGAAAGGTTTTGGAGAGGCCTCTGATGCTCATGGACAAAAAGAAAGGCCTTTCACAGGGAGGCTGCAAGAGAGGTCCTGGGATGGGATGGGCAGTAGACATCCCTGAAGGAAGAAATACAGCGACAAGACATGTCTGTGGCACATTGTACAGTAACTGCAATGCTTCAGAAGTAAGGAGCTGGGGAACAACAGAAGAGAACCGTGTACCTACAACTGTGGAGAGAGGGCAGGGAAGACACAGTGTACCTACAACTGTGGAGAGGGGGCTGGGAAGACACAGTGTACCTACAACTGTGGAGAGAGGGCAGGGAAGACACAGTGTACGTACAACTGTGGAGAGAGGGCAGAGAAGTCCTAGAACAAGCACACACTCAACCTTGGGGAGTTCAGTTTCTTCATTTGTCCAGGAAAGTTAATAATACCTAACTGTTCATGCACTAATGAGACAAATAAACCACCAGGGAAGGTGTACAGGCAGGTCTATCCCAAGGCAAAGCTGCACCGGTAAAGATCGTGCCTCCCTTGGCTGGCTGGCTGACTTAATGACTGGCATGGGGAATGTGACTCTGCACTGGGCAGAACCTGCATAGTGGGCAGGGCCAGAGCCGACCACTTATCAGCCAGATCCACTTACCTGCAGTAGTGCTGCCCTGCCTTAGGGCCATTTTTAGGGACTCTCAATTTGAGAAATCAGTAAGGGAATTGGAAAGAGAAGTGAGACACATATGCTAATTATATGGAAGGGCCTGGGCTTGGAGTATGAGATGCAAATTGGACAGCCCTCCTGAGACAGAACGGCTGTGCCGCATCTAAATATAACTTAAAACATTTTCACTAAAAAGTGTTCTCTCCTGGAACGTCCCTGCTAATGGTAAGTGGGCTTCCTGGTTTTGCTCAGACCTATTTATCCTGTACTAAAGTCCATGGGGAAGGAGGGGTGGGCATCTTGGTCCTCCTTGTCTCTTTTCCCTTCTCTCAAAAACCCCAGGTCATCTGCAGCAGCACATCTTCTAGGAGCGACTCCCCTTTTCCTCCCGTGAGGCAACGTCAGTCTGGCACTGCCTTTCACGGTGGTGGTTTCAGCACCTAGTTCACTACACCTTTGTGGCTATTGTCGCTGTGGTCATCCTGCACCACGCCTGCTTCAAGCTCATAGCTAGTTGATGGCTCATGTCCGCCATGGGAGGTGTGAGCAAGAGTACCAGGAATTTATGGACAATCTCAATTAGAGAGTAAGTATGGGAACAGCCTGGGCTACAGGAGATTCTGTCTCAAAACAAATAAAATCAACCAAAAATCCCCCTCAAGCTCATGTAGGACACTAGCTGGCCTCTCCATTCCCTGACCTTACTTGGTTGTAGCCATTTTCCATAACCTAAAATCTCCCAAATCTTAGTTCTAGCCATCCCACATCACAACCGCGAGGAAGTGGATTCCCCACTCCTTTTAGAGAACAAATTTAGTAAGGCTAGCCTGGGCTACATAACAAGATTCAACCAAAAAAAAAAAAAAAAGAAGAAGAACAAATTTGATTTTTCATTATCAGTATGATGGCTATTCCCATTTGTCAACTTGACTATATCTGATATGCCACATACAATGTGGTAATTATAATTTTATATATAAATTAACATTTATATTTATTAAATTAACATTTATGTCACCTTTCTTACTTATATATCGTTATATATTACAAATATAATATATTAGCATATGTTTATGTTTATGTACACACATATATGTATATACATGTTAATTTAATGTATATGCACATATATAGGTATACATACATATATGCTAACTTAATATCTATATATCACTGAAATAGTGCCAGCCGAGAAAGAAGAGACTTCTCAAATAAAGACACAAAAGGGAAAGGGAAGCGGTAGGCAGGACAAGTACTCAATACTAAGTTACCAGGATCTACCCAGAGACCCATTAAGCCACATACTCTGGGCTTTAATCACACAGATCTCTCTAATTGAGTCTAGAGGAAGAACCAACTGAAGTTTCAACTATGGCCCCAGGTGATTCTGAGGGGACAAGCAGACTGCTGTAAAGCTTGAGAGAGTTTGGCCCCAAACCAAGGCAGGTGAGCCATATTAAAGCAAGACTAAGAATTAGGCAGGGACAGTTCAGACTATAGGGCTTAGTGAGCTGATGGACAGACAGTGAAGGGCAGTGTACATGCCCATGGGTAACAGGTGCTGCTGCCTGGTTTTATTTCCGGCTTAGGCAGTGGCACCTCTGCTTTGTTTATCAAGTTCTGGGCTTTTGGAAGAGCCCTCCAGAAAGCACTCACAGATAGAGTCTGGGCAGGCCTTCTTAAACTTCTTCCACTCACAATCTTTTTCTGCCAGACATGCTTTGCAAAGCACAGGTATACTGAGATATGAAGTAGGTATACAAGGCATTTATTGCTAAATCATAAAGAATTTGATTTTAAAACAGTTCTTTGGAGGCTAGAGTAGTGCCTCAGCAGCTAAGAGCACTGACTGTTTTTCCAGAGGTCCTGAGTTCAATTTCCAGTCCCCATAAGGCAGCTCTCAACTATCTAGACTTTAGTGGTATGGGATCTGATACATTCTTCTGGTGTGCAGACATACATGCAGCCAAAATATCCATATACAATAAATAAATAGATATTTACAAAATTCTTTGGTATACATAATTTTACTATTAAAGATGAGAGCAAATCTGTATACCAATAAATGTATAGACTTGCTTATTTTTAAATAAAGAGTTAAATAATGGCTGAAGGTTGATGCAATGCTTTTCATTTTTTTCAGTTCACCAATATTCTGATTTGATATATCAGTGCTAAGAATACCACTTTGCATAAATATGTTGTACGAAATGGTGGGAACATGTTTAGAGCCAGCCATATTGGAAAAAGCTGAATAATCTCACGACAAAACTTATTTAATGACTTGAGTTTGAAGGAAACTCAAGTCAATAACTCAAATAGCCATTTTTAGAATCAAGCACCTTAATGGAATAAAACCCAGAGTCACACGAATTTCACACTTCGGGTATGAAAAGCTGAGGAATGATTTAGGGAAATATTAGAAGGCTTTGCTTTCTGCAATTAAACAATCATGTTTTTACATGTTTAGAAAAGTTGTTCATACGTTAAATCCTAACGCACAGTACTCTCGATTCTGAGTGGAGATGTTTCGGGCAGCATTTGCTGGGCAGTGCACACATACTGCTCTGAACCTTGCTGCAGAGAAGTCGTGAAGGAGCAACGCTGGGTGCTGTCAGAAACACCTTGAATTCACAACGCGTTTGATTTTGAATGAACTTTGCCCACTGTCTCTCAGAAACACTCCCCTTTCCTCTTTTAAACTGCTGTCAAATTTTCTCCTACATTTGGAGTTGCGACCTACAGCTTAAGTAGGGGTTTAAACATGATGTGGTAGAAATCCTAGTTGTACGGCCGTTTTTTAAAAATTTGTTTTTTTTTTTAAGCCATCATTTTTTTTTTCGTTTGAAATTTGCATGTTGCATATCGCCCCGTCCCTAAGCGAGCAGCGACAGGATCGAAATGGCTTGTCTGAGAAACCTTTCCCAAATCGTGCGGGAGGGATGTAATTCCACTCCACGGCTCGGGGGTTCAAACATTTCTCCTGACGTCCTGGGAATTGATAGAGCGTGTATGTAAGAGCGTAGGTTCGAATCCCACTTCCCACGCAGGAATGTAGGCGGCCAGGCGGGGCTTGCCGTGTGGGGTGACCTGGGGCGACCTTGAACTTCCGAGTCCTCCATTGTCTCCGCCCTCCCTGCTTCCCTCCTGGCCGAGTCCACTCACTTCTCGGAGAGTCCGGCCCAGCATAGTCCTCGGAGTCAGCCCGGTACCACAGGGTCCCTGAGCGGGGAAAGGAATCAACGTCTGCCACCGGCGTTACATGGGCGCAGACATCTTGGATCCTCACGCGCCTCTTCAACAACGAGCGCCCGGATTGGTTGAGTTCCCGGCGGCGGAAATGATCTCTGCACACGATTGGCTCGTCGCCGGCGGCAGGAGACGTGCGCGGACAGGCAAGGAGACCGAGGCTGGGGTCGCGTTACAAGCGCTGTTTGCTCGTCCCACTGAGGGTTCCCTGCTTGCTTGCTTGCTTTTTAACTCAAGGGGAAGGAGAGCGTAAGGAAGGAATGGCCGGAGTACTGACTGGGCGCCAACTGGGACATTTCTGATGTGGGGAGCACAGTAGCAATTCTATTTTCTCCCGTTGCTGCTTCAGGTTGAATTTGTTTCTGAAAGCTCCTCCTCCCTTTAATTGACCAGTGGGTTTGGCTGAATTTGGCTGAATTGAAATGTGTTAGTTTGACCCGCTTCAGGCCCTTTCTCTCCGCCCCCTCTTTCCTTTTTTTTTGTTTGTTTGTTTGTTTGTTTGTTTTGTTTTTGTTGAGGAAACATTCTCCACCCCTGCTCAGGATGGAAGTTTTGAAGACATGTGTACTTAGAAGAAGTGCTTGTGCGGCCGCCTGCTTCTGGAGAAGGAAAGTTATCCCAAAGCCACCATTTAGAGGCATTAGTACTACGTCTGCGAGGAACACTGTGATGCCCGCTTGGGTGATAGATAAATATGGAAAGAATGAAGTCCTTCGGTTCACCCAGAACATGATGTTGCCTATCATACACTATCCAAACGAAGTCATTATCAAAGTGCATGCTGCCAGTGTAAATCCTATAGACGTTAATATGAGAAGTAAGTTGTCCAGGTTTGTTTGTTTTTAATTTAGATCAAAATTCACTGGGCGCACAGGGGTTTTGTTCTTTTTGTTTTGAAACAAGGGTTCGTTGTCTAGCCCAGGCTGGCGTCCAACTCACTGTTTACCCCTGACTAGTGTCCTCTCTGCAGCCCTCCTGTTCTGCCTCTCCAGTCCTGGAATATAGCAGTGTAGACCACCACACCTAGTTAATAGACTATGTTTTGGTTGGCTTGAAGGAATCATTTAGGTTTCCTGTTCCATGTATTTACTTTGTTTTTGGGTGTGTGGAACAGCGCACAAGTGGAGGTCAAAGGACATCTTGTGACAGTGAGTTTCTTCCTTCTACCATGTAGGTTCAGGGGATTAAAGTGTCCCTCAGGGTTGGTGGCAAGCACCACTATAGGCAGAGCCATCGGAAATCCTGTAGGTTTCTGATACGATCCCTGCAAATATTTCTGAAGTTTTGATGTCACAACTGCTAAGGTATACTTTAATCTCGTATTAAATGTGTTTGCTTCCTTACACATGTGAATTGGGACTGAGAACTCATGTCTACGGTTGATTTACTCTGTGGTAATTTTAGCATCCAGCACCAGTTCCAGAGTTTGGTTATGTTTCCCCATCAGTTTAGAGTTTGGGTTTATGTAATTCCTGTATCCTTCTTGCTGTCCTACTGTTCACAACTTCTGTTATAGCCCCATGGACATTTCTTTGATGCCTGGTTTAATAGAACATCTGGATTTTTATACATGGTTCTGTCTTCTGTTATAGTGTTATTTGAAATAATGATGAAAGAGTAGGCCCGTAAAGACTGTTGGAAAAGAAGAAATGTGTTTTAGACTCATTGTTCAGAATGCAGGCATACCAAACCTGGAAAACCTCTGGATTTCGGGAGTCACATTCAGATTCATAGATGTTAGGTTAGCACAGTGACTTGAGCTACTAGCCACTAGCCACATAGGGCTTTGAGCAGCGGTTGTTGCTGGTCTGAATTGAAAGTGCAGTCAACCACTGTAAAATACACTAGACTTCAAATAGTAAGAGAGCAAGAGTTAAATATGTCTTAGTTAGATTTTTATCAGGGACAGAGGTAAGGCTGGCTTAGTGGTAGTAATCCCTCTGCATAGCCATGTAAGGCCCAGGCCAGATCTCCAACATTAACAGCAACAAACAACCGTAAAACAAAAGCCAAGAATTCCATATAAATTACATGTTATCTAGATAATATCTGTGGATATTTGAGTAAAGTAGTCCTAAAATTACTTTTGTTTCTCTTTATCTAGTAGAATAATGACTAGTAGCTTTTCTTCAGAGGAAGAAATTTGGAGAAAGGTTTGGAGTCTTAAAATGTTTGTAGCTGGAAAACTGAAACTAGGGAGATAGCTCAGGTGATGAGTGCCTGAGCAGAGCCCTGGCTTGAGATCCAGCACTGCAGAAGCAGGGTGTGGCCGTGCACGCCTGCAGTCCTGGCACTGCAGAAGCAGGGTGTGGCCGTGCACGCCTGCAGTCCTGGCTCTGCAGAAGTAGAGCAGGAGGGCTGGAAGGTTGCACTCTGCTACAATGAAAGTCTGAGGTTGGCCTAGGTACTGTCTCAAACAGCACACAAGTCACCAGCAGGGGTGGGAGGCCGTCTAGGGCTGGGCCATTAAAGTGTCTCCAAAACCCAAAATAACAACAATAACAACAATACATTGAAACTGCCTTTCCTCCACTGTCTCTGTGTAACTTTTCTTCGGTGCTGGGGTGTTTCAACTCTCCCCCTCTAGCTTTGTGTAGAGGAATGGTTGCTGCTCCTAGCTGCATATGATTTTACTTCATTCCAAATTTTTTATTTTTACATTGGGGCTTAAAAATAATTCTGTTTTATAAAATGTGTGTATACAATTTGTGCTGTGTACAGTTTCATTTCAGTAGAGTGGCCATGTCCAGATGTTTCTTGGCTACTGTTTTGGGTAATACCATAGCACATTTTACTTTTATAGAGTATTTTTGAGACGATCTCGTGTTTTACTACTAGACTGGGTAATATTATTTGCAAGTTATCTTTCAGCTCATGGCTGCTTTTTGAGACAGTATTATTGTTACAGAAGATACCTAAAAATGGTAGCTTTGGGAGATATTTGAGTGGAAAGTTATTTCCCTTGAGAAGAAAACAAGAGATGCATCTATTATGATGGATAAAGGCTGCTTTTCTGAAAATGGCTACTACTGTTAGACATAAAGCAATAGATCATAGAAATGGCTAAATCAATAAATAATTTAAAAATAATATAGCCAACAGTATATACAACACATTTTGGTTTCTTTAGATGGGATTAAAATCTCTGAAATTGAGGAAATCTTGGGGATTTTCTAATTTAGCCTAACTCTGAACAAGTTATGCCCCTGTCAGGGGAAGACCCAGTTATTTATTTATTTATTTAATTATTTATTTATGTATGTATGTATGTATGTATGTATGTATGTATGTATGTATGTGAAGAGTCCCTTATGAGTAGATTGGCCCAGACTATGTAGCAGAGAATGATCTTGAACTCCCGATCCTCCTGCCTGTGTTCCATATGCACTGAGATTCCAGGTATGCGTGTGCCACCACCCACAGCTGGGAAGACAAGTTTAAACCCCATTTTGTCACTAAACAGGTTCCATTTCTCATGGCTAGCTAGGCTTAGCTACTCTTGGTATATTAGCATATTAGAGTTATTAAGAAAACTGTTGGAAGCAACCTGAACTGTTGGCTTGGGACCTCAGAAAGGGCTGGGACCTTTTTGCAAGTTTACAACTAAATTATGACAAGGCTGAATGTCTACTTCTGTTGCCCAAACCACAAAGGGTTTCAGTGAGTAAATTGCTATGCCTTAGTAGAGGGAAATGAATACAAGACAGGGAAAAAGAGCAGATGCCTTTGCGAGTCTGTCGTGTTCTGTGATGGACTGCAGCGCTAGCTAGCCAGATGGCAAATGTGGAGTGTTGGCATAAGGACCAGCAGCTTAGACTTTTCTGCACTATCCCAGCTTTCTTTTTTTCCCATGTGGCTAGATTTTTTTTTTTTTTAATTAGAAAACCAACTTGTGCAGACTACCCACCTGCCAGCCTCTGTCTGTATCTACCTTTCCTTGTGCTGTGTAGACCAGTTGTCACTGTCCCTCTAGGGACAGTCTTCCGCTTGTCATCCTGATCCGGTCCTCTCCTCTTCTCTGGGGCACCTATTCTCTCCAGCATTTCTATTTTCTTTTGTGCTGGCTCATTCACACAGCGACAGCTTTATTATTATTATTATTATTATTATTATTATTATTATTATTTCTTCTGCCATGGTCTGTGTTGTTATACATATAAATTTTCCTTAGCTGTTTTTGATCTTACTTGAAAACAGCATTAAATATTTTCAAGGGCCTTCCTTTGGCTTTCAGAACTCCACTGGAATAGCTAGGCCCAACTATTGCTTGGGATTATTATTGTAGCTAGAGTAGTTAATTTATTTGAACCAAAATAATGGTTTCAGTTTTATTTATCTATTATTGGTATAAATATCCTTAAAAACAAGATGTGAGTTTGCATGTAGTACCACACGCCTTTAATCCTAACGCTGGGGAGGCAGAGGCAGACAGATGGATCTTTGTGAGGCTGGCTTGGTCTACATAGCAAGTCCAGGTCAACCCAAGGCTCAAAATAAAAAAACCAATCAATGTCCCCACTCCTATCCCCCACCCCTCATCCCCAGGTATAATGCAGTTGACTTGGTCAGACATGGCTCTTTTCCACTAAAATTCTTTGCTCTTATTCAAAATCATCATTCTAGATAGATTTTTAGGAGGTGTGGACTAGAACTCAAACTTATTACTAGTATCAGGTACTTTAATACCCATGACTTCTTTATAACCTGACATATTTCTTATTTATATCGAGTGTGAGTAGCAGGCATGTAAATATACAGGAGTTCTTTATAACTTGAACATTTTTCTTCTTTACCAGACTTAGTACTAAATTAAAACTATCTGTGTGTGTTGTTACAAAAAAATTATACAAGCACAGTGAGTGGTACTTACCTGTAATCCCAACATTCGGGCTGAGACCGGGGGTGGGGCAAATAGAGCCAGCCTGGTTACAGGGCAAGATCTTGTCTAAAAACTTAAGTTTGCAAACGGGTAAATTCATGGAGATACCATCTTCAAAGTCTGAGTTTCCAAGAGTCTTGGAGCAATTATGATTTTAGTAATAACTGATTGCAGCTTTCTAAGTACTTTTCTTTAAAAGGAACAATACCCAGTTTTGATGCTTTACTGTAGGGCGGCAAAAGCTGCGAAGTTTGTTGTCTTAGAGCATGCATTTTGAGCGTCTGATACTGGCCTGCCTGTAGTCCTATAGTATTTAAAATCATCCCAGCCCTTTCCTTTAAGACACTGATACATTGTATTTTGCAGGTGGCTATGGAGCCACTGCTCTAAATATGAAGCGTGACCCTCTGCATATGAAAACCAGAGGAGAGGAATTTCCTCTGACTCTGGGTCGGGATGTCTCTGGTGTGGTGATGGAGTGTGGACTTGATGTGAAGTATTTCCAGCCTGGAGATGAGGTGAGCCGGGCCTTTTAACTTACTGTCTCTTCCTCACCTTCCCTCTCCTCTCCCATCCCTTACCTGTTCCTTCCCCTCCCCCTCTCCTCCCATCTCCTTTCCCTTCCCCCTTCCCTCCCTCCCCTCCCTTTTTTTTTTTGTTTTTGGAGACTGGTTTTATGTAAGCTAAGCTGATCTCAACTGTTATGTAGGTAAGGTCTTAGTTACAGTTCTGTTGCCCTGAAGAGATACTCTTAGTGTTTAGTTGGGGCTTGCTTATAGTTTCAGAGGCTTAGTCCGTGGTTGGGAGCATGCAGGCAGACATGATGCTAGAGAGGTAGCTGAGAAGTTTTTACCTACTGGTCCAAGAGGCATTGGGCCTAGTACAGGATTTTGACCTCAGGGACACACCTCCTCCATCATGGACATAACTACTCCAGCAAGGTCACACCTTCTAATCCTCGCCAAACAGTTTGTCAGCTAAGCATGCAAACATATGAGCCTGTGGGAGTCAGTCTCCTTCAAACCACCACAGCGAGGGTGTTCCTGAACTTACAATTCTGCTCTGTCTATGTCGCAAAGGTCAGGTACTGGCATGTCCCACTATGCCTAGCTCCCTTACTCTTCATTCCTTTTCTAAATATGCAGTTTTCATTCTAGCATATATACATGTATATGTATTTACACACCATACATCACACGAACACACACGCGCGCGCGCACAAACACACACACACACACACACACACACACACACACACACACACACTTGATTTTTGAGACAAGGATTCTTATGTAATAGGCCTAACTGTCTTGTTATTTACTATGTAGACCAGGCTGGCTTCAAACTCACAGAGACCTTCCTGCCTCTGCCTCCCAAGTGGTGGATTAAAGGTGTGTGCTACCACATCCAGCTTCTACTTTTTAATTTTTTAAATAATTTTTAGACTGGATATAGCTGGTTTTGAACTTGCTTTGTAGCTGAGGATGGTTGTACTCCTAATCCTTCTGCCCCACCCCCTGTCCTGGGATTGCAGGGGTCCTGGGACTGCAGGTGTGTGCAGTTCCTCTGGCCCATCCTACTGCCTTTGGAAATAGACTATCACCACTGACTGATTACTTCTTAGTATGTGTATCAACTGACCTCTGGCCAGAACATTTTTGGTTCTTGTTTTGTTTTGTTTGAGACAGAGTCTTGCTGGCTTGGAGCACACTGTAGCCCAGGCTTGTCCTGCACTTATGGCCATGCCTTGGCCTCCTCAGTGCTACAGTTATGGCATAAACCACTGTGCCCATGCTCAGCTTGTATTCGAGCTCTCTAAATTCAGTCCTTAAGAATTGAAAGACTTTAAAACAGGTAGGGTTAGGACAACTGCTTTATTTTGTTGAGTCTTTAAATGATAGTTTCTGCCTTATGGGTTAGCTGCTTTTGAGATAACCAAGTTCTAATATAACATATAAGTGCTATAATGTTCTGTGAGTTGTCACTTTGGACATTTCACCAAGACATAGGAGAGAGCTCATGATAGTAGCCATGTTCTGGTTCCTTTTCACAGAGAGATGAATCCCTGTAAGTTAGCACAGCCAGGCCAGGTTGCGGGTGAGGAAGCCCTGCTATGAAGCCGGCTGGTGAGGTTCACCTGTAATCGCAGCACTAGCGAGTCTGAGATGAGAAGACTTGAGCTTGTGGTCACTCTGGGCTACCCAATGAGATTGGTATATATGAGTAAATATATGTAAGTAAATAGAAGTTGAGAGCCACAGTTAGTACGTGGCAGAGCCAGTACTCAAGCTCTGGAGGAGCCTTGCTGAAGGCAGCAGGATATTTTAGTATGTGTTTCCAGTGTGGTTTGAGTTGATAACTCCAGAATCATACTCAGCAAAAAATTTGTATCATGTTAAACTTAGCTTGTTTTGTACTGGAGCCCCACCCACCTCCCCTCCTCTGGGTAGCTAGCTGTGTGTTAGGGAATATCTTCATGCTTAGCTTCACTCAGAAATTTCTGTATCTAATAAAGCTGTATGTCTGTGTATTTCAGGTCTGGGCTGCAGTTCCTCCTTGGAAACAAGGCACTCTCTCAGAATTCGTTGTGGTCAGTGGGAATGAGGTAACTCACTGCCAGTGCTGAAATGCACAGCTGTATAAGAAAGACTGGCCCGCATTTCTAGAGTCCCTTGTGGCTTTTCAGATTAGCTTTGTGTTTTAGAGAGAGCTAGAATAAAGAATAGGAAACTTTGGAAGGCTGTTTCTGTTAGCGCGGCCTGCCAGAGCAGCCGTCTTTATCCGTCTTTATCCCGTAGAACAGAGACTTTCACTGAGATTTGGAAGCTGGCCAGTTTCTTCACTCCATCCAGTATGAACCACGCATATCCAAGGGAGAGGTGTGGAGGGATCACGCTGTTTAGAATAGCTGTAGAAGAGTCAAGGGATCTAGATCTAAGTAGAGAGGAAATTGGCCCCAGAAGGAAGCCTGGAGGTGGAGTTAGGAGCAGTTACTAGGGTATGAGAAAGTCTCGAAAATTACTTTCCAGAAAACAGAGTAAGGAAGCAGTTAATCTCAAAGACTCATTAAAATGTGTTTATCAGGATTTGAAGTTTATTTGAATTTAACTCTGGGAAAAAAGTTGGGTCTAACATGAACCCATATATGGTCTTTTAAAATAAACAATGAAGTATCTGTATCTAATGATGTAGCCTGCAGAACATTACTGAGCTGCTAGGATACAGGCGAGGAGCTGCTTGGAGACTGTTCCGAGACTAGCTTTGGAGTGGGGTATGCAGTAAACTCTGAACCCAGAATAGTTTACGAAGTTCTCTGTGGAAATTCTTGCTTTCCCGTGAGGCTAAATGTGCTTAGCTGTATCTGTAGGCTTGCAAGTTCCTGCTTAGCTTTGGTCATTTTCTTTTGATGTAGGTCTCACACAAGCCCAAATCGCTCACTCATACTCAAGCTGCCTCACTGCCATATGTGGCGCTCACAGCCTGGTCTGCCATAAACAAGGTCGGTGGCCTGAATGACAGGAACTGCACGGGGAAACGGTAAGTGGCCAATGGCGATCGCTGAAGGTCCTTTTCTGTCTGCTTTACGGCAGATCTGCTCGTGCCGAGATTACCATCAGCTGCAGGAGCAGTCATGCTAACACTTGATACATTTTATTTTAAAGCCTCATTCTCAGCTAAATCAAATGGGAATTAAAAGATGTATAGTTGGGATCTCTAGGAGTCAGAGTCTCCTATTTTAAGGCATTTAAACTTTTTTCTTTACATATATGTGTACTGTATGTATGCCTATGAATTTATGGTCACCAGATGCGTGCAGGTGCCTGGGCTAGAAGAAAGCATTAGATCTCTTGGAACTGGAGTTACAGACAGGAGCCACCCAGTGTGTGCCCTAAAAGGGAGCCTGTGTCCTCTGCAAGAGCACAGGTTATCTTGAGCCACCTCTTGAGCCCTGGGGCAAAATTTTCTATGTGAACCTCCTGAGACAAGACTCAGCTTTTGTGAGCTCCTAGAGAGGGTGAGGGCCTTCTGCTGTGTGTAAGAGCGTGCCAAGCTGAGAGCCGTGCTCTCTGCCCTGGCCTGGGCTTGCTCACAAGTTTGTAGCTGTCATTGAACCTACAAAATGCTGTTGAGTAGTCTTGCGTTCCCCTTGAGGTTGGTCCTGATGCTCTGGTGACTGGATGAGGCTGGCTTAGTTCAGCTATGACACAGTGACAGTCCTGGGCTCAGTTGTCCTCGTCATGCATGTCAGTCTCCTGTGACCAACCAGGGTCTGAGATGGACGGCAAGTTCAGGAGAGTGAGATGTTCTGAGAGAGTAAGAGAGAGACCTCTCGTCCATGTAACTGTTATTACAGCATAGTGCTACATTATCTGCTTTGTTATAAATTACGAGATTTTATTTATTATTTTACCCAATTTATAAACCTAATCATGATTATGTATGCAGAAGAACAACCAGTGTGCAAGGAGCCCGTAGTTCAGATAACCACAGCGGCTCTGACATGGACCCCTGTGGAGTGGGGACTCTTAGCTTCTCATACATGTTCTGATTCTGCTGCTTCATAGCTGGGTGACCTATTCGGTCTTTTCTCTGAGCTTTGTTTTAAAGATCAAATGAGATTATACATGTAAAGCTGGTGGCACTCAATAAGTGGTGGCTTCTGCTATTAACAAGGACATAACAGTGCAGGTACGATTTGAGAAAGTTGACATAGGGACCAGTGAGCTGGCTCAGCAGATAAAGGTGCTTCAGCTGAGCCAACAGCTGGAGGTCACGAGAGAACACACCCCTTCTCAGTAATGTTAAATGTTAACATTATTTAACATAGATGTTAAAAAGCTCTTTTACAAAGAAAGTTGGCAGTGAAAATTATGATTTTGTTTGTTTGTTTGTTTGCTTGCTGGTAGGAAAGTAGGTATTCTGGACCAGTTAGTCACTGAAAGGTTGGGGAGAGCTACATGTAGTTAATACTGGAATAAAATAACACAGTTTATTTTTTAAATACATTTATTTGTGTATGTGAGAAGGAGGTGTGCACTATCAGAGGGCAACTTACTGGTTCCCTCCTTCCACCACATGGGCCCCCAAATGGAACTCAGGTCCCCAGGCTTGGTGGCAGGTGACTTTACTCACTGACCCCTCATCCCAGACTCAGTGGCAGGTGACTTTACTCACTGATCCCTCTTCCCAGCCCCATAGTTCTTTTCTGTATTTCTTATTACAAATAAAACCTATGTCACTCTGCTTTCCCATTATGAAATATTACACATTAATGTGGGACAGTAAAGCATTGTATTTGTACACATTTAGGCTTTATTTCTGAAAGCATTTTGAAGGCTATTTGTTGGATGAGGTGCTACTATGCATCTCAGAATTAAAGGCAAATATTTATTCTAAAGGCCAACCTTCTTTTCCAGTTTTCATGGGTTATCTGTTTCGAAGTTGCCATTTTGGTCAGACAAGGTTTAAATTGAATAGATTTGACCATAGGCTTTGTTCCTTACTAACCTGTAGAGATCTTGCAGTTGTGTATACCTCTACTGGAGGCATTATTGTTTTGATTCCTTTCCCTTAAGAGCCCTGGGCTCACTGTGCCTATATGGCTGTGTGCCTGGTATGGTTGCAGACCTCTTGGTTCTTTTGCTGTTTGACTCTCTGAGCATGTTTTAGTATACTGTAAAAAAAAAAAAAAAAAAAAAAAAAAACCAACAAAACAAACCAAACAATATAGAGACAATGTCTTAGGGCTTCATTGCTGCGAAGAGACACCATGACCATGGCAACTCTTATAAAGGACAACATTTAATTGGGGCTGGCTCACAGGTTCAGAGGTTCAGTTCATTATCATCATGACAGGAAGCATGGCAATGTCCAGGCAGACATGGTGCTGGAGGAGCTGAGAATTCTCTATCTCGATCTGAAGGCAGCCAGGAGGAGACTGTGTACCACACCGGGTATAGCTTGAACATATGAGACCTTATGCCCACCCCCACAGCGACACACTTCCTCCAATAAGGCCACACCTACTCCAACAAGGCCATACCTCCTAATAGTGCTACTCCCTGTGGGTCAGGCATTCAAACACATGAGCCTGTGGGGGCCATACCTATTCATCTTACCACAGACAGAAATCTAGCGGCTTTTCCTTAGATTTGTCTCTAATCAGGGCCCAACTTGCTGTTCATTTATGGGTAATTAGTTGGCTTACGGTTACTGTCTGTTAAAACGTACTAAAGGAGACTCAGAGCCCTGGGATCTTCTCTGTTGTTCCCTCTGCTGTTCCCTCACCAAATGGCCACATGCTAGTTGTGGTCTCTTTGCTGTTTCCTCTGAGAGTCTGAACATAAGATCCTAAGTTGTGAGAAGAGTTTGAGAAGTGGGATCATTTTATGTCTTTTAGGGTCATTACATATTCTAAAAGTTTAAACAGAATTTAAATTATATTTTATTTAACTTACTTTGTGGGTGAGAGCATGTGCATACCACAGGGTGTATATGGAGTTCAGAGGACAATGTTTGGAAGTTAGTTCTTGCCACTACAGTGGTTCTGGCAACAAAGTCGGTTTTCAAACTTGGTGGCAAATGCCTTGACCCAATGGTCCATCTTGCTGGCCACAGGGCCATTAAATAAAGATATTAGGTTGAGTCTGTTAATTGATGTAGCCCCTGAGAATGGAACTGGAGTGCGGTTCCTCAAGGAGCCTCCGTAATCCACATCAGAGGCTTCTCTTCATGTGCGTAGAGGGCCTGGTGCCGGCTCCCTTCCCCTTCTAGAACAAAATGCTACTGAGTGGTGGCTTATAAACAGCAGGAGTTTATTCCTCACATTTCTGGAGTCTAGAAAGGCCAAGACCAAAGTACTAGCAGTCTTCCTCGATGGGCGAAGCGGGTGAACAGACGGTCTCCACATGCTGGAAAGGCCAAGATCCTTGGGAGGTCCTTCAGAGGGTTCCACCCACATGACCTAAAATACCCCCTGCACCTTCACCTGGAGTCAGAGAGCAGTGGGCGAGTTTTGGGGGGACACGTTACAAACATTGGAACTGTGGCAATTGGCACTTGGTGGCCCCAGAAGTATCAGCTTGACGAAATCATTACATGTGAGCTACAGTAATAGCCTAACTCAGCCTAATTACTTAGTTGTGACAATCACAAGAAATGGGAGTACCTTATAATAGTGAGACTATGCAAGTGTGTGTGTGCGTGTGTGCTGGAAACCTTGAGCCATACACATGCTCTTCCCCCTCAGACTCCAAGTTGTAAATTTGTTACACCTCATTTTAAAAATATGATACAATTTAATAGTTGTATTGATTGGTAGGGCTGTGCCACACCTGAGTATCATTCGCTGGCTGAAATTCATCTCTTGCTGGGAAAATTGTAGTTCACTGTGTTTGGCAGAAGCAGTAAAAAGTGTTAGAGATTAAAGTATACCTGCTGCACCAAAAATTTTACTCTTGAATTGTGCCCACTTGAAACTCAATTCACTGATAGGAATACTTTGCAGATTTTGATGTTTTGGTTTGGTTTTTATTCTGAGATTAGGGTCTTTGTCAGGTAATGTAAATTAGGTGCCTCATTCTGTTTAAAGAATTAGACAGGCTGAAATTTTCCAACATTCACTCCCCACCCCTTAATGTGTGCTTACTTTGAAATTAGAATGTCTGCCTGGTGACCCCCCAGCTTCCTTCCTTGTTGTGCCTTCAGGTGCCTGTCCTTCACTTTGTCACCCTTGTTTCTTTCCACTCTGCCTCTGTTGCCCCTGTGAGCTTTGGGTTTTCATCTCCATCTGACCCTGACCTGCTTGCCTAGCTACCAGGGACAGCAAAAAGGCAGCAAGCCCAGAAACTATCTTGCTTTGGAACTGTGTGGCTACAGACAGGAAGAGAACCTGGGTGGAGGCCTGGGCCTGGTCAGTGCTAAGCGAGCAAATGTGTTCTGACTCCTGGCTTCTTTTCCCGGGGGCTGGAATGGCTCAGTGAAAACCTTGTTGAGCCTCCTTGACAATCGGGCCTTACAGGGAGCTTTGTAAGTCCTGGGCTGCTGTCTTTGAGGGTTAGAAACCATTACTCTTCACTGCACTGTGGCCCTCTCTGAGCTCCCATTCACTTGCAGCTGCCCTGCGAGGTCAAGTGCTCAATCCAATCCAGTGATGCTCCTGCCTCTCCTCCAGGGGGCTAGACTTTCTTATCTCTCAAAGAGCACCCTCCCCAGCCAGCTCTCCCTTTTGTATCTTAAACATCACTTGTGGAAATAAGCCTCCCACTGGATTCTTCCTCTGCATTTCAGTCTTGTAAAGTTGTATTTGCCTGTGTGTATGTGTGCACAGAGAGGTCTTAGGACAGCTCGCAAAAGGCAGTCCTCTCCTTCCACATGTGCGTCCTGGGGTCACACTCAGGCGGCCGTCTTGTAGCGAGCACCTTCTCCAGCTGGGCCCTCTCATAGACTCTTAAAGAAAAAGATTGGTGTGAGAGATGTGTTGGTACACATCACACACACACACACACACACACACACACACACACACACACACGTGCAGAGGGCAGGGGACAACTTTTGTTGAAATTGAGTTTCTCCTTCAGGTTCCAGGGATCCAGCGTGGGTCCTCCACCTGCTGAGCCATTTGCCAGTCTGATGTAGGTTCTTCTTGTGTACCCTCGGCTGACTTTCAACGTTTGTTCTCCTCAGGCTCTTGAGTGTTGGGATTGCAAGCCTGCACTATTGCCCATGGCTTGGGAGGCATTGTTAAGCTGCAACAGCAAGCAAGAGCTTTGAATTCTATGCAGAAATGACTTGGAATCACAGATAGTATTTCCCACTAAATCCAAAGCAAGTGGACAACAGTTCTTCGTATCAGTGAAAGATAACTTCCCCAGTGGATTCTGAATCTACAGATAAAACACACGCATTTTATTGATGTGCTCTTGTAAAAGTTATTTAAATCTTAGACATCACTTAATTTTATAATTTTGAATTTTTTCTTTTGGGGCCATAGTTGAGGGTGGGTAATTAGAATGAAAGAATGTGAACCACAGTTAGGAAGAGACCACTGTGTCTCTAAGTCAACTTATCAGCCAAGTCTAGTGTCCCTGCTAGAGGGGGAGGATGACTGAGCCAGGAGAGGAGGGGAGGAGACCTCCGTCTTAGCTGATTGTGATTGGCACAGCTTAGTTTTGTTAAATTGTACAAAGCTCTGTGTGTGCAGATTTGCTGCCAGGACTCCTTTGTGAGTGAAAGGCTCACCCTGACAATGAACCTGACAATTCATCCTGCTTGGAACACTCTGCTTCTCATATTTGTTCCTGTCGGTATTCCTCCCTTCAGTCTGCTTCTGTGTGCGAGCCAAGGAGCTCACGCTTCACCTGTTCCTAGGGCCTGACCTAAATGGAAGAGCCATCTCAAGATCCAGTCAAAATTCTGAATAATCTTAGATAATAGAACCATTGTTAGTCAGTATCTGAAGTTCTTGATCCATTATGGGTTAGAAGCAGTTACGCTGGGCATTTACCAAAGCTTATAAATAGCTTTGTGTTCATGGGAAAGTGTGTTTACATTTCAGATGTCTAACTTGTACATGAACTGTTCTGTAAACTGGGAAATGTCAGTGTGAATTACAGGTTTAGAAGGAAAGGAAACCAGTCCAGGCTCTCTTAGTCCCATTGGGTCGCTTTGTTTTGTGACTCTGTTATATCTCACTTAGTCAGTTTCTCATCCACCGCGTCGGTAGGGAACTTCGCATGGTAAGTGAGCACGTGTTGTGTTAGGACAGGCTGCTGCAGCTTCACCTGGCTCTCTGCTCCTACGTTGAAAAGCAGCTGTGAAAACTCAAGTGTGGGTGATCTTCAGCACCATTCTTGTCTCCTAAAGGTCGTTGTTCTTACCTGTAGAAAACGGAGCCGCACTTAATCTTTCCTTCTAAGCCATTAGGATCTAATAGGTGGTATTTTAGTCTCGGAAAATCAGGGGAGCCTGTTACACCTGGGTTGGAAAGCACGCCATGAATCAGTGCCAAGGTCTGTATGTACATCTGCAGCCCAGGTTTCTTCAGGCCAAGACAGAAGAGAAACTTGAGGGTAAGTTCCTCCTTCTGGGTCCCCCTGCACCCCCCACACCGTGTGTTTGTCTGTGTATTTGTGTGTGTGTGTGTGTATGTGTTGTTTAAAGATGTATTTTATTTTTACTTGTGTTTGTGTCTGTGTGAATGTCTGCCACATGTAGGAGAGCACTTATGGAAACCAGAAGTCTGATCTCCTTCAAGTAGAGTTATGGCAATTGAAAGCCACCTGACATGGGTGCTGGGAACTGAACTCAGGTCCTCTGGAAGAGCAGCAAGTGTTCTTAACTGCTGAGCCATCTCTCCAAAGAAGCCACTGTTAAATCAATACGTTGTTGCTTATTCAGAGAGACTTCAGACATTAGGCAGAAATGACAGAGCAAGTTAGGATTTAGAGTTTAAGAAAGCAAGTATGATAGCACATACCTGTAACCCCACTCTGGAGGCTGACATAGGAAGGTCAGGAGTTCAAGACCACCCTCAGCTACATGGCAAGTCTGGGGCTACCTAATACTCTGTCTCAACAACAAAGAGGAATGCACAGCATTACAATAGTTATTCCTGTTTCCCAGTGTTTGCTAGATCTGCCATTAGTTCAGTCTTCAGAACTTTTAGAGTAAGCTGTGGTTTATGAAGTGAGGGGCATGTGTTAAAGACCTGGACAACCTTGAGTTACAATGTTCAGGGGCTTTTTCCTATAGAAGCCAGTGATTCTTAACCTCTGGGTTGTGACCCCTTTGGCAAACATGTCTCCAAAAATATTTACATTATGATTTACAACAGCAGCAAAATTACAGTCGTGAAACAGCAATGAAAGCAGTTTTATGACTGGGAGTCTCCACAACATGAACTGTCTCGAAGGCCACAACCACGGATAGAAAAGTGGCACGGAGCACAGTGTTTCCACCATGCCACGGTGCGCATGTGCAGTATGGTCACACAGCAAGCTAGGTCATGAGCAGCACCGAGAGCCGGCTGCTTGTGCGTGAGTGTGGGTGCCACAGCCTTGTAGGTTAGCAACAGAGTGACAGCGGATTGCTGCCTTTAGAATTTATTTTGCCTGCTGTTCTTTTAGAGATTGACATTATTTGAAAACAGAATAGTCCCTGCCTGACTCTACACAAAACTAAAGTTTGTGCGGCCAGAAAAATGTGTGTCCTCCCCCAGTGCCTCCAGCACTTCTTGAGTCTGCTTCTGGGCTCGTTTGCACTTTGAGGGCGCCCTCAGGTGGTAGCGTTGGGAACTGACGCTGGGTGCAGAGCCTCGCTCTACTGCCCAGCCCTCTTTTGTGAGATAATTTTGCTGTTTTATTTAGGAAGTGAGGCTGCTTCAGATTAAGGGTTATGGGGAAGAGATGAGCTGACAAGGAAGGAAGGCAGAGCTACCTGTCTGGCAGTTGGACCCCAGGCAGCCATTATATTTGTTATCCTTTTAATCCTGTCTGCCAAGTGTGTCCTCCTTTATCTCCAACCCTTATGCAAAAGCAGACAAACCTACCAGGCAAAGTAATGCTAATGCTGGGGTGTTTCTCAGAATAATGCCCACGGATCTGTAGCTTCCATAGGAAAATGTTCTCAAGCCACCAGAAAGGCATTTTCTTAAACAAATAGCCTTATGACTCAAAAATCACCAGTGGTAGACAACTAAAAACTCGATAAAATACCTGTCTTTTCTCTGTCCTAATGTAGATTAAAGGAAAAGTGTGATGTTACTCAAAGGAGAATTTGACTAATTTAGACAGTAATCAAAAAGTCAAGGTCAAATATTTTGTGGGTAAACTCTTGTTGGATGTCTGTGTGACAGGTGTTTACATTGTTTACATTGCTTTGGTTCGAGACAGGTTCTCACTGAATTGCCTAGGCTGACCTTGAGCTCACAATCCCTCTGCCTCAGCCTCCCGAGTGCTGGGATTCCAGTGTGTACCAGCACCTCAGCTGTATGACACCTCCCATGGTCTTTCCCCACACTGTGGGGCTGAAGTTTGGAGCAGGTGGACATCTTCAGAGTGTCGCCTGTTCTTCGCTAGTGATGGTTTTGAGATGAAAACCACTTCTAGAAGTAACGTGGTTTTCAAGGAGACTTCTTTTAATTATATTTAATGGTATTTCAAAGGGAACAGCTGGCTTGGAAATTATAGTCATAACTTTTAACACATAACAGATGATAATAATCAGCCTCTGTGATTTGAGTGAGGGACAGGAAAGATGAAGTAGCTAAGATTACAGGCAGGGTGCGTGTTCTAAGGCTCAGTGCACTGGTTAGCGGTAGGTGGCAAAATTCTATACTGTCTCATAGTGAAGACAGGGGCCCATAACTAGTAGTTATATAATGATAGTGGTAGACAGACGGCAGGCACTCCCTCCACTTATCTCAGCAGTGTTTTCTGAGGGCATTCAGAGAATTTTCATGAAATAGCCTCCATAATAGTTAATATAGTATCAGATACCAGACAACCATTGTGCAATGTCCTTCCACCTCTACTGGGAGCATAGCACCATGCAGTCCGATACAATGTTCCAGGTGTTTGAGACCACAAAGTCCAAGTTCTCTTTCTGTCTCCCTCTCTCTCTCTTTTCCCCTCCCTCCCTCCCTCTCCTCTGTGTGTGTGTGCGCGCGCGTGCATGTTCCATAGCACATGTATGGAGGCAGACAACAATTTCTAGGTGTTTGTTCTGCCTCCCACCCTCTGTGGCTGCCGATGGTTGATCTCAGATGGTCAGACTTTCACATCAAGCACTTTTACCCACGTAGCCATCTTGCCTGCCTGATGCCATGCGTTTTGACTACGGATTTGCTTTCAGATCGCAGACTTCTTTGGGAAATGGATGGTGGCTCTGTGTCCTTCTCTGACTGTGCTCACCCAGCCTTGCATTACATTTTAAGACAGTCACAAATGGAGAGGATCAGGATCTTTCCCTTCTTATCTCTGCCCCTCTCCATGGACTTCAGGCTAAGTCGTCGTCTCCCCCAGCCCAGGTCTCAAGTGACAGGAGGGCCACTGCGTAGCTGTGGTAAGAGCCTGGAGCCCAGTATGCTTGTGCCGACAGGACACAGTCATTGGCTTCCACAGGAAATCATACAGAGGATAAGTCTGACAGTTGATGAGTTTAGCAAGACATGCCTGAACACAAGGTGTTCCTTCTGCCTCAGCAGGAATGTGGTCAGGAATGTGACTTCTGAGAGAACAGCATTGAGAAGCTTCCTCTTTACACAGAAGTGTGCTAGCTTTAGCCTAGAATAAATTAATTGTGAAGCAGAGATTACGAAGCACCATCCAAGCTACCTGCAGAAGTAAATTGAGCGTTTTGTGTTCTCAGTTAAGAGTTTGCAAAAGGTTTCATTTTAACTATCTGCAGCTTCTTGGTGAAGTCTGTATAGTTTAGCCTTGGGAGGAGGATAACTTGGTTTGCTTTGGGGATTGCTTGTCACTGTGGAAGCTTCATCTTTAGAAGTCCTGTTCATCAGGTGTGCCTGCCCAGTGTCTCACCGCTTGCTCTCTCTTCTGTTGCAGTGCGCTAATCTTGGGTGCGTCAGGTGGAGTTGGTACTTTTGCGATACAGGTAAAAGGATTTCTTAATCTTGTGACTAGGAAGATTTTTGTTTATATGAATTTACAAATTCATATATTATAAATTACTTTCCTTGAAAGCTGAGTTTAGTATGCTGTCTAGTTTTGTTAACTTAGCACCAACTATAGTTACCTGGGAAGAGGGAATCTCTATCAGATCGGCTTACGAGCATGTCCATGGGGCATTTTCTTGATTAATGTTCAATGTGGGAGGGGCCAGCCCACTGTAGATGGTGCCACACCAGGACAGGTGGTCCTGAGTTGTATAAAGAAAGCAGGCTGAACAAACCATGGAAACCAAGCCAGTGAACAGCACTCCTCCGTGGCCTCTGCTTCAGTTCCTGCTTTGAGTTTCTGCCCTGACTTCCTCCTGACGGACTGTCGTCTGTAAGCTGAGATACTGTACTCCCCAGATTGGGTTTGGTCAGTTTTAGCACAGTACAAAAAGCTAGGGCATCTAGGAAATGCCTTTTAATATCAGTGACCTGAATGAACTTATCTAATAATTAAAGGAAACATTAGCCTCTCGTAGTTTAACATGGAAAAGGTAAAACAGTTAAAGAAGTAGAGACAGCTGCGTGAGGAGCACAGCCCTTTGGGAGGAAGACTATGGCGTTGTAGACTAGTTTGCAGTAAGCAGCATATACCAAAAGCTCTTGCTGTTTCCAGTCAAGAATGTAGACATTAATAAGCTGATTCTAAACTACATAGGGACGTGCGGTAGCCAGAATATCGTTTACAAAGCTAGTGTGCTTTCAAAGTGATCTATGTATTCAATGTTAAGCCAATAAAAAGCCAACTACCTTTTTTCCATACATGGCAAGTTTATTCTGAAATGCACATACAATTGCAAGGTAACCCACATAGCCAAATTTTTGAAAAGGAATAAAATTAGTTCCAAATTTCCAAGCCTCAAATTATTAAGCTAGAGTAATCAAAATAGTGGGATAGTGACATAAGATGGATCTCTCTTTTCCTTCTCTCTCTTTCACTGCCTCCCCCCAACCCCTCTCTTTGTGTGTGTGTGTGTGTGTGTGTGTGTGTGTGTGTGTGTGTGTGTAGGGAGGGAGAGACAGACAGACAGACAAGACAGACAGAGAGAGAGCGCACGTACATGATGGAAGAGAGTCAAATATCCAGAGACAGATCTATATATATATAGTCAGTTTTGCTGTTTAAAGTGTTTCTGTGTCTGTGTGAGAGTATGCCATGTGTGTACAGGTATCCGAGAGGCCAGAAGAGGGAATTATATCCTGAAGCTGGGAGAGCAGCCAGAGCTTTTAATTTATGAGCCATGTCTCCAGCCCCATCACCTGATTTTTAACAAGGAAAATGGCAAAATCATCAAGTGAGAGAAAGTGTCCTTCTAACAGATAAGACAGTTTGATGTCCACATACAAAGGAAGCACACTGGAGCCACATGATATGCAAAAATAATTCAAGGTGAATCAAAGATTAAATATAAAAGCACTAACCATAAAACTCTTAGAAAAAACAGCTATAAATATTCATTACCTTAGATTTGGCAGCACATTCTTAGATGTGACATTAAAAATATAAGCAAGTAAGTTGAACTTTATCAAGTTAAAGATCTCAATACATCAAAGGGCACTATCAAGGAATTAAAAAAATGAGCCCACATGTCTTAGGTACTTTCCCTGTGCCTGTGACAGAAGATATGAAGAAAGGTCGTGCTTGGCTCACAGTCCAATGTCAGGGGAGGCATGGCAGCAGAGGCTTGGGCCAGCTGATCTTACAGCTGCAGCCAGGAAGCAGAGCCATGGATGCTGGTGCTCAGCCAGCTCTCCTTTCTCTGCAGTCTGGGACCCCAGCCCGGGAACCGGGCTGCTCATGAGGCAGTGAGTCTCCCCACCTTAGTTATCTACCTGCTGTAAAGAATCCCTCACAGTCGTGCTCAGAGGCTTGTCACAGGGGAGTTTAGATCCTGACAAGTTAGCAATCAGTATCAACCATCATACAAGTTATTAATCTAAAAACGGGTTTGATCTCCAAACTACATAAAGAACCCACACTTGAACAACAAAAAGATAATACCACTTTTAAACCAGAAAAGGTGCCAAGCATGGCGGTAAATGCTTATAATCCAGCACTTGGAAGGTTGAAGCAGGAGATCTTTATATGGCCCAGCCAAGCTACATAGTGAGATCCTGTGTTAAGGAGACAAAGCACAATGAAGCACATTATTGCTTATTGTTAAATATACCAATACAAAACTTGGAAAAGGGGCTGGAGAGATGGCTTAGTGGTTAAGAGCACCAACTGCTCTTCCAGAGGTCCTGAGTTCAATTCCCAGCAACCATATGGTGGCTTATAACCATCTGTAATGGCATCTGATGCCCTCTTCTGGTGTGTCTGAAGAGAGCAATGGTACTCATATACATTAAATCAATCAATCAATCAATCAATCAATCAATCTTTAAAAAACAAAAAACCATGGAAAGAGCTCAGAATAGACTATCGTCTGACCTGTAAGTTCATGGGAAGCCGCTGACATTCCTCCTTTGGGGAATATTACTCAAAACTACAATGAGATTCTGTTGAGCACAGCAAGAAGGTCCTTGTGTCCACAGATCTCCAGAGCATCCAGGAATGTTCATCCAGGAATGTTAAGCACGCAGGATTGTCTTTCTAATAGGAAAATGAAAAACCTGGTTTTTCACAGAAAGCAGAGAACTGGAGGTGGTTAACAGCCAGCCTGGTGATCTGTCATCTGTTGGCCAGGCCATATCAAGCTCCCACAGCCAGGACCAACGGTGACTGTGACTGGTGATCTAAATGACCTTTACAGCCAGGTAGTCCCCCAGCTCCACAGCCTAATAGTCTAAGCGACCTTTATATTATCTGTATAGCCAGAGGTTGCCCCAAGCCCTCACAACCTGGATTAGAGGTGGCTAATAGCCTAAGTGTTATCTTCACTATCCGTATGAGCAGGTCAGGCCAGACTCTTAGGCTCCTAAGCTCATACTGGCAGTCTGTCTCTAGAACCCATCTTCTTGGAAGAAAGCAAAACTCTGCCTTGAGTTGAGTTTCAGTGTAATCACACTTCCTTGTGTACCATGAATTGCACTGCACCGGGAAACTCTCCCAAATTGTACAGGGCTTAAAAACACTGGGAATAAACTGCCTGGTGTTAGACTCCTGAAGTCTGATCCAAAGTCAGTCTGCACCAGGTTCATTCTTATCTCTTCTCGTGGTTTGCTTTCCTGTGTGACATCTGAAGGGATCCCCTTTGAGATACCATGGCATAGCTGCTAGGTGCTGGGGTGTAGAGAACCAGGCTATGATAGGCAGCTTCTGCTGCCCCTGCATCCCCATTAAAGGTAAAGTGTAGCTGGTTAATTTGCACGTTTTAGTTCATGGGTCTCTACCACTGCGCCACACCCCCAGTGCCTCTGGTTTTAGTTTTGAGTGATAGTCATTTAAGTTGTAGTTATAAGAAAGAACACAAGACATAGTTGGCTTCCCTGGGTACCGCACACATGGCCTACACTCACGTAGACACATGCACATAAATTCAGAAAATCTTTGAAACTCTTCTGTTGTGAAATATAACTCAGAAGAAGTACAAGTGATACAAATGTGTAGTTCGACAATTATCACAAAGCAAACATGACAGGCACGAGCCGTGTTCCTGTCAGTAGATATTCTGGAGAAGGGGTCTGGGGATTGGACTCAGCCTCGCTCACTCGGCATGCCGAGCTCTGCCCCCACCGCAGTCAGTCCTCAGCCTCAGTCTCCCATTGAATGTGATGATCAGTAAGAACTCACGTGTTTGCACACATGGATGTGTGAACCTTCTCTTGCGCATCACTTCTCGATGGAAGGATGCAGAGCCTCTTAGAGACTGGAAGTTACAGAGGGCGCACAGTGTGTGAGCAAGCCTCAGGTTCACTAAACAGTGGGGACACCATCAAAACAGTGTCAGAGTTGGGAGCCATCTTACAAACTGCCAAAGATGTGACAGTTTCAGTTTCTGTAAAGATAATTATGGTAGCTTGAGTCCATATAAAGATATTTAAATTCATAAGTTTATGTTGGTTTCTTTTGGAAACGTAATTAATTTTGGAATGCTATGAGGAACAAACTATAAATTGATAAAGGGAAATAAATATTCCTGTTATCACATCACTACCATTTTGTATGAAATGTATGTCTGACTAACCATATCATATTTGAAGGGAGGCATATTTTTTTATTTTTTTATTTTTTTTTGGTTTTTTCGAGACAGGGTTTCTCTGTATAGCCCTGGCTGTCCTGGAACTCACTCTGTAGACCAGGCTGGCCTCGAACTCAGAAATCCGCCTGCCTCTGCCTCCCAAGTGCTGGG
>JANHMN010000019.1:11698324-11725434 GCA_030674055.1 Rhabdomys pumilio | reverse complement strand
GTGAGGCAGCCTTGACGGATGATTGCAGGCCCTCTCTGCCTTGGGAAGGGAGGCTTTCTTTTCAACCTGTTGGTCTCTTCTTGTGTTTTGTAGATTCGGCCAGTTATTGAACAGACCTTTCCTTTTTCTGAAGTCCCAGAAGCCTTCCTGAAGGTGGAGAGAGGCCACGCCCGAGGAAAGACTGTGGTTAACGTAGTCTAAATCAATATGTGCGTGCCAGCCATCGGTCGCTGCTCTCTGCTTGTCGAGTGCCTCTGACCCAGACTTCTGGCACTCAGCAGACATTCTCCTAAGTCAGACTTTAAGTCTCATGATCTGAATAAAACCTAAATCTGGACTGCTGAGAGAGCTCCCAGATACAGTTGCCCACAGTGCAGCATGGCTACCTGAGTTCAGTTCCTGGAGCCCACCCGAGGGAGGGGGAGCTGATTCCACAGGCTTGTTCTCTCACCCCTACCCTCACCCCCACCCCCACCCATGCACACACCTCCACAGTGATAAAGAAAATACATAATGGACATGTGGGCACAAGCGACAGGTGCAGTTGTGGACATCACAGGGAGCCTTTAGTAGTCAGCGCTTCTACCATGTAGGTTCTGGGACAGAACCCAGGTTGTTAGGTTTGGTGGCAGATGCCTTTACTGAGTCATCTCACTGGCCCAATAAAAAACATTTTAAAAATATGTGTTTTTAAAAATACTTGTAAAAGTTATTATTTAGGTTGACATACAGAATAGAGTTTCTTCATGGCAGTCCATGTGTACACTCCTGGAATGTAGCCTTTTTTGCTAATCATTTGCCAACTTGATACAAAACTGCCAGCTCCTGCCCTTGCCTATAGTCAGTGGGAAGTACATGGTGGCCTGTTTTAGTGTGCTTTATTTCCTGTCATCTGTATGGGTATTTTGCTTATATATATGTGTGCATCACGTGGCATGTCCTATACCTAGGGAGGCCAGAGGAGGGCGTCATGTCCCCTGGAACTAGAATTAGCAGGTGATTGTGAGCTGCCATGTAGGTGCTGGGAACTGAACCTGGGTCCTTGGGAAGAGCAGCCAGTGTCCCTAACTGCAGAGCTGTCTCCAGCCTCTGCACAGTGTTTTAGTTTTTGTAAGCTGTGGTCTGACCCAGCTTTGTGACCTTTTCGTAGTTCAGACCCCACCATCTTACCTAATGTTTGTGAGATTCTAAAATGGGTCAGAACATCTCCTGAGGACCTACGTGTGTAGCATACACTCGTGAGAATATTGGGAGGTGGCAGAACTTTAGGTAGGACCCAGTGGGAGGAAGTGGGGAGGTGCTGTTGGAGGAGATACCAGGGCCCAGTTCTTTCCTGCTCCTATGTCCTGATGGCCTGTAGGCAAGCCTGTGGAGTATTTTCTTGATTGATGTGGTTGGGTCCATCCCTCTGTGGGAGGTGCCATCCTGGGTCACAGGGTGGATAAGAAACCAAACTGAGTAAGCTAAGAGGAGCAAGCCAGTCAGCAGCACTCCTCTGTGGCCTCTGCTTTGTCCCTGCCTCCAGATTCCTTCATTCCCTGAGTTCCTGCCCTCCATGATGGACTGTAATCCGTGAAGTGTAATAAACCCTTTCCTCCTCAAGTTTGTTTTTGGTCACCGTTTTTATCACAGTAGTGGAATCCTAACTAAGACAGAAACCAGAACCAGGAACAGGGTTTTTTGTGATCCCTGACCATGTTGTTTGGCAAGGATTATGGAAGTTTTTGGAGCTTTGGGTGGAAAGGCAGTTAAGCACGTAAAGCTTAATGGGGCTGTTCTGTGGGAGCCTGGGATCCAGGCGTGCTTAGAGGGAGCCCTGGGATGGAGGCCTGGCCCACACAGTTCAGAGGGTAGCAAAGACGACTGGGACCATTTGTGATACATTTTAAATTTAGCATCCGTGGTTCTGGTCGGCTGGGGCTGAAGAAGCAGTTGTGATGGAACTACTAAAGCGAAACCTTTGCTTAACTGATGCTGAGAATGAGTTGTGATTAAGAAGAGACCAGCATCATCAAGACAAACCCTGGGAATCCAGGTGGCTGCTGCACTTGTCAGTGTGTAGAAATCACGAAAGTGGTTCTAGTTTTGAAGGCATGGATGGGGTCCTGGAGAGCAGCTGAGGCGTGACACTGTGACAGAGCTGGAGGGCTGGGAGAAACCACTGGGGAAGGTGCTGCCTCAGTTGTAGTGGTGACCCCAGCATACTGGAGATACCAGCACCGTGGGGCGGACCACCAAGGACTGCATCAGCCGCAGTGAAGATCCAGCTGTAGCCTGTGAGACAAACTGTACGAGGAATGCAGACATGGGGAAGTGGAACTTCCTAGGCCTTGGCGCCCAGATGATCATGAGTGGGTCCCAGATATCAAGCACCAAACATCTTTGCTCTGAATTGTGACTATGCCCTGGTTCTTCCCTCTTGGAATAAAAAGGTATGTCAGTGTGTGTGTGTGTGTGTGTGTGTGTGTGTGTGTGTGTGTGTGTGCGCGCGCGTGTGTAGGAGCCCACAGTTCAGAAACTTGAACCTTTAAAAAGACACTGAGTTTTCTAAGAGAACTTAGACTTTTACAGTGTTGAAAAATTTAAAGACTGGGACTTCTAAAGCTCCATCATCTTTTATATTGTGATGTAATGCTGACATGACATCTTGGGGACAAGGAAGGAAAGGTTAGAGATGACTAGCAATGTGTTTGCGTGTCAAGTTGAAAAGGGGCCAGTTGTGTTGACTAGCTCTTTGTCAACTTGATACAAGCTAGCATTATCTGAGAACAGAGAACTTCAGTTAAGAAAATGTCCCATCAGATTGGCCTAGGCAAGTCTGAGAGGCGTTTTCTTGATAGAATTGATGTGAAAGGGCCCATCCCACTGTGGGTGGGTCATCTCGGCTGCTGGCCAGGTGGTCCTGGGGTGAGCAAGGCGGGAGGAGCAAGGCAGTCAGCAGCATTCCTCCGTGGTCTCTGCTTCAGTTATACCCCCAGGTTCCTACCTTGAGTTCCTGCCTCAGCTTTCTCTACAGTGGCCCGTACGTAATCTGTGAGGTGAAATAAAGCCTTTCCTCCTCAGGTTGTTTTCTCTTGGTCTTTAACAGCAGTCTATACCTAACTAAGACACCCGCCATGATGTGCGGCCTTCACTGTAGTGTCAGAAGCAGCTGAACCCACCTTGGATGAAACTGCCAACTATGACACCACTTTCCTGAGGTGTGTGTGTGTGTGTGTGTGTGTGCGCGTGTGTGTGCGCGTGTGTGTGTGTGTGTGTGTGTGTGCGCGTGTGTGAGTGTGTGTGTGTGTGCGCGCGTGTGTGTGTGTGTGTGTGTGTGTGCGTGTGTGAGTGTGTGTGTGTGTGCGCGTGTGTGTGCGTGCGCGTGTGTGTGTGTGCGCGTGTGTGTGTGTGTGTGTGTGTGTGTGTGTGATCTCCTTTTAACACTGGAAGGTTTCTTTTCTTTTGGGACCAAAATCTCCTGTAGCTGAGAATGACTTTGAACTAAAGTGCTGGGATTATAAGTCTATGCTGCCACACCTGGCTGATGACACTGAAGTCCTTACATTGTGCCGGAGACTGGGCTTCTTTCAGCAACCGCATCATGCTTCTCTGAGGGTTTTTCTGTGATGTTGCCGCCGTTCACTGTCCTGACCTCACGTGCCTACCAGTCAGCCTGCCATTCTTGAGTCTTGTCTCCATCTGTTCAAGGTGTTGACTGCTGTTTTATACTCACCTCAGCTGCTTGCTTCTCTCCTTCCACATAACCAGACCCGTTTGGGGAGCCTCTCTACTGCGTTTATCCCTACCAGGTATCCGTTCAGTATTACGTTGTCTATGAGGTCTCCTCTGAAGACACTCTAGAATTTTCTCAGTACAGATTTACCTGTTTTACATGTGTTTACCTGCATGTATATAAGTGCACTGTCTGCATGCAGTGCCTGCAGAGGCCAGACAAGGGCGTCAGATCTCTGGAGTTAGACAATATTCACTGTCATGTGGGTGCTGGGAGCTGAACCTGACCTGCAAGAGCATCAAGTGCTCTTAACTGCTGACCCCGCTCTCCAGTCCCTGTACAAAAAGCAGACATAGTGGTACACGCCTTAATCCCAGCACTCGGGAGGCAAAGGCAGGCAGATCTCTGCGAGTTTGAGGCCTGGTCTACATAGTGAGTTCCAGGACAGCCAGGGTGATGCAGAGAGTCTGTCTTATATAATTGTAAATGCCAATGCCACTTGACTTCTGTCTAGACAGTCTCAGCTCTTGTCCCTGAGTGCTCCCAGGTGGCAGTGCATGAAATCCTTGAGTGCATGGGGCACCTCGAACAAGATGGTGGCTATAAGATTTCCTGCCAGCCGATCTGAATTCTTGCTGAGGCTGCGAGGCTAAGCACTGCAAGGGAATATAAATAAAAGTTAAAAATATATTTCTGGGTTCCCTGAGGGACAAGCCTGACTGCATAGGGGTAGATGTCAAAAGTATCCCCTCTCCAGGAAAAAGACATCGGGACGGGTATGGCCCTTATGCCTCACTGGACAACGACAGGAGGACTGGAGCCATTACAATGTTCCCTTTAATTACTGGAGGTCAGGCCTCTATCCCCACCTTGGCAAGATTAGAAACGCCACAGCCCTTCTATACTTGGAGAAGGGAGGAGATGTCACGGGCAGCCCTGCTTATACAGATTTACCTGAAATCCTAAAATCAGTCATAAACCTAAAATCAGCAATAGGCCGGACATATACGCCTGCTAACACAAAGACTTGGGTCTCTATGGAAAAACACTGAAACAGAGGGCTATAAACTATTGTAAACAGGCAGCTTTTGTTGAAAACTACTAGCCTGAGTAATTATAAACCTTGTAAATAGGCAGCCTTTGGCAGATAGTACTAAATTAGATTATGACAAGGGAATCATAGGAAGAGTCATAGTGATCTGACCCCTGAACCTTCACCCAGATGATACTCTGTTCTGAAAGATATCTGTACTCCCCCTGAACATCTATGTTCCTGTGTCATCCCCTTCCCCACATTCTGCATTTTTGTGTTTATAACCCCTGTGTTAAAAAGTAAAAATTATGATTTGATAAAAAAAAACAAACAAACAAACAAAAAAAAATTAACATACAGTGTACCCCTGGTTCTGCTGATTTAGTTCCTGACAATCTATTTTCTTGTTCTCAGAAATACTTTGAGTTATAAAACGTTATTGTGGTTTGTGTTAGTATGTTGGGTGAAATAATTTTTTATTGATCTTATTTTGAACTTCAAGGTTTGTAGTGAATTGAGGTGTCCTTCTACATGGTTGTAGGTCATATTTGCTTTCATATTGTGAAGTGTTGGTTGGTCTGTTGAACATTTTGAAAAACTGGATTCCTTTTTGAGAATTTCATATATGAACACTAACTTTCCCCTTCTCTCCTTCCTCCCACTCTTCCCAACCCCCCCATACTTTTTGAATGCATTTTATTGTTTGATTATCATTTATATGTGTATGTATATATGTATGCATTTAAAAAAAAAAAGAAAGAGAACTACAAAAAAAAATGTAGGATCGGAAGGGGCCTTCAATTCTCACTAAGTATGACTTTTCAATTATTTGTTAGCATAGAAAATTTCTGCATTTTTCTTTCCCGTGTGTTTCATTTACAACCAAATTTAATATTAAAATAACTAATAAGTAAGACAAAGACTGAATATTTTGGCATGCATTGAAACTCAGCAAATATATACATGTGAAGCACTATTTTAAGAAAGTTTTGAAGTGCATGAAAGCTCTGTGAAAGTAAAGGCTTGGTTATTGTTGTATCTAGAATATATTTCTCAAATATTCTTAATCTTGTATTTCAGAATGAAATCATATAGTGCAAATTCAACTCATTTTTATTTGAAGGGCCTTGGATATTAAGGGTTTATATATTTGCCAAAGAGATCAGCTAAAAATTGACTATCAGCAATAGTTTTTATTAAGAGAGGTTCTCACTAAATTCAAAGGGGAAATCTATTTCTCAATATCATTTTGTGATTTTTTTTTCTCATGGACAGATTTTCATCAATCTAATCCTGGCCAGCCTGGAACTGTATAGACTGGCTGGCCTCAGACTCATAGAGATCTACTGGCTCTCTGCCTTTTACATGCTGGGATTAAGGGCCTGTGTGACACACCAGCTGTTGAGTAACTTGACCCTTTGATATCGAGGGGATCAGAAGAAACAAAGCCAATCTGGTAGAGAATCCAGAGATAGACTTTAGTACTGTATTTGAAATTCACAAGAATTAGTTGACTTCCTAGAATATACCAAACCTCCAACAAACTGCTGAGCCGATGGGCATTTTCTAGATCAGCTTCTACAGAAGCAAGACATGCCGAGTTTCCTTGATTCTGATGGTTCTATGTCAGTCATGAGTAGGTATTGGATTTTGCATTAGAGGGGTATTATTGCGTGTATGTATTTATGTATGCGTACTGTGCTGTTACAAGTGAACAAACTTCAACTTGAAGTGCATTCATTATGTGGTATCCATGTGTATCGACCATGTGCCATATGTCTATTATGGTCACTAGAACATCTTTTATGATGCTTGTTATTACACTGTCTTTCGTTTAACCTGTAAGATTCTGTGGAGTTCTTTTTTCTCCTTTACATATAAGTTCATATATTTTTCTACTTTAGTCCTGTGAAGTTTATGCCTAATCACTTTTCTATTAGTCTGTCCACTGTAATGGGTATAGTTAAGATATTACATACACAAGGTTCTTTGGACAAGCAGTATTTCTTAACTGTAATAATGTGTATATTACTTAATAAAGACTTGACAAAAAAAAAAAAAAGATTTCCTGCCAGCCATGTCCCAGTCTTCCCGCTGACTCTTGCTGGAGTCGGAGGGCTGCTGAATTGATTCCAGGGGTTCATCATGTAGTTAACCAGGAATAAGTTTATTCAAAAGACAAACTCAACAGGCTTTTACAGGATATCTTACCCCCCTGTACTGTAGGGACACACACAAAAGGACTATAGTCAGGGATGTACACAGAACAAGACAGACGTGTGACATGCTGCTCTGTGCACGGTTTAAACTGCAGATAGACTATTCTGACGATCGCTTGCCCATTCTTGGCTCCAGAGAGGAAGCAGGCTTGAACAGGTGAAACAGAAGTAGGATTTGTTCAGCCTCTGACAAGAGCTGTGATGAGGAAGGTCTGTTCCAGGAAATGTCTGGCAGTTTGGTTTAAAAAGCACAGCGTGCTGTTTGAGCAGCAGGGCTGGGCCAGCCAATCACACAGTTGCTCCTGAACTGCCCACTGAGGTCTGCGTCCCTCTGCAACAGCACTGCACGTTGCCCTTGGGATATCTCCCTCACTCTGCACACCTCTGCTGCAGAAGAGAGGTCCTGGTGTCCTCAGTTCCAAAGCAGTCATCCTGTGGGTGGCCCTAGAGAGACCAGGCTGAAAGGTCTTTGTTTAATCAAAAGTATAGAGTATGGCTTTAGCATTAGGTATGGATAGCGAAGTAAGGGTTAATAAGTTAGGCCATAATTCTGTCCCAGTAGCAGCTGTAAGGAAGGTATTGAACTATCTGTAGACACTTGAGGGCAGTCCATACGCTAATTAAAGTAACCCAAGTTCTGTTCATGAGCAGACATCAACGTGAAATTTTGTAAATTTATTCATTTGAATACTAACTGAAAATAGTGTTTTGTTTATACTTATTAAACTTCTTGGAATAAGTATATAGGACTTTGCCACTCTGCCATCCAGCATAAATGACCTGGAAGTGTTAAGGCCATGGATCAGAAGTCTGACAACGCATGCTCCGATGCTAAAATCTTCTGACAACCAATTTGGGCTTTTATCCTTCCCTCTAAGGGGATCTATTTGTATGTCCACACTCAGAGGTCTTGTCCCCTCCTGATTCTGGAAAAAAAATCACAATGTGGTCTTGTCTTGATCTTTATACCCTAAAGCTGCGACTGGGGCAGCCTGTTGAAGGAGCTACAAGGCAAAAAACAAGAACAACAAACTATTGGCTTCAAACTCAGATGTTTTTGAAAAGATAATTCTGTCTGCCACTTGGCTCTCTCAGCAGCTCTGTAATTGTATTTTTCTTCAATAAGGTGGCCAGAAAATCCCCTAGAAATACTCCTCCTGCAGTCTTGGTTCGGGTTCACAGGACCATGGCTTCCCACACTTGTGTTAGCTTCTCTGTGTTCACTGTGTTGAGGATGATGTGATTTTGATCATACTGTGCACCCCCTGAATGAAAGAAAAAACCGTAAGAACCGTGCGGAAAAAGAAGGGAGAAAGCGTTTGTAGAAACATCTGAAGAGCAGAAGAGAACCTGGAGTAAAAGTGCTGTAGGGACGCGGGGAGGGGCTGGGGGAAGGAGCTGGCGCCGGGTGATGAGGTCAGCTTGTTGGGGGTGTGGCTAGACTTCATCTTCATTACGGTTCTTCTTACCTTCTGGCTCTCACTTTTCTACCCAGCTATATAGGCCAGTCTAACTACTAACTACTGAAATGGGGGCAGCAGGGTAAAATCTAGAGAAAGGGAAAAGCAAAGATGCTGTATGATAGAACTGGGGAGATCAAAGATGGGAGATACCAGGGAGGTGGGCACAGCTGGTGGCAGTGGAAAGAGAAGAGAAAGACTGTGCAGGAGGCAGCAGAGGGAATGAGTGCTGCATGCACGATCAAACAGCTGTAATTAGGTTAACGATTTGAATGATACCCCAAGGGATGCGGAGGACACAGAAGACCCCCTCTGCTGGGAACTTGAGTGCATAAAGCAATGCTGAGTGCCGCTTGGTAAGAACCCTGCACTTCTCTCACTAGCGTGTTTGAAGGGGCCCTCTTACAGGTGCTTGCTGAAAACATGAGGCACTTCTGTGTTACAGGTAGCCAGTGCTTTCTTTCAGTAGAAGAAACATTAAAACAGAAGAGGTTATCTGATTGTCCCCAGTGTGGATTAACCATCCTTTCTGGTGATTTCTCTGCTTAAGCAGAAGCCTCTCCACCAGGGACACCATGGAAATTAAAATCTGCATTTAGATCAGAGCATAGAATCCATGTGTCATCCTCAGCTAAGAAGGAACAACACTCATCTGTCCCTTCAGCCATTTAGAACAGCAAAAGAGACTGAGAAAGTAGTTGACGAAGGAAGTCGTGTCCTCGTGTTTAAGAATCTGGCTTGGTATCAGCCAGCACCACAGCTCTCCAGACCAGGGTGCAGCGCAGAGCATGGGGAGAGGAAGGGCTTGTAAGCCTCACCTCCAGCCCCAGCAAGTCCTGCTCTCTCTCCATCAGGACAGCACAGGCCTTAGCTGGAGACATGGTGTGGCACTTAGCTCACTTCTTGTTCTTATAGAGGACCTGGTTAGACTACCAGCAACAACATGGCAGCTCAAAACCACCCACGATTGGTCCCAAGGAATCCAATGTTCTTTTCTGACCTGGGAGGACACCAGACATTCAAGTGCACACACACACATTAGCATACCTAGTTTTTCTAAATAAAGACAACAGACCCCAGTAGTTCAGTGTTAGGGACACGGCGTCTTTTCATTCTTCAGGATCTGGTGCCTTTACACACTTCGGGTTTGGTGTCATTAGAACCACAAAGTTCTTTAATAACAATCTGATTAATTAGTTTGCCTTTGAAAAGAATTTAAAACATTTTTTTTCTCCTAGAAAACATTTCTGTTGACTGTCTGATACAGAAGACAGTGAGGGATGGATGAATAGTTAAATGACTGTAAGTCCAAACCACAAACACCCTTCTTTTTGCCATGTGTTAGAGACAGGTAGGAAGAGGTTACTTTTCTTTAAGTTTCCCTGAAGGCCAGGTCTCAGGCCACCACTGCCAGTAGTCCCGACACACCAGTCACCTGTGCACTCTGAGGTGGTGCTCACGCCTGTCCATCTGTCTGAGAACGATTCTGTTGTTACAGGTATATCTGAGTTCTTGGCACACGGGACTGAGGAGGTGTAATTTGAAAGAAAGTTTACATCCTAATTAAAATAAATCACTAGTATCTATCCCTTAAATGGCAGCTTATGCTAGAACAATGCGGTCTGGTGTGGCTGAAGGAGAAACGTTACAGATTTACGGCCAACATCAGAGACAAAGAAAAGATAATCTCCTGGGGCTGCCTTTTCTGTATTGGTTAGTGTTTAGTTTCTGTGCCTTACATAGTAGTTTGATTTGCCTATTGAGTGTACAACCCGACCAGGCTTTGGTGTCTTTTGATGAGAGTGAGTCAGCTTCCACTACTGTCACAGGATACCCGGTCTGGAATTAAACTCCAACACTCACTAAAACAACTCACTCCCCACATACATACAAGAGAAAAGACTTGATAAGACTGCTGAGTCTTATCCGGTTTAGCAGATAACAAAGGAAAACCACAGGCTCCTTCCTGCTAAGCACAGAAGAGCAGAGCTAGCTGTGCCTGGGCTCTTGCCAGGTTGCTGGCCATGCAGCCTGCTCTTGTGTCCAGAAGGTGGCGCTGTTTCCCCATAGTCTGAGAAACCTAAACTCAGGGAACAAGAAAGTTGCTGCTTTACTGTGGCAGAAGCCACTGAGAACTCACAAACCTATAGGCTAGCACCTTCACTCCAGAGGGTGGGACAATAATGAGTCCCATAGAGAGCAGAGCCAGCCATTTTCTTCACTTTGGTACCCAAACAACAATGTCTAACAGCCTGGCACACAGTGAAGACTGCTAAAAAAAAAAAAAAAAAAAAAAACCTTGAGGAGTGTCCTAAGGACCACAGTACCTTAACCCTGGCCACAGAAGCTCATCACAGCTCAGTAAGAAACAGGGTTTGTTCAGCTGCATCTGAGAAATAACTATTGTTACCCTCCCCACCCCAACTCAGTACCTCATCTTGCCAACTTAGTTACATTTTCCTGGGGCTCCCTCTTAGGGGAGGTAAGACTAGGAATGGATCCAAGCATTCTATCACCAAGCTAGGATCCCAGCCTCTTGTGGTTTTGAGACTTACCTTGTGCTGGCAGCATGAATGGCCCTATAGGAATAAAGGCCCCCTTGGGGCCGTCTGTGAGCTGGGCCTCTTGTGTGACTATAGATGCAGTGAGGGAGGGAGGCTACCTACAGCTGTCCATTTTCCATACCTACGGCTTCCACTTGCCTTTTATGTGAAGTGCTTGGTTTCCATGCAGCCTGTAATCTGTGACTACATTGCTTAATTTTTGATGCTGCCTGCATCTGCCTTCATTCAGCCTAGTTTGTTTGCCTCTCTGAGCACCATCTAGCTCCTTGGGTTCTTTGTGTTTACTCTTACTGGTGAGTGGGCTGGCCGCCTACCTACCAGGACCACCAGGATTGCAAAGCACGTCTGCTTCCTATGCAGCTACATACGCCCCATTTCCCATTGTCCAAAAGTGTCTTAAGGACCAAACTGTCACCATTTCTTTGCCCTGACTTAGTCGTTTTCAATGACAGCTTTGGCTCAGAATAGCGATTTAGAAGCCTAGGTAGCATACTGTGGCCGCTGGTGATCACCGGTTCACTACTACATCCTTTCCTCATGGGGAAAGCGAGTGTGTTAACGGCTGAAGGCACCGGGGTGCGATGGAAGACAGGCCTATAATTCCAGAATTTAGGATGCTGAGGTAGGTGAGCTGCCCAGAGTTAGAGGGCAGCCTAGGCTACAGAGATCCAAAAGTAAGCATAAACTATAGTGAACTAATTAATCATAAATTGGTCCAGCGCCATGACTAAGTTTCCCTATATTGCAAACAGCAGCAGTGCTCCCCCGACCTCCTCCTGTGCTCCCAAATATTAAGTGAGTGGGTTTTTTCTAATGTGTCTTTAAATTATCATCAGTGGTAAGACTCTCGAGCAATCACCCCCAGCAACACCTAAGAACTTTAGAAAACCACGTTTGGGGGCCACCTCCAGACCTCCTGGGTCAGGAAGTCTAAGGATGATGCCAGTAATCTGTGTTTTAACATACCCACACCCCAGAGACCGACCACAGGACCAGCTTTCCCTCCTAAGCGCCATCCGCTCACTCTAGAGAAGCGTCAGTGAAACTGCAGCAACTCGCTTCTGTGACAGCGAGTCTGGTTGGCAGGTTGACTACATCTGGATTGCTAAAACCCCCAAGTGGCTGCACGCACCTGTGAGGGATTTTTGTTTATAATTAAGTCATTTGAAGTGGGGACCTCCACTTCAGATCCAATCTTTGAGATGGGAAGACCCACCCATAATCTGAGCCACACCCACTGAAAGGCTGTATGAGAGTGGTTTCTCAACCTGTGGGTCACGGCCAACCCTGTCACAGGGTCACCTAAGACCGTGGAAAAGCACAGATGCCTACACAATGCATAGCGGTAGCAAAATCCCAGTTATGAAGTAGCAATGAAAACAGTGCTTCTGGCCGAGGGTCCCCACAGCATGAGGAACTGTGTAAGAGGGTCGCAGCATTGGACAGCTTGACAGCCACTGCTGTATAAGGCCATGGGAGAAGGAAGCCTCCCTCTGCCTGCTGGCTCTAGCTCTCGATGGCAAGCCCATTCCTTCACTGAGCACACAGTGAAGACTACCTACCTCTTCAGGATTGCAGTGTATTCTGCTGACCAACTAAGACATACAGTTACACAAAAATTTCCCACTCCGATCAGACTAAACTATTGTGTCCTTGGACTTTCCATTCATAGGCAGCCATTGCTGGATAAGCTGGACCACATTCTGAGTCGTTTCTATATGGAGAGATTCATAGAGAGCTCTATACACTGTAGTTCCTTCTAGAACTCCAGCTTCTTCAATGAAACGCTACCTTTATGTGCATTCTCAACCACACTGACCAAATAAGATCACAGCCTGACACTACTATAAAAATGGGACTGACGATATAGCTCAGGGCACACATGCTTAGCATAGGTTAGACCTTGGTTCAAAACACCAGTTCTTGGCGCCCCACGGTGTATTAGCAGCACACTGGCATTTCCCAACAGGCTTTTCCTTACCGAAGGAAGGGGACAGCACAGGGAGAGAAAGCACAGGGAGGGAAAGCACAGGGAGGGAAAGCACAGGGAGGGAAAGCACAGGGAGAGAGACGGTCCTTACCTTTCACATCCAACACTAGGTTTGGCTTCAACTTGCTGTAGATCCTGCCGTCTGACTTCATGCACCAGAACTGACTGTCAACATTTTGATCCAGGGCCAGTCCTAGTTTGGAGCCAGATGTGACGAGGCTGCCCACGATCGTCAGGCAGCAGTCTTCGGCTATCTGCTCAGGGAACAACAGGTTGTCTCAGAACTCCCACTCAGAAGCCCCTGGCAGGTTTTAACCCGCACGAGCCTTTTCAGCTATGAGCTGGAGTAACTGAAGCCAAGCACGAGCCTTTATTTCAGATGACATGAGCGCTGGTGAGCCTCAATCCTTGTGCACCGCAAGACTGCCCCTTGTAAGACTCTTACTATTAAGAGAAGGCTCAGGGGGACTAAGTGGTTAACACAGCTGCTATTTTGAAGAAGCACCAACTTTCAATTCCCAGCACCCACATGGTGACTAACAACTGTCTGTAACTCCAGTTCTGGGGCATCTAATGCCCTTCTCTGGCCTCTGTACACACCAGGCATGCATGAGTGCATATACATGCAGACAAAATATCCATACACTTAAAAATCAAAACAAAACAAAAAACCTCCCCAAAGCCCTAGAGGAGCCTTGGGACAGTAAACTGCCCACAGCGTGGGTCTCCCTGCCAGCAGTGAGCGTGCTCAGAGGCTGCGTCTGAAGCTCACACTTGGCCTGAGTTTCCAGCTCACGCCTGCTCTTCTCTGTAGCTGCATTAGAACAGCCACAGAATACATCCCCCCCTTAAACCTGGAGTTACAGTCACTTACTCCTCGACTTTCCTTCATGAGAAACATCTAAAATTTTCTAAATTGGCATGCTATCCAGGTATAAAAAGTAGAAAAATGCAAACCCAGAAGTGGGCGCCTAAATGCAAGGATTTAAAAGTTCCCCTGAAGTAACAAACAGCATCGCTCACCGCTAGCACCATATTACAGCGAAAGCGTATTAAAAGCAGACTGTTCTGGGCAGGGGGCGTGGCTCAGCAGACGAGTTCTTGATTAGTACTCATGGGGCCTTGGGCGCGGTGCACGTGCACATATACACGCACGTGCTGGTGAAAGTCTGGTGAGTGTATGGCACATTTCACCTTTTCTCCTCAATCTACTGAAATGAGATATCAAATAAGGTCCCTGGAATGTTGGGACCGCTGAGGGTACCGCTCTCTTGTACTGAGATGACCTAAGGCAGAACTTGGCGCCTTCTCAGCTCCAGTCCATCTACCCATTGTCCTGATGCTTTCTTCTGTGTGTCTAAGCATCATCTCTGCTCACAAATGCACATCTATGTGCCCAGAGTGAATGGGCGCGCTCCTGCTGACTCATGGGCACCGAGGTTTTAAAGTACCAGGAGCAAACTGTCAAGCTCATAAAGTCAAGGAGTTGAGAAGAGACTCAGTGTGACGCTCGCCTTGTGACCTCTGGCCATTGCTTTGTGTCTGCTGCGGCAGGAGCCATGAGAGTACAGTGCCACTCCCACCTTCACAGTGGTGACCTTTAGGACGTGGGCCCTGTGGCACCCTGGGAATGGGCTCTGATGTGCCAGTGCTCTAGTTAGTGGCTCTGAGCAGACTCACGTCACTCCCTTGCTGGACTCTCTTCCTATTGTAAGTTTCTAACCCTGACTCTGATTCTGTCACAGCTGGGAAGTATTTTCACAGGGAAAACCTCCCAGTTTATTTCTGGACCGGTGTTGCAGCATCTACCTGGAAAGGTCAAAGGCACAGTAAGAGAAAGGTCTGTGCAGCGCTAAATGCTCACCCGGCATTTGATGCACCCTTCTTGATAGATCCAGATCTGGTCATCAGCGCCAACGTCTTCCATGACCTGGACTCGGAGAAGCTTCAGGTCCTCTAAGTTCCCGTTGGTTGACATAAATAGTCCTGTCGCTTTGTTTCGAAGTCTGAAGTAAATTCGTTTCTAGAAGACAAAAACCCCAGTGGTAGTTACATACAACTGTGCGGTCGGAAGAACTGAGACGCTGGCAACTGGAAGAATCCAGAATGGAGCAAAATGCTTAGGGAGGGGAACCACACCCAGGGGGCTAAGGGACTAAGTGCTGTTCTCAGTGCTAGCAGTGTGGGGACATTCCAGCGTGACCAAGGCATGGAGTGTGCCTGTGACAACCAGAGCTGACACATACACATGTGCTATTGGGCTTGACAGCATGTCTGAGATACCCTTGCTTCTAGGTGCCAGCCTCATGTCCAGAGGCTGAGGGAAGAGGGGCCAGTGTCAAGCTTCCAGCCAAACTAAAATGATGAAGTATGTTTACAAAAATACTTTTCTAGAAGAGTCTATGCACAGCAAGGAGGGAAACTTCACATACCTGAGCAAAGGGCCGGAGGGAGCCTATCTGGCGACAGGCACTGAACTCATACCAGTTTGGCACTTCTGCAGGAGACAGCAGGAACTGCCGGCCTCTGTAATTGCCATATTCATAAGTAACCCATCTGAAAAGAGGACAGGCCACAGCTGATGACAACGTCCTTTTGATGGCGGGCCCTGACAGTTACAGTTGCTTTCAGACTGCTGTAAATTTCTCTTTTCCCCACCCCCTTCCCTTTTCTTTTCTGTTTTTGAAACAGGGTCTCTCTATGTGGCCCTAGTTGTCCTAGACCTGATATGTAGATCAAGCTGGCCTGCCTCTGCCTCCCAAATGTGGGGATTAAAGGCGTGCGCCATCATGTCCAGCTCAGAACACGCTGAGCGTTTAGTACACACTGGAGGGAAAATAAGCCTACGTTCTAGAGCAGTCAAAGCTATTTCTTGATAAACAGTGAATTTTCGGAGGATCAGGAGTAATGAAGTATTCATGTTAGAATTTGTTCCGAGAAGTAGGGAAGTTTAACTTTTCCTCCAATAAAGCAGTGAGACAATGCTGTTCCCTCAGTGGGACGCTGCAGTCCTTTCTGAAAACTGTTCATAAAACATACTCAGGCTGTGGATCCTAGGTGCTCTGTTAACCTAAATAATCAACCCTAAGGGTGATGCTAGCCTAAATAATTACCATGTACAAAGTTCTCATGTGTGCACTGTTGAGTGTAAGGCTTGGATAAAAACAAATTCTTTACAAATGGAGGAAGGAGGGTCTACAAAATAAAGTAAGTATGCATGAAGCCATGATAGAGACTGTTACTTCGTTAATTTGGTAGAGACTGTTACTTCGTTAATTTGGTAGAGACTGTTACTTCGTTAATTTGGTAGAGACTGTTACTTCGTTAATTTACGATACATTGTAAAACAATTACAAAACAGATTTGTTGTTGTTTAAAGTAAGACTGACTCTTCCCCGAAATCCCCAAAATGTGAAGCTAAGTTTCTTCCACCCACGTGCCGGCTTGCCAACTTGAGAACCCTATAGGTTGAGTATCCCATGATCCTCTTGTTCTGTCGATCATTGGAGAAGGATGTTCTCTATTTAAACCCCAGAGCTCTAAATGCACACATTTCATCGATCTTACAAAATAGTCATTAAAATTCATTGAAAAAAAACATTAAAAGCTTCAGCCCTAATAATTCCTTAATTGTTTTTAGTGAGCATGCTTCGGCCCATCCACCCACTGCAGATGCAATCCCTTCTATATCTGTGATCTCAGCATGCCTTAACATGCTGTTTTAATAAAAGAAAAATGTTTTCATAGAAAATGTATTGCATTAATATGTGTTTATTTATGCCCAAGTTAGTTTTAGAATCACACAGAGTTACTGGTGAGTTTAAAAATATTTGGCTGATGGAACCTGGGCATGGTGATGGGTACACCCAGCATATGGGAGACGGCAGGTGGATTCCTGTGAGTCTGAGGCTAGGCTGATCTATAGAGCAAGAGTCAATCCAGCCAAGACTCCCACAGAGTGACCCTGCCAAAAGAAGAAGGAAGGAAGGAAGGGATGGAAGGGAAAAAGAGAGGAAGAAAGAGAGGTGGTGGTATAACTTTTTATTTCATTATTTTATTTGTTTGTATGTGTGTGCGTGTGCATGTGTGCTTGTGTGTGTGTAAATATGATGGGCTGGGGACATGCAACAGCATGCATGTGGAGGTCAGAAGACAACTCTACCTAGTCAGTTCTTCCGTTGTAGGGAGCAGACCCAGGTCATCAGGCCCTCACGGTGAGTGCCTTTCAGTCACTCAATCATCTGCCTGCCCCTCCCAGTTGACTTAATAATCTATACAGCATCTGCAATCAAAGAAAAAAGTCTACCTTTTGCTCTAAAATCAAAGAGCAAGGTCTTTCAGTCTTTCAAAGGATAAAAACAAACAAAACAAAGAAACCTGGTTCTCTCTATTTCGCTATAAAAAAAAATGCTTCATAAATTTACTGAGTACTATGTTGTGAGTTCCCCTGGGGATTTTAAATCCTTAAACTTAAGCAAAAAAAAAAAAAAATTTGCTGGATACATGGATGAATGATGCATTTACACAGGCTTGACCCACCAAGACAAAAATGTCATGGAGGTATGTAATGTTAACTCACGAAGATAGCCAAAGACTGTTGTCGGTTCATTTAAGATGACATAAGGAGCGTTTGAAGTTCCCAGTACTATTCCTTCTTGGCATATCTATTCACATCAGTCAGTCACTTAGTGACGGAATTCATTTCCGTTCCCACTGTGAGGAAATGGACATGCATCTAGTCTTAGCTGGCACATTTGAGGGTATGTATATGTATGTCTTCATATGTATTTTTAAAATGTGCTTCATAGGAAAAGCTTGTCTGTGAAAGCAAGAAAAAGGGACATCGTCCATTTTAGCAGATGAACAAATAACTCACTCACATGCCACCAACGACACGCACGGAGCGGATCTGAGTGTTGAATCCCAGGGAGCGGAGATTGACTGTTTCGGCGTTCAGTTCTATCTTTTTTCCTTTGAAGTTTTCTCTTTCAAAAAGAATAATTGTTGGCTCGGAAAATTCCTGTTTGGAGGTAAATTTGTTCATCTGTTAATAGTGCAAAGCTTTTGCAGATAGCCTGAAGCAGATGAGACCCCGTCTACTCTCACGAACAAGGCATAGGACCCTGCCAGGCTTTACCTATCTATACACTTAGCCAATTGGGATGTTTCAATTGTTTCAAAGAGAGGATGTTTCCATTGGGAGGGTGGGAAGCTCTCCTATTGTACCTGCAGGCAGGTTAAAATAGAGCACTGGAAAGCAGGGACACAGACAGTCCATGCCTGGGGAGATGGCTGTATGCATGAACACCAGCCCTGTATGACATTTCTTCCATCTTAGCAAGACAAGGCTGGATGGAAAGTCACAGACATTAACAGAGAGGGCCAGAAGCTGTGGTAGCTTGGTGTCCAGTGGCCAGGTGATATGGTAGTGTTCTTAGGAGCCTAGGAGCCTTCCCCTTACAGGTACTTCTGGTGTCTGGAGTTTTGGTTTGTTTGGGTCGGGCGATCTGGATTTCTGAGCCTATGTTAGATGACTGGGCGTTCAAGGTAGTGTGGTGTAAATGTGAGCTCACTTTCATTGCCAGGAATGAGGATTCTGTAGGCTCAGGTTCCCAAACCGTCCTGTAGGAGTTATTATCAGGAGGGGACAGAGACCACAGGTAGAAGCCACAGACACTTTAGAGAGGATAGCAGCTCCCAACTGATTTTCAGACAAGAGAAAGGTTGAAGTTTATGCTTGTTTTCACATTACAGACCCTCTGTCCCCAGGCTCTAACGATATCCCCAAGATCATAAATGACACATGAAAAAAGCATACAGGTATCAATCTGCTTTAAGCCGTGTAGCAAGGGTGAAATCCATTACGAGTACTGCTCATTAATGTGGGTGTGTCCTGACGTGCAGGACAGAGTCCGACTGCCCTCAGTGAATGTCAGAGTAGTGTGTGGAGGTCGATCCCATGGCCCAGGAATTAGAATACATAAAACACAGGAGGGAACCAGACAAAACCTACGGGAATACTATTCCGCATGTTTACTACATACGTAGAGATGGCATATTGATAACATCATAAACACTCAAATACACTGTCAGAAATAATTATGTATGGGAAGGGGTCCCCCTGGGGTATCCAGGGTGGAAGTGTTGCTGTGGGGGGAGGGGTCCCCCTGGGGTTCATTATAGTTGAAAATACATAGGGCAAAGCATATGGCTCAGCCATACAGTGCTTGCCTAGCCTGCATGAGGGCCCGTGTTTGCTACCCAGCACCACAGAAACAGCTAACTCAAACACACAAAATGTATAATCTCATTCTGGTAGATCTCTGTAATAGAAATGAAAAGGACTATCATCCTTAAGTGACCAAATGATACAAATGTATGTGCCAAGAAGGGATGGCACCAGGAAACTGCAAATATATACTTGTAAGTAGCTTTTAGAATTCTAAGCACACTAATTTTTTTTTTTTTAGTCTTATTTCATGACCTGGATTGTTTTGTTTTCAAACAGGGTCCGATATAGCCTCTGCTGGGCCCAGATTCACTCTGAGGCTCTAACCTAGGGCTTCAGTCATCCAGGCAAGCACTCCACCAGCTGAGCCACATGCCAGCCTTCGTCTGTAAGCTGATGAGTCTGCAGTATTCTGCATTATTCCATGTTTCATTGTTCCCGTTCTCCTCAGCAGCATCTTATTATTTATATGGGCAAGCAGGCGGAGGTGCTATAACGCCTCGCACATCCTTCCTGCATTTAAGACTAAAACCATAGGAATGTTTAAAGCATTTTATGAGACTATCAAAAGCAAATAATACTTTCCAAAACTGTAGGCACACCTAGACATAAGTATATGGACATCCTCTTCTGGTTCTGTTGTGTTGAATATGTTGGTTTGATTCGCTCACATGAAAGAGCCTGTTCAAAGCGGACACTATCACCTGGACTAGAACAGAGCTGATAGTCTGAGTTGATGAAAATTTTTAAGCAGGACTGGAAAGAGGGCTCAGTGATTAAGAGCATTTGCTGCTGTTGCAGGGGACCCTGGCTCAGTTCTTAGTGCCCACATGGCAGCTCACAGCTGTTGTAACTCCAGTTCCCAAGCATCAGTGTCCTCTTCTGGCCTTTGTAGGCACTGGTATGTGGGACACAGGTACTCATGCAGGCAAAACACCATTCGCGTAAAACGTTGAAAAAGAACCGAGTGAAAATAGGCTAAACCACAAGGGTTTTCTGCAGACTGATAGTGAGAATTGAAATCTAGAGAGAGAGATGGCTAAAACGGAAACCTCAAGTGAGTGACACATGGAGAGACCAAACTGCCAACAGTGAGACAGCCTGGGAGGGAGGAGCTCTCTGTCTGCTATGGACAGCTCTTCAAAACCAGTAACATTAATATCTGAATTATGTCTATAGAGCAATAACTATGCATAACGACGGTATAAACTTAAAGGCTCTACCAACATGCTTTTTAAAAACACGCATTTTATAGGATATTTCAGCTGTGTCCATCCAACACAAAGCATGGCTACAAAGGGGAGGGAGATGGAAATGAGAGTGTGGAAAAGAGAGGACATGGGGGAAGCGCGAGAGGGCCCTAAAGCTAGCATGTGAATAAATGAACAGTGAGCAGGAAGTCAGAGAGAGCAAGGAAGAGGCCTGCTTTTAACAGTCATAAAATGCACAAAAGCTGGGGGGTGAGAGATGGTTAAGAGCACTTGCTGCTCTTCCAGAGGATCCAAGTTCAATGCCCAGTACCCGCTCCTGATAGCTTTCTTCACCTGTAACTCCAGTCCAGGGGAGCAGATGTCTTCTTCTGGCCTCTGAGGGCAGCTACACACATGCACACGCACACGCACACGCACACACACACACGCACACACACACACGCACACGCACACATACTTGCATGCACCATAAACAAAAGTAAATATTTAAAAAGAAAGACAATCTATATGTGCTGGGTAGAGTGCACTGCGGTCCAGCACGGCTGTAACCTGAGGAAGTCCCAGCTGCTGGCTTCCTTGCTCTGTCAGTGGTGTGAACAGCACGCGTCTGTCTGTATCTCTGTTTATACTCACAAAATCTATAAAGCGAAGAGACTTCAAGGTTGCTCCAGGCTGGCATCCCATTGCTGAGAGACAAGGATAGTGGCCTTCTTCCAGGACATACTGATTGCCAGAGAAATTTTCTCCATCATACGCAACCCAGCTATAAAAGAAACAAACACATGGTATGAAATAAACACAATCATATTTAAGAAACATGGTTTTTTAAATGCCAGGCCTGATGGTGCGTGAGTTCAATCCCAGAACTTGGGAGACACAGGCTGACAGACCTCTGTAAATTCCAGGCCAGTCTGGTTTACACAGTGAGTTCCAGGACAACTACACTTATATAATAAGTTCCTGTCTTGAAAAAGGAAAAAAAAAGAAATCTGATTTTTAGAGGTGTCTGCTATAAGATAATCATAAATCTTCTAGCTAACTGATTTTTCTTTAAAAAATATCTGCATGCATTTGCTAAACTTCATCTCACAGCAATTTACTGCGGCTCAGCGGGGCGACTGACTAGGTGGGAATGAGTATGGCTGCTTTTCTTTTCCACAGCCTTCAACTGTGTCCCAGCCAGTGTACCTACCCGCACCAGGGTCCCTCCCCTACCTAACATCCTGCAGCCCTCAGAGCCACCCATCCATCTGCTTTTCACCCAACTGCACCGTCAGATTTTCTTTTAGTGGGGGGGACATTGCTTCACTAAATTTCCTGGCTGCCTTGAACTCACTCAGTAGCCTAGTCAGGCCCCTGACCTGCCATCCTCCTGCCTCAGTCTCCCAAACAGATGGTATTAAAGGCCTGGGCCACCAGGAGTAGCTCTACGTTTACTGAAAACGTCCATCCGTTCCTAACGCCTGGCCCTGGATTCCCCCAGAGACACAGATGCTTTTCTATTTTAACCTAACAGATGCTCACTGAGGACACTGCGTCTCGGGCATGATCCTCTTGCTCAAGACATTTCAGAGCAACACCGTCCCTGCTCTCTTGAAGTTACTCTGGCAAGCTGAGACAGGTGATAAACAATTTAAAAAATGTATGTCTGGCAGTAGGAAATGAAGCAAGAGAGGAGAGGGGTGGGGTGGGGTAGGTGGGCGAGCCAGGAACCTGAGACGCTTCCCCTCACTGGGTCCGTATTTGACACTGAACTTTGAAACCACAGGAACTGTAGCATTAAAGGCAACGTTGCTACTGCTATTAGGATGAATTCCTCCGGCCTCTTTATGGGCTGCCTCGGTTCCTCCCACTCTTATAAAGCTTCCAGCAGGCACTTTGGCTCACGGCCCCACCCACAGCCCCATCTTTGTTAAGAATCCATCAAACTCTGTACTTGCCCACGGGGAGTCAAATCCTCTCTCCCCTAATCCAGGCTGACCTCACTTCTGCTACCACAAGCCCTCTCAGCCAGAGCGTTGCCCCCACCTGCCATGCAGAGCGCTGACCCTACTCCTGTCTACCTGTAAGAAGAAAACCGGCCTTGGGAGGCACTTAAGAGCTTCCCCAGCTCCAGCCCCTTTGACAGATGCTGGAGCAGGCACAGGGTATAGAACTGGTCTGAATCCTGCACACTCAGGTCATCGTCAGCTTCTGCAGCCCGTGTTAGCATGCACATCCCCAAATGCTACAAGCAAGCCTCCTGGCTGATGTGGTTTTACAGTGTCCAGTGCCCATAGGAGCCAGGGTAGACTTGCAGATGTATGAATTTCACCCTAGTGCTCTGCCTCTGCCCATTCCACCCACTTACCTGCCTCCCGAAACTCTGCAAGACTTGGTCTGAAATGAATCATCAATTTGATCTATGGTCTCTTCAAAACTTTGACTGTGACCTTGGAACTGTGGCTCTGAAAACAAGTGAATCTTAAAAAAAAAAAAAAGGAAAGAGAAATAAAATTAACTGCGTGAGCATGTTCAGGTTATTGGTTTTTACTTTTGTGTGTATGGGTATTTTGCCTGCATATTTGTGTCTGTGCATGACATGTGTGTCTGGTGACTATGTAGGTCAGAAGAAGGTGTCTCTTCTCTGGGACTGTAGTTAGACAGTTGCGACCTATCCTGTGAGGGCTGGGAATTGAACCCCTGGAAGAACAGCCAATGTTTTAACCTCTGTGCCACTTAGCTCAGTTCTTTAAATGATGACTCAAACCTGACCTGCTAACTCTTGTTATAGTATGGTATGAATTTTATAAATCCTTTAGTTTTCTACTAGGTAAGTAATGGTTGGCAGGTTGGCTGTTCCATCCGTGAGTATTTAATTTAGAGGCATCAAAGGTCAGCGGAACAACAGACAACTTTCTAAAGAGCGCACTGCTGTTACAAGCTGTACGGCGTGTTAAAGCTTTATTGTGGCCAAAAGTAATTGTGCATGGGCTCTAACGCTAACAACAGACTAGACTGGGAGCATGTAGGCTAGTTTCCCTCCCTCTCAAAGGGTGATACTGCTGACATTTTAGAATCTCTGTATGCCAATAAAAGAGGCCACAGTGGTGTTTGTGCTTCTGTGTGTAATTACAGCTGTCTGAACATCTGCATTAAAAAGCCTAAATAACAAGAGTAGCAATGACCCTGACCCGAGAGCCAGCAGTGCGAAGGCTTGGGTAACACCAGACAGTGCACACACAGCAAATGTGAGTCATTTATACTGAGCCGGGATAACCGTGTGCTAGTACGTCGAATATTAACTTAGGTATATTCATGAAACTGATTCTGTGTAATGAAATTAAGTCCAGCATGTTATTACAGAAGCATCACAGAACTATTTAGACATGGGTCAGTGCCATCGATTAAGCACCACCGTTGATGTTTTCAGAATTAAAAATGGGTAAAATTCACAAAACGTCTCACACATCTGACATTTATATTCACTTTTCCAATGGAAAATGAATAGCCCCTAATGTAGAACATTTTTTAAAGTTACCTGATTTCGTCTCCTTGGACCAGTGAAAGAATCCTAAGCATTTTATAAAAGAAAAGAAAAAAAATGATTATTAAAGAAGTTACGTTAAAATTTCTTTTCACCTACGTTAACAATTACTGTTAAACTTAAGCCAGAATATGTTCTGTAGCAATCAGTACACACACTGAAGCTATGAAGGGAAGCTGGGCTGTAAGAATGAGCTCCTTACCAGGCATATGGGCTGCACGGAGGAGATCTTACAATTTTTGCCTCCCCAATCCTCAAAGCTGGTGTAGAAGCCTTTGTCCAGGACGTACTGCTCTCCCGTGAAGTCGGGGTTCTCATAGGCTACCCACCTACAGAAACACAACCCTGGTTAATGTTGCTCTTATTTCACATATAAAACTGCCTCACACATCCGGGAAAGTGTTTTGCTGGTCAGACCTCTTTCTTTTTCTTTCCCCATTAAATTTTAGGGGCAGACTGACTTTGTCTGTCTGTCAAATCCAAACAGTGTTCAAAAGAATGTCTCTATACAAACTTTTTGGTGTTTCTAAATACTAAATTCCTATGCCTCTAGAAGCTGCAATGGGGATAATTTTGTGTTGTGATTTTCCCCCTATTTTCATGCCAAGGAAATACACTGAATCTTAAAAAGGAGTCTGATTCTTTTTTTTCTTTTTTTTTAATAAGTAAGAACTCGTTTTTCAACATAAAAAGATTTATGCAGACAGATCTTAACAGGAAGCTATGCCTCATATATAACCAATCACAACGAATAATTAAAAACCTGAAACAAAGAAAAGCACTTTTTGTCAAATGGTATTTCCAACTTAACACATCTATAGAAAAACAAAGCTGAACCAGCTCCCAGGGGTACCAAGGACAGACACATTACTTGTAATGTCCCCATGTCATCTTTGCAGTGACCCCAGAAAGGTGCTATCAGTCAAACCCACTCACCAACACTACTTCTTGTGCAAAGGGCATGTCTTTGAAGGGGAAAAAGGTTTCTAATTCTATTCCATTCAACAGATTCTCAGTGTGGTCCTCCACTAACTCACTGCTTTAATGACCCGCTCATTATTTCAATAACGCGCATCACCCTCAGAACTTTCTAGATCTATTACATCATATTTTCGAAGGGGGAACTGGCATGTCCACTCCACAGACAGAAAGTCAGTCTGCTTACTCGAACAGCAGACACTGACGTCCCATCCGGCACGTGCCAGAAACCAGGCGGACATGAAGAATACGAAGATAGAAGAAGACAAATCCCCTGCCCTTGAGCTTGGCAGACAGAGAAGCATCACAAGTAACTATCTGTTGTGACACATTGTGGATGGAGGTAACCTGTCTGAAGTGATGTCACCAGCTAAGGCCAGAACGTGAGAAAGCCCGGGGCCGAAAGAACATGAGGCTTTGTGACATGTTCTCGGTAGTGTCTGTATCACAACAGAAGCAGATTCAGATTTCAGTACGTGACGGGTCACTTTAAACTGAAGTCTATCTACAGGTATTCCCACAAGAAGAACAGCCACTCAGAAGAAAAAGAACAGTTCAGAAGCTACGTGGTCAGGAGACACTAAAGAGCTAACATCCGAAAACTCACCTCTGGCCATCTGAATGCAGAAACTGAGTCCTGGGGGCTCTCAGAAAATAAGTCCTCCCCCCTCCCCGAGTCTCAAACATGCCCCGGAAGTTTTTCAAACTTCTGCATCCTGTGAGGTAAGGAGTTTGGAGGCCTGGATCTCTCTGTGGTCCTGACATTAACTTCAGGAATGCTGACATGGGGAGGGGGGTCTTTTAACTTTTGTAAAACTGTGTTTTCAGTCATGAAGCAGAGAGCTGGCCTAGGGCCCTGTGCTGAGCCAGAGGCTGCAGGGCACAGTTAACCTTCAGTGCCACCTTTGCACACACTCCTCAGGTAAGCCTGTGGTTGCAGAACAATGGTAACCACAACAGAGAGCCCGGCTGGAGCCATGGCTGCCTCTTCTGAAGGTAAAGTACAAACACCAGCACTTGCAAACAAAAACAATAATTAAAGAACACAGGTCACATCACAGAAAGCTTTGCCTGGGCTCTAGGCCTGTGGCAGCTCTGAGCACCAGTGGTTTCAGGCTTTTTGGGTTGACTTTCAGGAGAGAAATGACCTGTGAAGAGAGAACCTCTGGAGATTCACCTGTGGCCAGGACAGGCATCTGCCCACAGTGCCCCCTCAGGTCCTTGTTGGTAGTTGTTAAGCTAACAGGTGTGTGTGTGTGTGTGTGTGTGTGTGTGCATGTGTGTGTGTGTGCGTGTGTGTGTGTGTGTGTGTGTGTGTGTGTGTACACGCAAGCGCACACATTCCATTTCCCTGTAGAATTATACAAACAGCTGGTAGGCAAACTCACAACAGAGGCTCAGCCTGTCTGACTCACTCAGATGGAAGAACGGGAGCCGTGAAGTGTATGAGACAAGGCTTGACCTGAGAGCAAAGCATTCCTTCGAGGCCCAGCTGAGTCTCTGGAGTCTGTAGTGCTGAATCTGCGTACACCTGGGACTCTTGAAAATTCGTCAGTGTCCTTGCTCAAATGCGTTCTGTTCATGAGTCATTTACTGCTGTGTCAGACCAAGGGTCACAGGAGAGAAAGAGAAATGGAACCCAAAAGGCCCCAGCCTAGGGCAACGAGGACAAACCTACCCTTCTGTGGAAGAGAACACTTGTCTTTATTTATTTGATTAGGGTCTCATTGTATCCCGGGCTAGCCTAGAACTTGCTGTGTAGACCAGGCTAACTTTGAACTCACAGCGCTGCCTCTGCCTCCCCCAGTGCTGAGATGAAAGGTGTGGGCTGCCACACTGGGCTTATTTTTACCTGAACTCTAGAAGTGTTTTGTTTTACTAGTAGACATTAAAATGTTAGCCCAGCGTCCACTGCTTGGGGAGGGATGCAGCATATCATAGGGCTGTCAGCAGCTGTGAACAGGAATTCTTTTGGGCTTTCCAGAAGAGCTGGAATGTGGTCCCTCGAAGGCCTAGCTGGTCTCATAAGCATCCTTCCTACCATTTCACAGCCAATGATCCCAGGGATGTAACACCAGTGATAGTGTGATATCCCAGTGTTAGTGTGATATCCCAGTGATAGTGTGATATCCCAGTGTTAGTGTGATATCCCAGTGTTAGTGTGATATCCCAGTGGTAGTGTGAT
>JANHMN010000019.1:11663206-11693113 GCA_030674055.1 Rhabdomys pumilio | reverse complement strand
GAGCTGTGGGTGGAGCTGGACTCATGGCTCAGCAGGGAGAGCTGTGGATAGTGCTGGGCTCACGGCTCAGCAATTAGCAAATCCAACCAGGAAGGGTAATGGTAAAGTTAACACAACAGTGAACCTTGGATGCCATGCCAAGCTCACCGGTGCCATTAGCCACTTCCTGAAGTTTAGTGGGAGGGAGATTTAGGGGGAAGTCACATTGGCATCATATACTTGAAGATGATAGGATAATTACTCTCTTCCCCTACTCCCTCACTTCTGGACACACTCTCACTAATTCATTCATTCATCCTCCTCCATCCCCCTCCTTCTTACCTTGGGATCTGTAGGGAATTCAACTTTACGGCCACCCTAAAACAACAACAAGAAAAAAATCAGCATAGAAAAAACCCAGTTTCCACTGAGAGTGTTCCGTAGTAACACAGTAGTTGAAGCACACAGTGTGACTACTTTATGGTTTAATTTATATAAGATAATCCCAAAATTATCAAATAGAAATGAAGACACAAGACTATTTACAGCAGAGACTCGCTGGACATGCACACCTAGTGTGCGCTTCTGTTCTGTCTTTGGTTTGTTTGTTGTTGTTTTGAGTGCAGAGAAATCAGACCCAGGGCCCTGTGGTGCTGGCCAAACCCTCTACCCCTGAGCTACGTCCAAGCCCCTTGATTTATTCTGCTCTGTATTGGTTTTTAACTAGGAAAATTTCTTATACAATTTTAATTTGTATCCCAAGAGTCAGTGCTATATTTTTCTTGTTCTTTTGAGACAGGGTCTCACTCACCAGGAAGACTAGGCTAGCCTCAAACTTGGAATCCTCCTGCCTCAACCTCCTAAAGCTTCTATTTCTTATTTCTCTTGCTAAATAACCCTAGGATTTGATAATATCTCACAGGAAGTGAGTTCTACCTTCTGCACTGGCAACCCTGCATGGGCGGGTCCTTCCCAGGCCACAGCCTTGGCTGGCATCCCTCTCTCTGGTTCCACTCCCTTTGTATTTCCTGCCTGACCTCTGACCTCCCCCCACCCCCACCCCCCACGCCAGGCATCTGACCTTGCAGCCAATAGCCTACTAAAGTGTTAAAGTTCACACAGCAGGAAATGATAAAAACTATTAGGTAACAGTTAAAACCTCTCAAAGGATGGCATTGTTACCCTTTTAAAATAAAAGTTTTTTTTTTTTATTTAAAAAAACAAAACTAAAGTAAAATCAGAGAGGAGAATATGGCCTAAAAATACTAAACAGGCAAAAGTCAGAAGCTGATAAGCTGGGGGCTGTTCCCTCCATGTATTTTTTATGAGCTTAAACACTGCAGCCAAAATCTTCAAATGGCCCAAATAAACGGAAACCATAAGTAGTCTAACTCAACCAGCAAGCTAGACCTTGTACAGCCAAGGGGGTGCCCTCTTAAATAGTCTTTGGGGGCTAGAGAGATGGCCAGAGCTCCTGAGTTTAATTCCAGTAACCACATGGTGGCTCACAACCATCTGCAGTGGAATCTGATTCCCTCTTCTCAGTGTGCATGAAAACAGGGCACACACATACATAAAATACATTTTAAAAAATCTTTAAGTAAAAATAGTCTTTAGAGGGCTCAATAAACTTCAGTTTTAAAACCATCAAATTGCTTTTTAAGCTTGAGACAACTCTGTCATGTATTCCCCAAACTAATAAAACTGGGATCTTTGAAAGTGGATTTAATAAAAAAAAAAAAAAAAAAGCCTTAAGTCATGTGCATTGAGATCGGCAGATAATCAAATCTGACGTATCTAACTTTCTAATCTGTCTCAGGCTGGCTCTGAAGACACCTGCAATGTGGACTTTCACAAGCAAGTTCAGAGCAGAAACCTCACCCTGGTGTTCAGTAAGCACCTAGCATCAAGTAGCACACACCAAAGCCTAGTGTGGTAGCCTCATCCCACCTAAGCCTTCATCCCTCAGAGCAGCCAGAGACCAAAGGGACAAGAAAGTCAAAGCTCAGGCTCTAGGTAAGGAGGAGTGGTTTGAATATGCTTGGCCCAGGAAGTGGCACTATAGAAGGTGTGGCCCTGTTGGAGTAGGTGTGTCACTGTGGGCGTGGGCTTTAAGACCCTCATCCTAGCTGCCTGGAAGTCAGTCTTCTAGCAGCCTTCAGATGAAGATGTAGAACTCTCAGCTCCTCCTGCACCTTATCCTCACCACTCCTGCCTGGGTGCTGCCATGCTCCTACCTTGATGATACGGGACTGAACCTCTGAACCTGTAAGGCGGTCCCAATAAATGTCATTCTTTATAAGACTTGCCTTGGTCATGGTGTCTGTACACAGCAGTAAAAGCCTAACTGTGCTCTGTGCCTGCCCTGGCCTCTGCCAGCTCGAGCAGGGGCAATTCTGCTCCTGTTTAAGATTCAGCTGCACTTATCAGATGGTTTTCCTAACTGTGCCCCTGCCCTGCCTCTTCTCCCAGCGATGGGTTGTACACACCACTGCTTCCACTTTACATAAACAGTCCTCCACTCACGAGGCCTCTCTTGGCTGAAGCTTGATGCTTCCATCTACTCTGTGAGACAGAAGACGCCCTCAGTGCAGAGGGCATAGTACTGTCCACCTTTCTTAACCGGGAAACTGAGTGAGTTCTTGCTTCTACTATTTCTCTCCAGCAATAGTACTTATCTACCTGGCACAGATGCATGTAAAGCAATAAATGCTATTTTTATTGTTCAAAGTCACATCTGGTGGATGATGGACATCAACCTGAGACTCGCTGCCTTCAGAAAAACCAGCTTCAGTGTCATGTTTACCATTTTCAGAGGCCGCATGGATCCAATATATGCTTCTTCCGTATCCCAGAAGGATAAGTCAGGGTATTCTCCCGGCTCCAGGATGAAGGGGACACCTTGGAATCCAGGATGTTCATAGATCAACCACCTGAATAACCACCACGGAAGCAAAGAAGCAGAAACTCGTGGTTAAGCTCTGTTCTCTCCTGCCTGGTACACAGAACCCCACTGACAGGGGCAGGCAGGAACAGAGGAGAGTGTGGCCACTCTACCAGCAACGGCTGCACCTGGGCCTTCGGAGGAGCCAGCTGTGCTGTGTTTCCCCTGGCCTATCATTTTCTCTTGACTGGAATGGCCACTTTAAGCCATATTATAACTGCTTTTATATGTAAATGTCTCTGTCACCTAGGTAGAGACCCCAAGTTATGCCATCTCAAGCCCTGTTTTAAGTTAATATTTCATTTGTAAATGAAGACTCCTAGCATTCTACTTAATTATCTAGCATGGTGTCAAAATGTATAGCAACTGATCCTTTTCCAAAAGCCTCGTCACCTAGAATTTCAGCTAGGCCTCACCACAGTGCTACCAGGAGGGAATGTCCCTCCTGGTTAAGTCCCTTGCCCCAAGGCAGGGCTGCCACAAGCTGACCCCTGATCTCCATTCTGTCAATCTTTCATTTTTTTCTGCACTGCAGGGAGTGTAGCAAACACACTCTGCTCTTCTGTCATAAGCATCCTCACTGTGTGCACCACTCAGCACACACTGCTGTTGCCAGAGACTGGAAGGTTCAAGGGCTGCCTGTTCCCAGGTGGGAACACCTTCTGAATGCTTGGTTCTGATCCTAAAGACATGAAATACCACATCCTTGTATCAGGCTTGTCAGCTGTCACTTCCGCTTTGGGCAGGGAATGGCAGCCCCACCTACTCCTGAGCAAAGGCCAGGGAGCCATAAAAGCATTGCCCACTGGAGCTAAGGGCATGCTTCTGGGAGGGTGCAGCTACTGGAGAAGTGATTTATATCACTTTTAATTCAGATGTTGCTTTCCCTTGACAACACAGGCTAGCTCCTCCCCCTGTCTCTCCTTTCTGATGGCAACCACACACAAGTGATAACTGTTAGTCTGGCTGAACCACCCACCTGGGGTCCGCTGCCAACCAACCACGCTATGTTCCCAGATGTTGGGCCAAAAGGTGGAGCTCTAAATAAAACCCTTAGTAGCAAAACAGGGTCTGAGGATAGGCTTGCTTTTCTCCTGTTTCTGATTTTGACTGAACACTCATTTTTAGTGAAAGTCCGTGTTAAAGATGCCCTTGGACCTTTTTTAGACAAATTACCCAGAGATTTGGCACCTAGTTCCTACTAAAGATCAGTCAACAGGTATACAACAAACTAGGAGGCTCCAGGGTTCATAAGTGGAGACCAAAGCCAGTCAACAGTACCCTAAGGCAAGATCACAGTCACACATGGGGAGGGGACAGAGGGGGAAGGGAGCAGCAGAGGGTCCAGGAGGAGGCCTGCATGACCATCCTAGCTAACAAAAATGCACTCAGCCTATACAGTCAAGAATTTTTTGAGTGCCTTTTTCTGTGCAAATGTTACACTTTAGAACAAGTTAACTAAGGGGAAAGAAGCCTGTCTTTTTTTTTTTTTTTTTTTGGTTTTTCAAGACAGGGTTTCTCTGTGTAGTCCTGGCTGTCCTGGAACTCACTCTGTAGACCAGGCTGGCCTTAACTCAGAAATCCGCCTGCCTCTGCCTCCCAAGTGCTGGGATTAAAGGCGTGCGCCGCCACCCGGCAAAGCCTGTCTTTTAAACAGCCTGCAGTACCTCTAAACCAGAAGGCAGCAGGCTGTGGGGTCTCACTAACGTCCTGTACCTAAACCATGATAACCAGGAAGACACATACATTCCTGGAGCCCAAAGCTGGCTCGGCATGCTACATATGGGCTTCGTGCTCCAGCCAAGGAGGGGAGGTTCTGCAGACAGGGCTGTTGAGTCTGACTCCCTCTCAAGTGGATGGCTGAGATTTCTCATAAACAGCATGGGTGCCTCATGTAGTAACTCTGAAAGTTTGAAATGATTTTTTTCTTTTTTTTAAAGACTTATTTATTTTTATGTACAGTGGTGTTTTGCCTGCATGTCTGTCTGTCTTAGAATACCAGATATCCTGGAACTGAACTTACAGACAGTTGTGAGCTGCTATTTGGGTGCTGTGAATTGAACCCAGGTCTTCTAGAAGAGCCACCTGTGTTCTTAACTGCTAAGCCATCTCCCTAGACTCAAAATGATGTTTTCAAAGTAGCTTTCTTTTGAGGACTCTACTTCTTTGGGCTAATCTGTAAGAGATCTTTCATCTGTCACTAAAATTTTCCTCTCTTTGAAGCATATGGGTTAGTCACACAGCATCTACAGAAGGTGGGGGACTCTGCTAGAAGCAGAACATATAAATTGGTGAACTTGAAAGGCTATGTCCTGAGAGTCCTCCCTCCATGAGCCAGTGCTAGGGACCTTCTGAGTAATTGGGACAGACATCCACATATGCAGGTATACTCGGGGATCTGAAACTCATACACAGAGCCTTAGGAGAGTGGGGAATTTTCTTCAGGCAATGCCATTTCCATTTCTAAAGAGACATTTTCCTTCTTCATTGTACTGAGGTAATGAGCTTTGCTCATTAAAACCTATGATTTATAGTCATATCAATTGTAGTGCAAGAAGTATGTGCTTATTTTTAACAATCATGAATATTCATGAATGTATGCACAAAAGTATACATGATGAATGTGCATGAATGTATGCATAAGAAACATACATGATGAATGTGTATGAATATACCATAAGGGGCATATGTGATGAATGTTCATGAATGTATTCATAAGAACCATATATAAATACTGCTGAACAATGGCCGCTAATCTTTATATTAAAAGTATATCATTCCCTTAGAAATACCCTTTTGTTCCATAAGAAAAATCAGTCTTATGATGTGTGTTTGTTCTTAGAACAATTAACTTGTAAACTGACCACCTAGCAGGCAACACTAAACTGAGCATGCCTAGCTGGGTCCTTGGAGATGTGATTAGACATACACATTGGCCAAATATTTATGAAAATTAACTGAAAATTAAATGTGAGGTTATTCAAAACTTCTGAATACCTTGGCAAAGGAGGGATGTGGGAGGCCCCGTGTTAACTTAGGCAAGCAAACTCGGCATTCTCAGATGGCAGGTGACTAGTCTGTCATGTGATGACAGACATGCACCACAAATACATGGTGCCTTCTCACAGGAAGTGCCCTTGCCAAAGCTGTCCAGCCTAAATCTAATCATACCTTTCCACCTAACCCTTCACACAAACAACATTCAGAGCATCATAGGATCACAGGAAAACAAACACTCAGAAAAACTTATGCTCTGAGACAGCTAGCCCAAGGACTCAGCAGCTCAGGGGTCATTGTAGAGGAGACTGTTAGAGCCAGAGGAACAGGAAGTCTGCCATGAGATGGTCTCCTAGAAATGTCAGAGAAGCTACACCCATGAGCCTTCATCAACACAGCTGCCTAAACATAACCTGAACAACACCGCAGTCACACCAGCGTGGAAGGGGATGGTGTGGAAAGGGAAAGCTCATGCACTCCACCCCAGACCCAACCACAAATAACTAAGGGTGGAAGGGGAGGAAATCCTCCCCAGGGAAGAGCACCCAAATTGGTTATCCAGTGCCAAATGGTCAGCCCTGAAAAATATACCCATATCAGTAATACTATAAGGACTGAGAAGGTTGTATTTATATATTTGTGTGTGTGTGTGTTGTGTGTGTGTAGCAGAAATTTCTGGTTGTCATGTGATGCAGACTCATGATGTTTTGTTGAAGTGAAACCCATTGAGAGGACACATGATTCTTGGAGAGATTGTAAGTAGGACCCAACAGACAGTGATGGGGAGCTTGCCTAGCTAGCCACGCAATACTTCGTGGGTCCCGAGTCTTCACTGATCTACAAGCGTTCTCACTGTGTGCACCTCTCAGCCTTCCGAGTGCTTGCTTCTGATCCTAAACACACTGCAATACCACATCCACAGTGGCATACATAGAGTTACCATAGCACAGCAATGTAAACCCCAAAAACACAGGCACACCTGGACCAGACAAGGTGCCCCGCCTGTCTTCCTTGCTTAAATCATATGCTCCCTCTGATGCTCTAAAATGCTTTGCTTTCATTAAAACACACCCTAGAACTATGCAAGCCCGCCTTTGCCTCAAGGAGGATGGGGGTTAAGATTAGTCAGGCGCTAAAGCAAAGGCTTAGATATTAGTCATATTCAACAGAATTTGAAAGGCAAATTTAGTTAAGAATTATTCATTTCCTCAAGAAAGAATCTGAGAAGGCCAGTAACATCCTTATACATGTGCAGAGGAACTAGGGTGAACAGGCCCAGGGACATGTTTCCTAATGGGATAAAGGAAAACACCCCCACCCCCACCCCAGGACTTCTCTGCTCACACACTTAGAACATTGGACCAACGGCTCGACAATAAGCTGAGTGTTTATTACCAGTTAAATCCCCCAACCTAGCCAGATGTGGTGGCTCACATCTGTAATCCCTCCCATATTAGGGAGAACAGGGTAGATGGAGAGAGTAAGCCAGATATAAACAGCTCAGCCAGACTTCCTGGGAGATCTGTAAAAGCATTTATGTCCTGAGCTTAGCAACTGAGTACAGTAAGCTGGACTTTGGACAGACATTGTAGGCAGCTTTCACGAGGCCACTGGCGCAGAAGTGAACAGCCAAAGAAGACATCCGAAGGCAGTGGTCAGAAAGACATTTTCTTTAACCAGGTTCCCAATCTCTCAACATAAAAGTACCTAAGGCACATAAGGTCTTTTCCTTCAACCATATCCACTGGCCTTTGGGATCTCTCAGTACATAAAGTCTTCTCGATGGTCATTTTCCCTTTTAAAACTTGCTTCTCTTTGCTTTTCCCTCCTACAATCCTGGGGACTCCAGGCGTTCTGCACACGAGGCTCTACCTTTGAGTTACATCCATCGCCCTTCAATCCCTTCTCTAAGTGGAGGACTCCCAGGTTCTACCTGTTACCGCTCCCTGCAATCCAGGCCCACACTTCTGTGTACCCTCCTGCCCTCTCATGGGAACTCACAGTGGATCTCAAATTTAACATGTTCAAACCCAACTTCTGAACTACCTCTCACCCTCTACACTTTTCCTGCAGGTTTCCATCTCAGAACAGGTCAAGCTTCCAAGCCCTGCACCTACATAGAATTTATCGGCAAATGTGGCCAGTTCTGCCTTTAAAATGTATCTCAGGTCTTGCCATTTCCTGCCATGACTCCCACAGCATTGAAGCCACATGGTCTCTTGCCTGTGTGACTGAAATGGCTTCCCTACTGCTTTCCTCCCTCCCTCCCTTTCTTTTCTCCTTTCCTCCCTTCTAGACAGCTCACCTCTGTACAGCAGCCAGTAATCCTAAATTCTGCCCTAGTAAGTGGCTCCCACTGCTGACAAGGCTTCACCATTTTTGCACTGCTACCAACTCACTCAGAGAGGCAGGTCCTATGGCTTGGACATGCCCCTCTAAATGCCATGTGGAAATTTAACCTCCATTGGGAGGGACTAGGAGGGGATCAGAACGACTGTCAAGAGGTGACTCAGTCATCAATTCAGTCATGGGGCCTCTTTCCTCATGGATGGAGTCACAAAAAAATAGACTAAGACAGAGGACTGGGCTTTTTCTAGGTGTATTTCAAATTTTTAGACAAATAAAAGAACAAACAGCCATAAAGGAGGTAGCTGGTCTACAGCTTACTTCCTGTTACAAAGCCCTAGATAAAACACTGCCCTCTATTTGAATACCTCTTGTGACAAGAAATTGTCCACTTAGCAAGGCAGCTGCTTCCATTTTAACCATCAGGAAGCCAAAGCCTACTTCTCCTGTTCTAGCTGCTTCCCGCAGGACCCCACAGAACACCAGAAAACAGAGGGAGTTTCTTCTACCTGTCATTCCTTTCAAGATGGCTGCTACCCACTCCAAGCCATAGCCCCATGGTCTCGCTTTCTACAGTCACCCAGATGTTTCCAGTTCATGATTCCGGAGGACTGAAAGTTGGAACCTGTGATCTGCATGTTACTTGGTTCCTCCAGCCTGCGCAAGCAAACCACTTTCCATGATAACAACAATGGCAAACTAAGATTCTCAGCAGTCAACCGAACACCCAAGACATGACCAAGGAGCGCTTTCTCCTTTGCTCAGCATACCTTAGATCACTTTGTAAGACAGACTAAGAAACTATGAAACCTTTGGGCACAGGTCCCACTCATAAAATGTAAGTAGTTATATGTTACATACAGTGTCACTGATCTAATTACGCATCTCAGAAAACTTACAGAAAAATAAAATGTTTGAAAGAGGAGATTCGGGTGACAAGACAGGTCCATGTGGTAAAGGTGGGTGATGCCAAGCCTGATGACCTGAGCTCCGTACTCAGGGCCCATATGTTGGGAAGAGAAACTGATCCCTAAAAGTTGTTCTCTAAGTTCCCCACATATGCCATACACATACATGTGTCTACACACATGTACACACACACATACATATGTCTACACACATGTACACACACACCATAAATGAATAAATAATTGTAGCAATATAAAATACCAAACAACTTTGATGGCGTTTTTTCTAGCATTTGTCAGACACCTTCCACATGTCTGGTTGGGCTCCGCCTCAGAGACTATGTCCTCTGTCCTGTACCTCCTCTTCTTACCCCCATCTCCCCCATCTTGGATACTCCCATTTCCTTCAAAACCATCCTTACAGTTTCATGAGGCTTGTGTAGCCAACACCACAGCACTGTATAAAATGGCAAAGGAAGGATGTTTGGCTTGAACCCATCTCACTTGAAATACCGAATTATCATGAATGCATAATCCACCACTCAGCTGTGAATAGCTAGGTTTCTCTGTGATAAAGGAAAAGTCCTATGTGAAAATTGTGTTTTCCGTGGCTGGGCTATAGCATAGTGGTAAAGTGGTAAGAAGCCTCGCATGCCTAAGATTAACCCCAGCACAGGAAACAGGGAGGTGGGTGAGGAGGAGTGGGGGTGGGGTGGTGGTTCAGCATCTAGAGCACTGTGGGTAGAGTATAAGGCACAGAGACTGGAGTTTGGATCCCCATACTGAATCCCTACATCCTCTCTAGTATTCCTAATGAAGCCTCATTAAACCGGCATTCGGAAGAGAAGACTTACGTGCCCCAGTGTACTTTGATGGAACAAGTCTTCTGGAAGACACCATCCTCAGTGTCATCAAAGTATGAGTTCTGGAGTCCTAACCCTTCCGGCTCAGTAAACAAGTCAATCTGACTGATTCTGTAGTCCTGAGAAAGAAAACCCCACATACACATATATTACATATACAATAAATATACTATGTGTTGAAACTGTAATAAGTTCATTATTCTTTTTCTTGCGATAACTGAAAATGTCATTTAAAAATGAATGTGGGCTGAGCAGTGGTGGTGCATGCCTTTAATCCCAACACTTGGGAGGCAGAGGCAGGAGGATTTCTGAGTTCGAGGCCAGCCTGGTCTACAGAGTGAGTTCCAGGACAGCCAGGACTACACAGAGAAACCCTGTCTTGAAAAAAAAAAAGAAAAATAAATAAATAAAAATGGATGTGTATGTGTGAGTACCTGCATGTTTGTATCATATGCATGCCTCGTCCTAGGGGTGGAACTGGAATTACAAACAGTTGTGTTCACAAAGCACATTTAGAAGATAAAGAAGAAAAAAGAAGAAGAGGAAGAGGAGGAAGAAGAGAAGGAGGGAGAAAAGGAGGAAGAAGAAGAAAAGGAGGAGGAAAAGGGAAAGGGAGGAAGGGGTGGAGTGATAGCTCAGTGGTTAAGAGCACCTGCTGCTCTTGCAGGGGACCAGAGTTCAGTTCCCAGCACCCACAGCAGGCCTCTGGAACCCTCTGCAACTCCAGCTGCAGAGGATCTGACGCCCTCTTCTGGATTCCATAGGCATTACACTCATGTGCACACAGCCCCCTACCCACATACACATATACAATTAAAAACACCATCTTAAAGAGCTGAAAGAACAAACAATGGGAGAAACAACCTTAAGATCCACCATAATTAGAAACAGCAAACAAACGTTGGCAAATTCCTCATGTACTACACGGGAAAGAATAACACGCCCTTTCAATGAAGTGTAATGTGCAGCTGAGCCTCAAGTCAGGCAGTAACATGAAAAACTTTTGCTGTATTAGCAAACAGAAGCTATATCCCTGAGCTTCCTTCCTGCACACACCTAAAGCTTTGCCCTAATCTATATGCATCAGTTGGGAATCACGGTGAGCAGTTACTCACAGGAGTGTGAGCTTGGAGAACAATCATGAAGACAGAAAAAAAAAAATCACTGAGCATGGAAGTGTTGAATAAAAAAGGGACAACGGCATTGCATTTGCAATACATTAGAATTATGCAAATAGGAGTTTTGAATATGACCAACCAGAGGGCAAGGACTCAAATAAGTGAAGGGGCAGACACAAGGCATGATGGTAAACTTCAGATGACTGCTTTAAACAATGCTTCATTATTGCTCAAATACTATGTGTATTTGAGCAATAGGTAAAAAATGTAGGTGTGTGTGCTACATCCATATGTAAATGCAAAATGCTCCACTGGGAGGACATCTTAGAATAGTGTTCCTTAGAGCTGAAGAGTTGACTCAGTGGTTAAGAGCACTGGCAGTTGTTACAAAGAATCAGGGTTCAATTCCTAGCACTCACATGAATGGTTACCGCCTCCTTGTGCACCAGACACACATGTGGTGCACAGACGTATGTGCAGGGGAAAATAAGCATACACACAATCAAGTAGTAGTCTTCATATCTTACATGGCTTCTCACACAGGGTACCCTACTTAAACACAAAATTAAACTGGCTATGATGGTATACGCCTATTGTACTGGGAGTGAGGGTCACACAGAGACATGGCTGCAACATTGGGGACAGCTTGAACTACAGAGTCAGATCATGACAAAACCCACTAGGAAGATAAATCCTTTGGAGTTACGGTCATCACCTAAGTCTCTCAGCGATGTTAACCTGGAGTGTGATCTCAGTGTGTGAAGCGGAAACAGGAAGATCAGAAGTTCCAGGCTAGCCTGAGCTACCCAAGACAACAAACAAAAAAAGCAAACAAAAGGAAGCAGTGACCTCGGATGTAGGCAGCGCTTCTCTCTGCTTCTTTATTCCCGGTTCAGAAGCTCCCCCTTTTCTCTACTGCACACTCCCTCTATGGTATAAAGTTATCATTTAATCTTCCATTTGTAAGACACCAGAAATTACATGTTGACAAAGAAACATGTTGACTATACCTTCTTCCTTAAAATATAAGCAAGAAATCCTAGGCACTTCTATAATCAGCCTGAAATATCTCAAATAATCTGGGGTTCTGTCGTGGTTTAGAGGAAAGATTTATTTAGGTTCGTGGGTTCAAGGGTCATTGCTTAGATCTAAGATGAGCCTGGTTATTACTGTAGCATGTGTGAACAGGGCAGGTTACCTATGGCAGCCAGGAAGCAAAGACACAGAGAAATTCAAATAACAGTTTGAATCCACATAAAATCTGAGCCAAGCAATCAACTAAACTATTTCTATACTCTCTTTCTAAAGTAAAATACCTTAAAAGTACTTAAGGAAAGTAGAACTTCATGTAGCCATAAAATACTAAGCAAGGGACCGGAGGGACGGCTTGACAAAGCACTTGCTGTAATTACAGAGGACCAGAGTTCAGGCCCTTGTACCTATGTCACTGGCTCAGAGCCACCTGCAATTGCAGCTCCAGGGGACCTCACACCCTCTTCTTGCCTCCATGGGCACCTGTGCACATATTTTCAGATACACACACAGAGAGAAAGAGAGAGAGAGAGACAGATAGACAGACAGACAGACATAAACATAAGTAAGAAATAAAGTGAATCTTAAAAAACCAGTCTGTTCATAGGGAATTAATGGCAGCCAGGTTACTTAGTAAGCTGCTCCTTTGGGTGTGAGTGGAAGGCAGAATGAAAAGTGTACCTAATAGATTTGTCATGAAAATGTCTAATGATTATACTGTTTATTTTTTAAACTGATTTAGGGTATACAACTATTAACATTAAAAACCATGTATCCATAGAAGAGCAATCAAATGTTTTTTCATTTATTTCATAAAATGATTCCCTTAAATTAAAATTATCTCTGACACCCATCTCCATGGGCTGAATGAAGTCCACAGTTCCCACAACCTACCTGAACCACGTGTCTGATGGAACCAATTACCACAGGCTTATCAGACTCTGCTTCTTCATCCAAAATATTCTCCGTGCCCCAGAGACAAGAGAGTTCTAATTCCCCTTCTTCTAGAGCAAGAGAGTACCCTTCAAAATTGGCTTTCTCATACAAAATCCAACTGCGAATAAAACACAGAAAAGTCATTATCTGTTATGTGAGGCAGGTGGGATTGTTCAATTCTGGCCAATACATATCGTACATCACTAACCAGAGATAGCATGAGCTCCTCCCCAGGGCCAACCTTACTGGCCTTATGAAGCTGTCAGATAATTAAAAACTCTACAGGTATTTTGGAGAACGTTTGAGTTATCACTGTGATAGAGTGTCCACGTTCACGGAGTTGACAGGGGAGACTGTCATAGGCCCTCTCTGGATGAGCTTCCCCTTACACACACGGTACCACACACTTCTCTTAGGGGTAGTGTAACATATACAGCACAGTTGAATCAATGGATACGTTGATATACAGAACTACATGTACGTTAACAAAAAGGGAGTCTTGAAAGATTCTCCCCAGCAACCACACAGCACTAAGAAAAACGTCACAGAGAATGCGGAGGGCTTACACCCTCCAGAAGCCATTATGAGTTGCTAAAGAAGGTCTGGCGAGGTGCTCTAGTGGTTATTGGTGACTACTGCTCCTGCAGAGGCTGATCTAAGTTTGAGTTCCAGCACACACTTTGAGTGGCTCTCAACCACCCGTGATCTACAGTTCTGATGTCTCTGGCCTCCATGAGTACCTGCACTCATAAACACACACACACACACACACACACAATTAAAAAATAAATTGTTAAAGCTAAACAAGAAAAGATTGCAAAAGAGATTGTAACTGTCCTGCTACAAGCAAAATTATCTTCCAAAATTTGTTTTAAACACAATTTCCAGTCTTCTGATTTGATAATGAAAGCACATTTTATTTTTCTAGCGAATATGTTCACTATTTAGAAAAAAGTATTAAAACATTAAAAGTTCTGTTGTAAAGATGTTGCATAATTAATTGGAGGGAGATTAAAAGAAACACAGCTAACTTTTTAGGTCGTAACTCGGTTTGGTGTATCTAGCTGTCGTTCCAGCTACTCCAGGGGGTGGGGCAGAAGGATTGCAGGTGGGGTGAGTCCAAGGCCAGGCTAGTAACTGGGCAAGATGATATATGGATGATGTATGAAAAAGTAAAAGGCAGTTGGGGGCGCAGCTCAACGGCTGAGTGCCGCCCTCGTATAGCATGTGTGAGGTTGCCCCACAAATTCCTCATATGTTTGGTGCCTGTTCTCCTGACCCCAGCCCAGTGTGTATGTACAAAGGGAAGATGAACGTGGTGCTCTGATTTTGTCTGCAATTGTTTTTCTTTACTCAACTTCCTGTACATTTCTGAGAGACAACTCAACCAGCAAAAAAATAATTTTAGAAACTGTCAAAATATCTACATTTTCACTAATCTTGTAATCAAAACTAACTGTTGTCAAAAACTGAAAAATAAACAGTCTCAGGCCACTTCCTCAGTGAAGTCTCAGAGCTGTTTTTATCTTTCCCTGTAAGCTCACTGGTTTACTGATTTATTAAATTATTGCTTGGGTGCGGTGCTACACGCCTTTAACCCCAGCACTGGGAGGCAAATTCAGGGAGACGGTTCTCTGTGAGTTTAAGGTCAGTCCGCTCTTCATACTGAGATCTTACCTCCAGGTTTCAAGTGTGAGCCATGACATCCAAGTAGGGGTCAGAGGGCAACTTGTACGAGTCAGTACCCTGTGTGTGCCCTAGGAATGAAACTCAGCTCACCAAGCTGAGTGACAAACACCTCTACCCACTGAGCTAGCTTGCCAGCTTTGTGGGGTGTGCGTGTGTGTGTGTGTGTGTGTGTGTGTGTGTGTGTGTGTGTGTGTGTTTAAGACTGGGTCTTGCTACATAAGACCAGGCTGGTCTGGAACTCACAGCAACTTTCTTTTAACCTCTTGAGTGCTGGGATTATAGGCATTTGTTTAACTTTGTTAACTTTGTTTAACCACATTCAGGTTTAAGAGGCTACACCTGACTCATAAATAGAACAAATGTAATTGTTTTGTGAGATTTATTTATTTAATATATATGAGTGCTTTATCTGCATGTATACCTACATGCCAGAAGAGAACATCAAATCCCAGTATACATAGATGGTTGTGAGTCGCCATGTGGTTGCTGGGAATTGAACTCAAGATTTCTGGAAGAGCAGATAGTTCTCTTAAGCTCTGAGCCATTTCTCCAGCCCAAATAAATCTAATTTTAAAAATATAAGCTTTACTTATTTTTACATGTTTGGGTTTTTGTGTTATGCTGGCCTGTATGTACATCTGGGTACTTGCATGCAGTACCAACAGAGGCCAGAAGGAAATGTCTGATCTCATGAAACTGGAGTTTCAGATGGTGTTGAGCCATGGGTGCTGGAAACCAAACCACTACTAAGCCATCACTCCAGCTTCCAAATGCAATCCTCACCAACCTTGTTAGACACATGAGGCAAGACCATCTGATGGGTCCCAATTCTATCTAAAGCAGTGTTGTGTTGAGATACATGGGGAGAGTAAGTTTGTTGTACTGTATTTTATGATTTGTCTGTCATAAATACGTATCACTTTTATACTCAAAACCATGTGTGTTAGACACATGTTTCTTATCTTACCATCGACAGTGTTTTAAGTCATTTATGCTGATAAAGGCACACTGTGAGCTGCACCCGCAGCGCACTCCGACACCAGCCGTGCTGCACCCGCAGTGCACTCCGACACCAGCCGTGAGCTGCACCCACAGCGCACTCCGACACCAGCCGTGAGCTGCACCCGCAGTGCACTCCGACACCAGCCGTGCTGCACCCGCAGTGCATTCTTACCATCCTCGGACAACTTTCACTAGTATCACTGGAGAGAGGCGCCAAGAGCTGCAGTCCTGGATGTCCCCAAACACCTCGATGCACTCCTCAGAGACGTCGGGCTCACTGAATATCACGACCTACAAGACAATAGAAATGGCAGCATTTTGTCTCCTTTCACCAGACCAGGAGAGAATCTGGACTAGAAATTAGAAGAACCTTACCTTGCCAGGCCGGGGATTGAGTTTGTTGTGTATACTTCCTCTAAGAGTCTGCAATCAGAGGAACGGAAATGTGGTTAACATTACAGCATTACACAGGCCGCTGCCTTTCTCTGCCTAGATCCGTTAAATCAGAATATTTACTTCACCATTTATCAGTACTGAAGCAGTCTACCTTGCTTTACACTCAAGTTATGTCAGTGCTCGTTTTGAATATACATGATTAAACTACAAGATTTTCCAAATTATTTTTCCATTACAGCTTCTACTCATTTTAATATTTAGAGTATTGTCAATAATACTAGAAAATTTGGGGCCCAAAAGCCAGATCTATGCTTTATATCAGTTCACTGACTAAGAACCAACCAGGAGACTGCATGTCAAAGAATCTGAGTAATTGCTAATGTATAAAAGAAGAGGAGAAGGAGGGGGAAGAAGAGAAGGAGGAAGAAGAAAAGGAGGAGGAGGAAGAAAAGAAGGAAGAAAAGGAAGAAGAATTAGAGGAGGAATGAAAGGGAAGAAGGAAGAAATCGAATACATCAGTTACTTTTTAGAAAGAGCTAAGTCTGTCGGTGTGTTCATATACACACCCTCACTGGATCTATAAACATTGTGTTGCCATAGTAATGTCTCCATCACATGACAAGTACTAGTCTAAAGGAAGTTCACACTTGGAGAGACCGAGGACCAGTTTCCTACAACTGCAGCTACAGGAGAGAACGGGCACGAGAGTCACAAACCCGGGGATGCCCAGGCTACAGAGCGTGTTCACGGCCAGACTAGGGAACTCAGCCAGATTGTTTATCTCAAAACAAAAAAAGGTAAAAAGAGGGTCAGGGATGTGGCAGAGCACTCACCTAGCATGTGTAAGGCTGTGGGTTCAATCCCCAGAACAGCAAGAGAGAAAAGAAGAAGAAGAGCAGGTATAATACATTTCACAATATTCACTGCACATGTTTTTTAAAGACTATTTATGTATATGAATGTTTTGCCCTCATGTATGGATGCACACCAAGTATCCTTGGAAGTCACAAGGTATTGGCTCCCCTGGTACTGGCGCTACAGACAGTTCTAAGCCACCAGGCCTTTAGTAGGAATTGAACCAGGTTCTCTGGAACAACAACCAGTGCTCTAACCACTGAGCAGTCTCACCAGCCCTGCACATGGCATTTTTAATCTCCCCTCTTTTGATGGACAAAATACCTTTTTACATGGCTTCGGAAGTAACCATTACAAGACCACCTGACAAGACCAGTAAAACCCGAAATGTGTAAGGTAATAAAAATAATAAATTTTTATACATGTAAAAACATTACAAACGATGACTTCTTGCAGGCTGGCCAGGGTGCCTCTCGTTTCACCCCTCACACCAGCAGACTATGACCGCGAGGCCTGATTAGACCCCTGTGTGGATATTAGCAACCAAATGGTATGTGCTGACCTGTTTTGTGCACATGTAAACTGAAGGAAAAACCTAAAATTTAAAACAAAAGTGAAGAAACACACTAAATATAAACCATAATTGGCAAAGCCTAACACCCAAAGAAAGACATTTTGAAAAATATCATTAACGGCACAGAAGTCAGTGAGACTCTTTATTTCTTCTTTCAAGCCATCTGACTTGGTTTCAGAGAATGAATATTTTTTTCCCATTTTGTGTGTGTGTGTGTGCACGTGCGTGTGTGTGATGTGCACCTGTGTTAAACGCACATATGTATGTGAGTGTGGAGACTGAAGCCTGACCATAGGAGTTGTTCTTATTACTTCCTGCTGTGTGTATCAAAGCAAAGTCTGAAATCCACAGCTCGCACAAGTCTAGCAAAAAGTCTGATATTAGGACGTTGTCTCTGCCCTTGTCTTGGAATCACAAGTGGGTCACAGCACACACACACACACACACACACACACACACACACACACACACACTACATTTACATGGGTTCTGGAGATCCAACCAGTTCTCATGGCTGCTTTAACAACTGAGCCATTTCCCCAGCCCTAAGAAAAAATAATTTTAAAAATCAGACTTGCTGGGTTACAGCCAAATAACAAGTGACCTATGACTAACTAACAGGAACAAAGGCATACTGAATGGGAAGTGGGCCAGCAGAAATCTTGTGCTTAAGAGACATGGGTTTTGTTTGTTTGTTTTGGGAAAAACTTTAGGATTTCTATGTGGCACAGGTAGATTGTCAAAGAGTGACAAAGATACTCCAGGAGACTACGTGGGGTAAAAGCTCAGCTCTCTCCAAAGGCTGAAGCACAAACATGTCCAACGCCAGTCGGAATGAGTCAGTGAGACTGTAGGTAGAAAGGTGGCTGGGGACACAGCCCAGTGGTGAAGAGCTCACAATGGGCATGTGTGACACTCTGGACTCATTCTGCAGTGCTGGGGTGGGGTGGGGGTGGTCCTGGAGTGAGGGAGGTTTGTCCCAAGAACCTTTCACAGTACCCCATGAGCTCAAAGCTATATTCATAGTAACAAGAGGTGATCTGCCCTTTCTGAGTGAACACATCATCATTCTGAGGGCTACAGGATTCACACGAGTTTTCTAGGGCGTTGAGTTCCCACATGAAGTTCTAACACAAGTGTGGTTCACAATTAAACAAAAGCTCTTCGGAGACGTCAATCTTCAAAAGGAACTGGATGGAGCTCTGGGACTCTTATGGAAGATATGGGGGAAGGATCGAAAGCAGGAACTCCACAGGAAGACCATCAGAGTCAACTAATCGGGACCCTTGGAGCCTCTCAGAGACTGAGCCACCAATCAAATAGCACACACAGGCTGGATCCCTGCACATATGTGGCAAATGTGCAACTCAGTATTCATGTGGGTCTCTCAGCAACTGGAACAGGGACTGTCTCTAAAGCTGTCACCTGTCTATGAATCCCGTTCCCCTAACTGGGCTGCCTTGTCTGGCCTCAGTGGGAGAGGATGCACCTAGCCTCGGAGAGACTTGATGTGTCATGGTTGGGAGTAGGGGGGAGGGATACATAGGTAGGCCCCACCCTCTCAGAGGAGAAAGGGAGGTGGGGATGGGGGGGAGGCACTATGTGAAGGGTGGTCTAGGCATCAGTGACCAGGATGTTAATTAATTAGTTAATAAATTAATTAATTAGGAAAAAAGTAAATGGGTCCTAAGTCTAAAAGTTTAAAATCTATTAGCTTACAAAATCCATGAAAAAGAGAACCTGCATTAGTCCTGCTGAAGACCTGTGTGTGCATGTGTGTGTGTGTGTGTGTGTGTGTGTGTGTGTTAGTCAGAGTCATGTTCTATAGCTGAGAGAACCTGCATTAGTCCTGCTGAAGACCTGTGTGTGCATGTGTGCATGGTAGTCTGTCATGTTCTATAGCTGAGGCATGTCTCGACCTTTCTATCTACCTGCCTCTGCCTCCTGAGTGCTGTGACTGGTAGCACGCCTTGTCACAACTAGCCAACCATATATTTTGAAGAAGCCTCCAAAATCCCAGAACATGATGGGATTATAGCAAACCCCACCCCCTACACGGCTACAGCACCCTGCCCGGTGATGAAGGGCATTCTATGGTCATGTCATCACTTGACTGACAGCTTTGCTCACTGCAAAGCAAGTTACCTGCACACTCTCCCTCAATTTAAATAGCAAGCGAGGAACCAGAAGGGAACAAACTTGCGTGAAAACAATCCCAGGCTGGTGAAGGGTCCAGCGGCAAACAGCGTGCTTAGTACAGAAGGCCCTACGTTCAGTCTCCATCAGAGAGGAAACTTCAGACAGGTCAGAGAGGAAGAAATGGAAGCTGTATTTCGCAGCTCCCTCTGTCATACCGAGGGACAGAACCAGTACAAACTAAACTTCTCTATGCTGCGAACTTGAGGAAAACAAATACCCATTCAGGTACTTTCCCAGCTACACATATGATGCTTATGGAGAGCCTTTTGGAGAGCGAGTGAAACCTCAGAGCAAAGAGGAAGGAGAAGGGGGATCCCTGGGCTGGGCAGGGCCTTTGCAAGTAGAGGAAGCGGCTTCGCACATCTTGAAAACTCTAAATATAGCACTGAGTGTTTTTACAGCGAATATGGAGAACATAAGTCTCCCAGGTCTCTGAGCTCTGAAAGCATCTTTCCTATGCTTTTCACAGTATAACACTAACATTCCCAAATGCCTTGAAACAGAACGTTTTCTCCCTGCTGGACCACAAATATCTCAGGGAGGAAGTGTTGGTGTCTTTTTTTTCTTGGACTCCAAGAATTCCTTGTACACAGATTTAAAAGTGCACAGTGGGGGAAAAAGCAAGCCGTGGCAGTGCATTAAATCACATCACAGAGTCAGGTGGATCTCTGGGAATTCAAGGCTAGCCTGGTCTACAGAACCAGTTACAGGATAGTCAGAGCTACAGAAAGAAACTCTGTAACAAAACAAAACAAAACAAAACAAAACAAAAGTTATATGGTGAACAAACAAACTTATTGCATGAGTAAAACCCCTGTAAAATACAACCTGAGCCCTCACTGCCTCTAGGTTCAGAAACACCCCAGCTATATAAGAGTTAGTGCTTACCATAGAGTCTGATAATGACATTCCAGAAAAAGAAAGGCCTGGGTCATACCGGCTTGCTTTGAAAAGGCCCAGGAAGTCCGTGTCCACGCTGCCGATGTTCGGCAGGTTTGATTTAAGAACACTTTCCATGCCATCGCCGTTCTTCAGTTTGGGTAAGTCTGAAAGGTTGTTTTCTGGCAAGTGCAGGTTGCCCTGAGAACTCACATCTTCCTTGCTTTCTTCTTTCTGTGGGTACTTTTCCATGTGGCTGGGACCCAGATGAGATGTATTTGATGAGTTGAAATTGAAGACCTTTAAGGAGTTGTGGGGTGCGAGGTGTGGCTGTTCGTTGTCTGAGCCACAGGGCAGGCCGCCCTCCTTCCTGGGCTGTACCACTGATGACTGAGATACGGAGCTGTTCTGAGAAGTGCTAAAAGATGTGCTCATTGTGTTGACTGACGTCACAGAGGGAGAGAAGATTTTGTCTTGTGGCAGAGAAGAAAGCATGCTCGAGAAAAGCGTGCTTTTTTCTAGCCGTGACCTCTTAACGCCACCGCTGTTGATGTCCCTGTTCTCTTTGTCACTTGGTTCTGAAGTTGTCTGCGGCTCACTCTTCCCGTTACCGTTAGCGTGCAAGGACTTGAAGAGGATACTCTGCTCGGTGGACGCACGCTTGGCTCTCAGTTTGGATAAGGGGTCGTGGTTCTGCAACAGGTGCAAAGCTGGTGACATCTCTGGCTGGCTTTCCTTCGTCTTCCCCAAACCAATGGTAAACACGTTGGGATCAAACACCTTTTCCAAACTGTCCTCATGAATGGGAGGCATAGCGAAGTGAGGGGCTGGAGAGTTTGGGACCCTGGTCTTTCTTTTCAGGGGCACACATACTGCACTGTCCATCTTTTTAATAATTTCAGTGAATTTTTCCATATCAGAAGAAGAATCTAAGACACTATCATCACTACTAGCAGAAACGTTTAAAAGGCTGGTGGGGGTAAGTGGGCTGGTCACAGTTTGACCTGGCCTTTGGGGGCCTTCTGAGTGACTTCTGCTGTTGGGAGAGTGGGTGAGGTTGAACTCTGCTGTCAGGGGTGTGCCACTGCTGCTCTGACTGTGAGCCTGGATGGGCAGAGTCTTCTCAGGTCCTGGCTGTGTGATGTGTGGGCGAGACCGTGCCACATGCTCTTCTCCATGATGGGTGTCCTTGGGTGATGTGTCAGGTATGTCCTCTTGCTGGGGAACACAAGTGGTGACAGAAACCACTTCAGGCTCATTACTGTGACAGCTTGGCAGCTGCACCTCTCTAACTTCAGAGCTTTCTGAGATGATCTGAGAGCTCACATCCTGAGGGTTCTCCACGGGAAGCACAAAGGATCGGACCTGGACGAGGACTTTGGAGGGACACTCCTTCCCCATAGTTTCTGGGCTGTGCTCTGAGACTGAAGGAGGGCTGGCTTCTCCCCCTCCAGGTTTGGAGACTGGTGTTTTCTCAGTGTGAGGAGACACCGGCAAAACAGATCCATTGTGGTTTTCTGACACTTCTAGAGCAGGGTAGGGAACATTGCATACGGGAAGCTGAACACAGCCATCTTGGAGAGCGTCCACAGGAATGGGTACAGAAGGTGGGAGAGAAGACTCCTTAGATGACTCACTTGCTGCTGGCTGTGAGTCAGAAAATGCACCCTGTGGCTTTGGGGGAGGCTCTCTGGTATCACAAATGGCAGTGATGTCCTGTGCAGTATTATTTGCGTTGTTAAGGATGGGGCTTCTGCTGTTGGCAGCCTCTGGGTGGCTCTCTCCGGAGAGCTCAGGGTCCTTCACAGGAACCAGAGCAGAGGGCACTGAGTGGGAAGGACAGGCAGCATCTGTTTGTACATCCAGCTTATCACTTTGATCAGGCTCAGAGCGGAGGACCTGATCCTTGGTGGGCTCTGCTTCCCCTCTGGGGACAGAGACTTCTGTGGCTTTGCCTTCTGCAGATGGCTCCTTGGCCACCAGACCATTCTGGTGGCTGGTTGACACAGCTTTCTTTTCAGATTGCTCCATTTCTTTGGCCTTTTTGGCTAAGTTCAGCTTAGCCCTCCCAACAAATGTCTTATTAGAGGGAGGATTGTTTCTTGTGTTACGGACGTCGGGGTGTCTGGGGCTGCCGTTAGCCCTCTTGTTTTCAAACAAGGAGATTTTGTTGGCTGTGTTTCCCTTATGAACCGGCTGGCTAAATGAATTGTGCTCATTTCCCAAACTGTCAGGATTCTTCGGGGTTTTCAGATTTAGTTCCACATGTTTGGGTCTGGCGGGGCTGCAGGGACATAAGCAAGAGGACCATGAGCAGCCTGGTGCTAAGTGAACGTAAGCTAGCAAAAGAGACCACAAAGTCCGCATCCCCCGGTGTACATCTGCTTTTCCACGAAACTTCTTAAACAATCCTACAAACAGTAGCAAGTATTTTTAATGGGTATCTTACCTGCAGACGACAGATGAGATTATACATCTAAGGAACTATTAATAATATGCATTCACAGCAATTGGCACTGCATTGGCAAACATTACAAGCTATAAGGAACAAATCTAAATACTGAATGCCTTCCCATATTTTAAATATGCAGATGAATTCCCCAGATATCGATTATGCATTTTTATTTTATAGTTAAGTTTTGGTCACTTTTAGTTTTTTTTGGGACAAGGTGTCAAGTGGTTCAGGCTGGCCGAGTTGGCTGAGGATGGCCTTGAGTTCCTGATCTTCCTGCCTCTACCTCCCAATTTTTCTGATGTCTATGTGTTCAATATCTGAAATTTATAAAGTATATGTATATTTTTATTTGTGTGTGTGCATGATATGAGTATGTATGTGTGTATGTGTGTATGTGTGTGTGTGTATGTATGTATGTATGTATGTATGTACGCATGCATGTGTGTGAAATCAGAGGTCAACCATGGTGTCCAGCTTCTACTTTGTTGAGACAGAGTTTCTTGTTCAGCACTGCACGCCCAGGCTGTCAGGTCTGGGAGCTGCCAGGCTTTTCTTGGCTCCATCTTCCATCTCACTATGGGAGTGCTGGGATGCCAGACATGCACTCCCATGACCATCTTTTCTATGGGTCTCCGGTCCTCACACTCTCCGCTGAGCTGTCTCCCTGAACATGGCAAGTGTTTTTAAATCATTCATAACCCTGCCGCTCACCAGCACTCTGCTTCATTCCCAACGGTTTCATATGCATAAATATTTTACTAGAATGGAAACAGCTGTGTTCACAGGGCTTGCTTGGCTGCTTGCCTTTTACTAAGAAAAAAGGATGAGTTAACATCTAACATCCAGGGTCCTAAGACTGTATTCCTTGGAATTTTATATGAACGTTCGTAAAAGGCATTTTTTTTTTTTTTTTTTTTTACCATATGGCTATAGCATAATTTGTTAACTGATTTTGTTAATGTGTCTAGGGCAGAGTCTCCTGGCTCATTCACATTTCTTAGGTCTAATTACTTATTACTGGGAATAATGCCTTTAATGTACACAGTGTGCTCTTTCATAGAAACAGAATGTGTTGGCATTTGCCTGTCCTGGCTCTAGTCCTGGCTCTCACAGTAATATCTGTGTGAACTTAGCCAAAGAATTTCCCATATCTGGTCCATTGCTCTCTTTTGTATCTGTAACTTAAAAGGTACCACAAAACAAAACTCCTATATAGTTTAGAACAGAATTATTTTTTTTTATTTCACCAAAACTTATGATTAATGGAATTTTTAGAAGTCCCCTTGAGGGGTTACACTTAGTGCTAAAAGAGGCTACAGGACCAGAATGCTCCCGAAGGATGAGGGAGCCCTCCCGGGATGGGGGGCCCTCCCCAAGGGACTAGGAGGCTCCCCATGGCTGCTTTCAGACAGAGCCACTCCCATTTTTCTGTTTCATGAACCATTTCATATAAACACTCCTCAGGGCAGGCAGAGGAGCTTGTCAGTTTGTAGTTAAATGAAAACCACCATTTGCCAAGCACTTGAGAAGTTATTTGATTTGGTTTATCCGATGTACAATTTGCATGTTCTTTTCTAAAGTGAGAAAGCTGAGGCCTAGGGAAGGTAGGTGACTTTTCTGAGGTCACCTAGCTAGTGACAGGGCCTCAGTTTGAAGCAGGAGCTCTTGTCTCAGAAGTCACATCACACTGTATTGCGGTCAGACTAGACTGGCCTGCAGGAGCCCCTCTGCTGCTTTCCTTATTGTTGTTGTTTCCTTATTGTTTCCTTATTGTTGTTGCTGCTTTCCTTGTTTTGGGGAGGGGGAGGGGCTGGAGGATGGCAGACGGGGGTGTTTGGTGAGTTATCAGGTCCATCGGAAACACATGGTTTGTAAATGCTGTATTAATTATTGCTGTGTTAACTAATTAATTAATGAGCAAAGGTGACAATCTGAGGAATACTTTAAAAAGAAAAAGCTGACCAGTCAGCACAGGAAGAGGACATCACTGAAGTGGACATCAAAGTACATTTTGGGATGTTCGAGGAGAATGTCCAGGTGAGCCCGCAGCTCCCGGATGGGTAGCACATCTGCTCATTAAAGATTTACACAAGATCAAAATACCTTTTACAACCAACTTCTCTACCATTAACTCGTGTTACCAAGAGTCACTGCAATTAACCCAGTTGGGGCTGATTAAAAGGCAGGCTCCTGTAATGCGTGTTGTAACGCCTTCATTACGATGTGAGAGGGAGTTGAAGAGCCGTAGCTACACTGTAAGAGGAAGTGCCTCCCTGCCCTAAACACACCCCTTGATGAATTTCAGCATTTGGGAGAGAACCTGAAGAAATCATATTTTGAACATGAATTAAGTCATTGTTTTTTAGGTGATACAATCTTTTTTTTTTTAAATTTTTTTCTTTCCCAAAGTAGGCTTACATTTGTAATCCTGTCATTGGGAGAGTAAAGCAGAAGAATGGCCTTGAGTTCCAGGACAGCCTTGGCTACACAATGAGTTAGGAGCCACCCTGGGCTACAGGGTGAGATCATCATCAAAAAAAAAAAAAAAAACCCAACCAACTAACTAACTAACCAAACAAACAAATCCCCACCAAATCACGGTCTGTTAATATCTTTGCCTCAAGTCCAGTCATAGCAGGCGGGTCTGAAAGCCTCTGTCAGATTGACGGAAATAGGTCAAAGAACTAGATAAAATTCTTAATTTTCCACTTCATTCGTTTGCCAGTTCATCACTTGTAAGGCCATGTACAAAAGATGGGTGTACATCTTTAAAAAGATGGGTGGTGAGGAAAAAGATTTAAAAAAAAAAAAAAAAGACCCTTGGCTGCTCAGTTCTGGTAGGGATGCAGACCCACAGAAGAGTCCATTGTAAGGTCCCTTCCAGAACTTGTTTACTGATCGCCTAACAGGGTAACATTTCTGGTTTTTCCACTGGTGCCTTCTGATTGGATGACAGGGGGAGCGTCCGGCCCTGATTTAGTCCTGCAGCGTTTCTCCTAGCTAGGCTTAGCAGGTTTCTGTGTTCCGTCACACTCGTCTTCCACAAATAATGGGCATCATTCACTCGGGAAATTTTCCTGACGCTACCGTTACAGAATAAATAGCTGATTATGTCAAAGGTCTCTAGGCTGCCAGCTGGTGAGACAGTTCAACGTTATTCATTAAGCACATTTTCCTCTTAGCTTCCAGACAAACCTGTTTCAAACCTTACTTCTTTTTAAGACAGCAATGGTTTCATAGAATGAAACCATTCAGTTCAAAAACGATACTGCAGCAAATGATGGGCCTGTTTTTTTTTTGTTTTGTTTTGTTTTGTTTTGTTTTGTTTTAAATCAGTGTGTGAATCAAAGTAGAAAAAATTTGAGAAATGATTTTCACCTGCTGGGCAGAGTCACGTTAACTTGAGTTCAGTTTTACAGAGAGCCCTCCCGGTCTTGTCCTAGCCACACAAATCAGTTACCATCAACTCACAAGCCCAGGCTTCTCCAGGAAACCGGTGACTTCTTGTCCTGTACTTCCAGAATCTTTACAATAGCAAAATCCACTGGGCCCTTTTAATTTGATTCGTGTGCTCCTTACTGCCACAAGGGGGACTTAAACGTTGAGGGCAACAGGCTGCATCACAGGTGTGGGGCATCTCCCCCCACGGCACACAGAACAAAGGGCACTCCACTGATACTTGCGAAATTGTTAAACTTGCAAGCGAGTAGGTACAGTCTGTTGTTTTGCGTCCTTCCACTTAGGAAAATTTTAGTAATAACACCGATCATCTCAATAAGAGAAAAGTTATTTCCAGCCTAGAAACAAAAGAGCTTCTAGATCACCGAAGGGGGAATATTTAGCGACATCCTTTTAAGCTTGCTTTAGGACAACAATGTACTAACTTCATAATAAAGTACTCTCAAATTTAAGTCTCCCCTGTCAATGCCATTGGGCCACACTCAAAATACTGCTGGCTCCCTGGGACTATCCTGAAATATCCCTGTACACTTTGGATAAAGAATATAATTAGCTCTGTCAAGCCACTAAGTCTTATCTCTGCTGTTTACGCGTAAACACGGCGCCTCAAGGGACGTATCCGATTTTTTTTTTATTCAATTAACTTAGATCTTAAAGCAGGAATTAGCCGTGGAGACTGCCAAACGTGTCACACCCCAAGCCTTAGCTCTGCAAACAGCTCTTTCTCTTTGTGAAGTTTTTAACAGGGAAAAATTACAGGTTTACAGACCCCACCATACAACCCTAAGCAACCCCCAGCCCAGACTACTTACAGGGTCACTTTGGTAGTCACAGTCGATCTGCCCACACCGAACTGGTTCCTGGGCTTCAGGCCGTCGGCGTCGGACGCTCCTGTTCCCCGGCTGCGACCCCCGTCGCCCCGGCTATCGAAGTGGTGGGGCAGCGGACCCCTCTTGTGCTCGGGCTTGATCTCGGGCAGCAGCGAGCTGCTTTTGACCGTGAGCTCCCGCGGGACAACGCGGCCCGCCTCCTCCCCGCCGTCCGCCGCGCAGGGCGCCCTCTTGGGTGGGGACTCCTTGGCGGGAGCGCGCGAGCCGCTGCCGGGCGAGCTGGGCACCGCCTCGGGGACGCGGCTGCGACCCTTCCGCTTGGTGGGCGACAGGGGCTTGCCTCGCTCCGGCTCCCCTCGTGGTTGCCCTCTGGGGCAGGAGCTGGGCTTTGGCTCCGGGCTGGCGAGCGGGGCTGCGCCTCCGTCGGGAACCGCTTGTACCGATTTCACTTTCCTTTCCGCCGAGCAGTTCTCAGCCGCGGCGTCTGGCGCCACCTCGTCGTCGAACACCGCGTCGTCCTTGGTGGCACTCTCGGGCGCCACTACGGCGTCCGCGCCCGGGGAGTCGGTGGATTTCTGTGACTTCCTCCGCCGACCCGACCGGCGGCCGCCTGACCTCTTTTCCATGTCGTCCGAATCCTCGCAGTCGTCTGTCCCCGGAGCAATCGAGGCCGGCTCGTCCACCTGAGCCACCTCAGTCTTGCTCAAGTAAATGTCTAACTTCAGCACTTTGGTGGGATTCGCGCGGTCGACTGGCCCGGCTGTCCCGCTGGTCTCTGCGCCCTGGGCGGGAGGCTCACCTGGAGGAACCGCGTCCCCGGGGGCCCCCAAAGAGCCGCCTTCCGAACCCACGTCGGGGGCTCCGTCGGGGGCCTCTCCTACTCCTCCCACGAGGTGCTCCTCTGGCGGCGACCCCGACACACCCCTCGCTGTCTCTGGTTGGAGGCCAGCGCCAGGCAACGCGTCCTCCCCCGGACTGCGGGCGGGCGTCTCTGCGCTCTCCTGCCCGGAGCGATTCCCTGGTGAGGAATGCAGCAGCTCCTTGGCAGCGGTGGTGGCATCTGGGAAAGTCTCTCCCTCTGCCTGGAGAGGTTCTAATTGGGCTGAATCATTGTCGTAGCACTGCTGCACAGCCCCTACATTGATGCTGGAGCAAGGGGACAGTTCGGCGTCGCAGACGGTTGCCTGAACACTGCTCTCAGTGGGCTGGCCCTCAGCCTCCTGCCTGGAGCCCGCCTCGCCAGCCTCGCCCGCGTCGGTTGCCTTTAGTTGATTACCCTGAGCCTTACTTTTCTCACTCTCTGTTTCTGGGACTTTAGAGGCAGATTTGCTATTTGAGTTGGTGGGACTCTCTAATCCGTTCCTGGTGTTCCTTCTCCTTCCAGCCGTAAAAAGAGTGCTGAGTTTTCCCAACACTGGCTTCCTTCTGGTGTCTTCTGGTGGTTGTGCTCTGGACTGGAAAATGAAAAGAAACGGGGAGAGAAAACTTGAGAATCCGTTTTGTTCCTTTTTGGCAGGTTACAAAACTGCTGCGAACCACCTTGGCAATGGGCCAGGTGTGACTGACAATGAAAAGGTACAGCCAGGTGTGGCAGCACACGACTGTCTGGTCTTTGTTATGCTCCAACAAAATTCACTTTAAAAATTAGACCGACAGACCGACCAACAGACAGACAGACAGACAGACAGACAGCTCTCATTATGTAGCTCTTGTCCTGGAACTCATCATGTAGACCAGACTGGCCTTGAATTCACAAAGATCCACCTGCATCTACCACCGAAAGATGGGGTTAGAAGCACGCATCACCACACCTACGTGGCTAAATTTCTTTTTCTTGTATTTTTGGTTGTGAGCCTAGCCTTAAAGGCTGAGCCATCTTTCCAGCCTTAAACTTCTTTTCCATAAACACATTTTCGAAGCTAGGTTACTTACAACAGCATTTCGTTATAAGCGTTTTTTTTAAAAAAAAAAAAAAAAAAAAAAACAGGAACGTCCAATTATCACACGCATACAGTAGGGGCTTCTGCTTTTTACTTCTTTCCTTAGTAAAAATGCAAATTTAAAGCAACCAGGTGTGACTTCGGGGTCCGCGGTTCGCCCCCACCCCCAAGAACCTTAGGGAGGTGACTTTTTACAGCAACAACTCCTTTTTTTTTCTGGGAGGGGGGTGGGCGGGAGTGGCGCAAGGAAAAATTACTAGAGGCCCTCTGGACAGACACTCGGGTCTAACCTTCAGCAAAGGTGCGGGAATGCAGCACCTGGCCCCGCCCCACAACACCGCGCTCGCCCAATGAGGCCCACGTGCCGACGTTCAAACTGCGCGGGCGGCAGATCACCGTCCCGCCTCTTCTCTGCTCACCCCTAGGCTTCACTAGGGAGAGTCCTTAAGTTCCCAGCGGAGGGGCAGGGGCAGGGGCAGGGGCAGGGGCAGGGGCAGGGGCAGGGG
>JANHMN010000019.1:11641042-11653609 GCA_030674055.1 Rhabdomys pumilio | reverse complement strand
GAGGAGAGGAGAGGAGAGGAGAGGAGAGGAGAGGAGAGGAGAGGAGAAAAGCAAGTGTGTGCTTTCATGAAGAGAACTTGGGAATACTACTATGAGATTGTTGTTTATTCTCTCAAAAATTCTAGGGTGGAAGGGATGGCTCAGTAGGTAAGAATGCATGCACAGGAACTAAGCTTGGATCCCAGCACCCACATAAAAAGCTGGGTGTGTCTGAAGAATGTGACCTACAGCTGTTGATGAACACTTAAGTATGTTATGGTAAGAACAGGAACACACACACGTGCACCCACACACACACGCACACGCGCACACACACATACACACACCAAGACAAAACCCCAAACCCACAAGCTTACTCTTAGATTAATTTGTGGGCGTGTGCAAACTATGTAAATTCACAAACAATGTAAATAATAGTTTTAGAAGACTAGAAGCTCACAGAGCGATCGCCTCTGTCTCACCGTCCGTGGACCAGAGCCTCACTTTCATGACCTCCTCTATTTTCTTCACCGTGCTCATCTCTACACAAAGGTAATGCATTGTTTGTATGTACAGCCAATCAACAGACTGGAACGCGTTAACTAGTTAGATGCACACAGTGTCATCTATGTCTTCTAGAAATCTCTTACTCTGAAACCTAGCAAGGAGCAGACAGCACTGTACAATGGAGCCCAGGGAGGGACAAACTTTCCTCTAATGGTTGTCTCCTCTGATGATTTCCTCAAATCCTGGTCCTGAAACACTTGTCCTCTGGGTTGTTTGAAGAACCAAATGAAATACTTGTAAAACACCTAACACTGAGGAGATAGAGAAGGGAGAAAGACCATGGCTCCAGTGTGGATCTAGAGTATTCCACAAAGGCTTGGTCCACAGCCTGGTGCTACTGGGAGGTCATGGGGCTGGGGGATGAAAGAGATTGAATCTCCTGAAGGGTCTTGAGGTCACTGGGTACACATCCTTAAACAGTGTTTCTCTTTCTTCCCAGCCATGAGGTGACTGGTTTTACTTTCCATGTATTCCCTGACACAGTGCCTTGTCACATGGATAAAAGTGACAGCTAATCAACAGATTGGAACTTTCAAAACTGGGAACTAACTAACTAAATCTCTTCTCTTTATGAGTCAATGATCTCAGGCGTAATTAAAAGCTGTTGGACTAGCATGGTAGCACATGGCCTGCCTGGGGCACACGGAAAGTTCCAGGCCAGCCTGGGTTACAGAGCAATACCCTTCAAACAAGCAAGCAAGAATGACAAGACAAACTATAAGAGAAATACACATTAATAGCAATACCCTTCAAACAAGCAAGCAAGAATGACAAGACAAAACTATAAGAGAAATACACATTAATATTTGCAAGTCAGCATCACAAATAAGGCCGAAAAAAGAGTTCTCAAGCGCCTGCTATTGCTACTTTTCCCTCACATTTTTAGCAAATTATCTAATATCATTTCACATGTACCTGATGTACTCATATGTCACTGGGTTTGTGTTATTAAATACACTTCTATATTAATAGTAATCACTGTACTAAAGTGTATTGTGTCCACTGTGCCTGTCTGCCATGCCCACTGTGCCCACCATGTCACCATGGCTGTTGTACCCAGAATGCTGTGCATGCCCACCATGCCCACCATGCCCACCATGTCACCATGGCTGTTGTACCCAGAATGCTTTGCATGCCCACCATGCCCACCATGCCCCTGGATGATGTTCTATTTACTCTTGATGGGTTTCAGTATGCAGAAAAGACTGCAGCTTATCTGTACACAGATCTTGGATTATTATCATGGGAAACATTTCTAATTAGTTACCAGGGGGGATGAAGATGTGTAAAAACTAAACAGAAGGATCCCCAATACTGGAGAGGCAGTAAAGACAGAACACCCACACACTGGGGGCCACAGCGAAAACTGCTGTCACTGCTGAAGAAATGCTTACTTGCTTTTCCTGATGGAACAACTCTGCTCCCTAGGACAGAAGTCCTCAAATTTTTAATTTTAGAATTCCTTGACACTCTTAGAAGTTAAGGACCACAGACCCTTGCTTATGTAGGTTGTATCTATCAGGTCACAAGTTAAGACTTAAAGCCAGGTGTAGTGGAATACATCTGTAATCCCAGCACTAAAAAGGCAAAAGCAAGAGGATCTCTTAGTTCAAGACAAAGTTCATCTACATAGTGAGTTCACAGCAAGCTGGGGCTACAACCAAAAAATGAAGAGGAGGAGGAGGAGGAGGAGAGAGGAGGAGGAGGAGGAGGAGAAGGAGAGAGAGGAGGAGGAGGAGGAGGAGAAAGAAGAAGAGGAAGAGCAAGAGAAAGAGGAGGAGGAGGAAGAGGATGAGGAGGAGAAGGAGAAGAAGGTGAAGAAGGAGGAGGAGGAGGAGAAAGTGAAGAAGGAGGAGAAGGTGGAGGATGATGAGGAGGAGGAAGAAGAGGAGGAGGAGGAAGAGGAGGAGAAGTTGTACACAAGGCACCTTTGGCTGTCAGAACAAGACACCATTAGATGTTATGCTGCCTCTGGTTGGATCCCCACTCTACATTTGGAAGGGAGAGGAGTAAAAGACACAAATAATACTTAGCATGATAACAAAAACATTTTTGACATTGGCAAGTTTCCCAAAATACCTCAGGGGAGCCCCAATGGCCTCAAGACCTTGCTATGAGAACAGTCACCTTTCACACGCAGGTGAAGAGATGCAGGGGAGGAAAAGGGATTCACCATGCTTGGGGGCAGGGGCGGGGGCGGGGTCTGGGGAGGGTTGGGAGAGGCAGAGAAGGAGCTGTCAGCCACGTGAGATCTCAGACCTGGGGTAGTGGATGGGATATTAGAAAAATAATTAAGCTGAGGGCAAATTTAGGGGGCTGAACAAGAAGAAGTTAACTGAGCAATTAAAGTTGAGGGCAGATTTAGGATGCTGAGCTGGGAGTGAAAAGAGGGCACGAGATATCCGAGGAAGGCTTAGAAGAGCCTGGCCATTGAGCCAATAAGGCAGGTTGAAACTAGGCTATGTGTGGGTATCTGTGTTTTTCATCCACGGATCCAATATTCTCAGGGCAGGGGACTGGTAGTGCGGTCTGCCCGGAGATTAAAGTCGGGTAGCAAAAACTACAGGCTACACCTCAGGAAGCCCCAAAGGCCCCAAGACCTTGCTATGAGAACAGTCACCTTGAGAAGTCTGTGCGGCTGTTCCAGGATGCAGGCAGGCACAAGAACCCTCACGGCAGTAGTGCGGCTTAAGATTACTAAGTCAAACCGGGCCAGGGACCCTTGCTAGCAGGAGCAAGCAGTGAACAGTGAGTGAAGCGTTCATAAAACAGAGAACTCCATAGCAATAGAGGCTTCAGCTGTCCACTAGCTCTGGATGGGTTTCATAAACACAATGGTTTGGGTTTTGTTCTGTTGTTGTTGTTTTGTGTCAAGGGCTAACACTAGCCCAGGCTGGTTTGGAGCTAGCTCAGGATGTAACTCATTTTATAGGTGAGACTCTAACATATACTTTATTTGAAATTCAGGAACACAAAAACTATTGTGTATGCTTATAGGTGATAAACCATAAGAAAAAGCAGAGAAGTGACCATCATAACAGTTAAGATAATAGATATTGGAGTTGGATGGACGGCTCAGTAATAGGAGCCCCAGCTGCTCTTCCAGGGGTACCGATGCATGCAGGGCACAGACATACATGCAGGTGAAACCCCTATACACATACAATGTTTTAAAATAAGTAAACATTTAAGAAGATAATGGTTATTTATTTATTTTGTGTGATGTGGACCCTTGTCCTTATTTAAAACCTTGTTACATTATCATGGATACTTCTCATTGACTTTTACATTTCAAAATATGTATTATGTATCTTGATTACTGAGCGGTTGCTGTTTGTTCGCTTTCTGGGTTTGCTTTTAATTGTCTGCCTGTGGTTTTTGGTGCTCCTTGGTCACATGTCTGACTCTCCTCACTCTGATCCTGGCCTTGATGATGAAGGGATACTGGTCAAAAACGAGCAGGAACCTGAGGAAGTGGTAATAATCTCTGTCTTAGGCTGTTTCCGATCACTCCCAAGCCTGCTTTGTAAGTATCCATTATACTCCACATTTAAATTTTATACACTTTTCTGATGCAAGCTATGTTTCACAATAACTAGGGACATGCATGTCTTTGGTTTCAAAAGTCAATGAACTTGTGTCCTGTACTAATTGGCTTTTAAATTTTCCTCTTTTGTGATTTCAGAAACCATCCTTAAGAACCTGCCTTGTGCCTGGGACCTCTTAATGGTCTTTTGAGGGGCACAGGCACCATTCTCTCTTCACACCCAAGGAAACTGCCCGAGCTAGCCCAGCAGGGTTCACAGGCTGTAAGTAGATCAGTCAGCCTAGTACATTTTAGGTGCTTATGATTATGCACTAATATGGCGGCTAACCAAAAGACCAAGAATTTCAATAAGTGCCAAATACTTTTAAAGGTCATAATTACCACGCTCCTAAGCCTACATGTTTAATATGTTTTGAAATTAGTAAATCATTTCAAAAGCCATTTGCCCAAGGCCACCACAAGGTGTGTTTCAAACAATATATGGCTGTTACTCTCTTCCATTTCTTATTCTCTCTCTCTCTCTCTCTCTCTCTCTCTCTCTCTCTCTCTCTCTCTCACACACACACACACTCACACACACACACACCCACACACACACACACTCACACACATGCTAGCAGGAAAGGAGGAGGCAGAGAATAGACTTAGACCCCAGGGTGGGCGGCTCAATGGAAACCAGAGAGCCTCACAGGAACCAAGCTGGTTTGAACTCTTTGGATACAGCATTTAAATTGATCAGACACGGCAAGACTATCTTTGTGAGGATTTTGATACACCATCTAATGTGTTTTCTTCTGATCCCTGGATCTGCTGGCATTCCCCCCACTTCCTTTCCACTGGCAGGGAGATAGCTTTGCTTCCCTCCCACAGAACACGTGGGTTTTAGTATCATTATTATTCATTTCCTCCATGAGGCTACCTTGGTCCAGGTGGGATGAGGCAGACAGCTGCAGAGGCTGGGAGCATGTGTGCTTTGGAAGTGAGGAGACTGTGAGAAGTTACTCTGCTCCTTTGAGTTTGAGAGTAAGATGTTTCATCACCATATTCCTGGCAGGCAGCATAAGCTCAGAAGCCTTCTCTCTGCCTCGGCTTGTGAGTCTGGATTGCTTTTTCTGCAAAACCCGCTCCTGTACAGGCTTGAGGCGGACAAGCCTGAACACCCAGACTCCCCTGCGCAGCGCCATTCCTGATTATGCCTAGAGACATGGGCAGAAGGCTCTGCCCATTTCAACATTTCAAATTAAAACTCGAATGTCGTCCTCACTAGCTACATGCTCCTAGTACCTGTAGTGCAGGGTGCTGATACTATGTACCTTCTCCTGGATGTATCCTTAACAGCAGACATTCAAGACAGAAACGGCGTTTGGAACGCTCAGCCTGGCTGGGTTCCCTCCCTACCCCAGTCCAAGCTCACCAAGCAGCATTCACAGGCTGTGAGGCACAGCATCAGGTGTCGGACACTGATAGGATGAGTGACCAAAACATTAGAAATTTCAGTTATTAAACTTCAAATGCTTTTGATGGATTAATTGTATCTGTGATGTTCTTAGACTCACATCATGGTTGACTTTTTTTTTTTAATTGGCAAATCATTATGAAAAGTGTTTATTTTTTCCTTTTTTTCTTTTTTTTTTGGGGGGGGGGTGAGTTCTATTAAGATGTCCGAGAAAAGATTAAGAGGGTCAACGATATGGCTCAATTGATACAAATGCTTGCCACTAAGCCTGATGGCCTGAGTTCGATTCCCGACACCTACAGGGTAGAGAAGAAAACTGATTTCTGTAAATTACATGCTGACCTCCACATGTGCGCTCTCTCTCTCTCTCTCTCTCTCTCTCTCTCTCTCTCTCTCTCACACACACACACACACACACACTTTAAAAATGCTTTTAAAAAGGAAAGATTAAGAACGCAAACCTAAATTTTAAGTCCAATTGTCTATTTCTAAAACACCAGATGACAGGCAAGTGCTAGGTGTTCAAGTTCTAACAGAGAAAGCAGAGGCACTAAAACCCACCACACAGTAAAGCCCACCAGGAACTTGGTTGTAATGTTTACACCTCTGTGACTAAACCAGTGGGGCAAGGTTTAATGGGTCTTATATAAGTCTCCTTTTTCTTAAACAGTTACAGGATTGCTTTTTGAATCCTTAGCACGTCTGGAATGATAGGGTGCAAGAAGCCAAGTTGTTCCCATAGCATTTCTGTGTCCCAATAAATCTCGTTTGGGGAAAGCATGTGTAATACATAATAACTTCTTACTGGGCAGGTGGTGAGAGCAGCAGGCAGCCCACGCCCACGGGAGACACCTTTGAAAGACAGTCTACGGCTGAGAGGAACACGGAATTCTATCACCGACAAAGACGGAAATCAATCCTGGCTCTCAAACTATTTCTTCCCCACTAAAGCCACTCTCTCCCTCTCCCCCACCCCTGCTCCAAAGAGATCATACCAGTTTGTCTTTGAAATTTGAAGGAGGGGTGGGACAGAGCTAGGTAAAAGGTTTAACTAAGTCATTACAGTACACTCACAGGGCAGGATTATAAATCAACGTGAGAACGACTGATGTACGGAACCCAGATGTAATTAACCAGAGCAGCTTGCTAGTTATCCCGATTAGCTTGCTTTTATCGCAAACGCCTGAGAACTAGCAGACAGTGCAGACCACATGTTGGACATTTCATTCCTGCTTAGAGCCAAAGTCTCTGTGGTATGTGGTTCCCACCATCTTCCTTCTATCCAGATTGCTTAAAACTTCCAAGAGCAAAGAACTTGCCAGATCTAGACAACAGATATTTTGTGAAGTTAATCGATGTCCTTAGTATCACTTCTGTCTCAGTTAGAAACAAGGTCACAGGCAGTAGACATAATAAGAGGTGGTCTTTCTTACCATGCTGTCTTCCGTCTTCTCCACTTCCTATGGATACACCAAAAGGCTACAGGCAGCAGCATGCAGCATGGCCTGTATCCCCTCTATCCAGCTTCTCACTACAGCCCAGCCTGTCCACTTTCCAGTCTGCCCTGTTCAACTCCGGCAGCTCACTCTCCACAGCCAGAGCTGAAACCGGGACACTGCTGGTTCACGTGAAAAGCTCAGTTAATAAGGGTGTGTTTCATTCAAGAGTTGAAAGGGTTAAAGAGGTGCGCCCTTTTTGGGGTGTGACATTAAACCAAACTTGCTGAAAAGACAACAGAGGGAAGAGTAAGCAGGTAGTTTGGGGGAAATCCCCTGCGTGTATTAAAATCTACAAAAAATGAAAAAAAAAATCCCAACAACAACAAAAACTGTGTGGACGGATGACAAATACTCAGAGTGAAAGGCATAGCTTAGCTCTGAGTTTGAATTCTCTGGTGAACAAAGTGTACTGTCTTTAATGCTGGGTTTTTAATTTTATCTTGTTCTAACTCCAGTTTTATTTACTTACGCTTTTTGTTTTATTTTTTTTAACAAAAGTATAAATTATATTCCATAAATCACATCTCATGTAATATTATTAAAAATGCACAAGGGGTATCATACCATAGAAAGGGCAAAAATTACATCCATCTCATTAGGACTCAAGTAACTGACACCTATATTCACCAGTCAATCTAATCCATAACTATAAGTCATTTTTTTATAACTGAACCCGCATGCAGGTTTTTTGTTTTGTCTCTTTGTAGTTTAATATACGCAGGGCTTTCTCCCCACATTCAGTCTGAAAGCGTTTAGTGTTTGGCGAGATTCTGTTGTTCCGCTGCTTCAGTAAGCATGGTGGTTCCAGCAGCCCTCCTCATGCTTGTCCTTGTTGGGGGGTGACACAGGTCAGGAAAAAACGCTGTCTTATTCTATCAAGAACCAGGAAGCACCCGCCGGCTCAAGTCAGTGTTGTGTGCACACTGCTGATGGGTCTGCGTGTAAGATGGCACACTCATTTTCCAAAGTTTTGTTTTCCACCGTAGTAAAAGGCACAAAACACACACTTTACCATCTAAATGGTTCTTAAGCACACAATTTTATAATACTAGCTATATTATAGTTATAATATAGCTAGGTGTTGCTTTGGAAAATACCTCTAGGACATTTTTAATGTTCAAAACTAAAACGGCATCTCTACTAAACAAGGCCCACAAAACTGCCATCACACATCCTGCCCAAGTCTGACAACTTTAGTTTTGCTTGTCTCTTTGTGACTGACTTATTTTCCAGAACAACTGCTTAGGACAAACTTGACATTGGGGTACATGCTTGTAACCCCCAGCATTGAGGAGGTAGAAACTGGAAGATCAGGAATACAAGGCCAATCTCTACAGAGCAAGTAGGAGGCCAACCTGGGCTACCTGAGATACTATCTCAAAACACAAAAACCGCCTACCAACCAAGCAACCAAACAACAACAGCAGCAGATCCACCCCACAATTACTTAGCGCAAACTCTCAAGGCTGACCCAGGCCACAGCTTGTCATTCATTTATTCAAATGAGATCAACAGGCATTTATTGGCTGTCAGCTCTGTCAGTCACTATTTGGGGTTAAAAAAAAAAAAACAAGAAATAAGTGGAGGTACATGTTGTGGAAAAAAACACAAATATGTGGGAAAACACAAGGAGGTACTGCCATTTAGAGGTATATATGACAGAAATGTAGCAATAGTTGCTATTTAGGGATGGCCCATGTAGAAAATGTACGGCTTGTTAAGTGAATTAGCTGACTTTAAAAATCCTTTTCTTTCTTCCTTTATAAAGAACTATTATACGCCGGGCGTTGGTGGCGCACGCCTTTAATCCCAGCACTTGGGAGGCAGAGGCAGGTGGATTTCTGAGTTCGAGGCCAGCCTGGTCTACAGAGTGAGTTCCAGGACAGCCAGGACTATACAGAGAAACCCTGTCTCAAAAAACAAACAAACAAACAAAACAAAACAAAACAAAACAAAACAAAAAAAACAAAAAAAGACCTCAGATCCTCTGGGGAAGCATCTTAACCACCCAGCTCTCTCTCCAGCCTGTGCAACCATTTATATTAAGGGTTTAGAAACTATAAGAATATGTGACATCAAGTCTGGGAATGTGACTTAGTTAACTAAGTGTTTGCTTAGCATGCATGACGTTCTGGGTTCTGTCCCAGCTCTGCATCATAGCTGGCCACACATGATCCCAGCATTTGGGAGGTAGAGGCAGGAGGATCAGATCAAGATCATCCTTGGCTACATAGTAAGTTTGAGACCAGCCTGAGTGAACCACTGATGTCTGCATCCTGCTACCATGGACTCACTCTATGAGGGGCAGACTAGAAACCTTATTTTTGCTTCTAGAAGCATATAGATTTATCCATAAAACAACCGCCAATGTGCAAGCAGGTGTGTAATTAAGCGCTCCAGTAGGTCTAGAGACATTTGTGATGCTTGCAAGTTCAAAGGGAAGGAGACTGGCAATGGGTGAGCCTTGAAGCATAGGTTTAACAAGGCCTGGGTGGAGGGAAGGCACTCCTGGTGAGGGCAGGGCTTCAAGGAAGCTGGCCAAGGGAATGTAGGTACCAAGGCCAAGCCAGAGTTATGCAGCAATACTGGAAGGTAAATACTGGAAGGGGTGAATAATGAACTGAATCTTACTCGGAGGAAGAGCCCTGACCCGAGAAGCAAGTGGAGAAACCAAGGTATAGAGTCCTGGGAAGCAGGAGCCCTCTACAGGCTTCTGAGCAGAAGCAGCATGAGAAACAACTCAGGAAGAGGTTGAACATTGCAGCCTCTGCTGGGTCTCACAGTTCAGATGTGAAATGAAATAGGGCCTGGAGTGACTAGCCGTGGGGACAGAGGAAAAGGAAGGGTGTTCAGTGAGAAGGAAGATGTCGGAAGGGAAAGATGAACCCAGAGGAGCTCCATGGAGAGTCATAAGACCTAGAGGGCATTAACAAGTTCCAGGGGTGGGTCGGGGGCTGCATGAATCGTTTCAAATTTAGGGGACAGTTACTATCTCCAAGTGAAAGCATCTGTAACCCATGGAAGTTTCCCTCTCAAGGCAATATATTTGCATTGAACCTGTACCTTAAATCAGTCACCGTGGTTACAATTTGCTAAGAAAGATACAAGACTGTCTATAAATGGCACCTTTATATGATGTGCTAATTTTAGGTCAACTTGGCATAAGGTAGAGAGACATTTGAGAGGAGGGAGCCTCTGTTGAGGAAATGACTCCATAAGGTGAGGCTGTAGGCAAGACTGTAAGGCATTTTCTTAGTTAGTGATTGATGAAGGAGGGCCCAACCCTGGGCAGGTGATAGTCTTGGGTTCTATAAGAAAGCAGGCTGAGCAAGCCACGGGGAGCAGGCCAGTATGCAGTACCCTCCATGGACTCTGCAGCAGCTCCTGCCTGACTTACTTCGATGATGGATGGTGATATAAAAGTGTAAGCAAAATAAACCCTTTCATCCCCAAGCTCCTTTTAGCTATGGTGTTTTACCACATCAACAGAAACCCTAATGTGGGGTCTGTGGCTAGAACCCGGTCACCAAGTCACCAGGCCATCTCCCAGCCCTGTATCAAATAGGACCTTTTAATTATAAGGATCAGTTCATGCATGTGAGTGACTTTATTCTACCTGGACCATAATGCAGGTACCTGAGGAATGACAAGAAAATCCACTATGCATTTTGGGGAAACGAGTAAGAGAAGCTACCAGGGCAGGGTTTAGAACTACGAGGGTGCAAACTTACATGTGAATAATTTTGTGACAGAGACACAGAGGGGTGATTGACCCTCCAAGTGAAAATGTGCCCCAAGTCTATTCGGAGAAGTACGCTCAAAGCACGTTGGTGACTGTTTCACAAGGATCCCAAAGGGTTGTCTGCAAAGTACACAATGGTCAATACGCAGGCACCGAAGGAAGAAAAACACATTTTGTACATAAACAAAATGAAAAGGGTTTGGATCTCCATGCAGGTTGAAAGGCTGAATGTTTCCTTGTCTTAGGAGAAAGGTGTGTGTGTGTGTGTGTTTGTGTGTGTGTGTGTGTGTGTGTGTGTGTACTGGTATCTGTAATCCCTTAGAAGGCAGAACAGGATTAAGCATTCCAGGCCAGGACCAGCATAATGACTCAGTGGGTAAGGGCTCTTGCTGCCAGACTTGATGGCCTGGTTGGCGTTGTTCCCTGGGAACTACATGGTAGAGGGGAAAAAAACCTGATTCCACAAATTTTCCTCTGACCTCTATATTTTCCTCTGACACATGAATGCATCATATACACACAAAGAGATATTAAAATCTTTATTTAAATAAAAGTAACTTAAACAAACAAACAAAAAGGAGTTTCTGGGTGGAGAGATGTCTTCATAGTTAAGAGCTTTACTGCAGAGGACGTGGACTCTATTCCCAGAACTTACATGGCAGCTCACAGTCATCTGTGACTCAGGACATCCAACGTCCCCCTTGGCCTCTTAGATACCAGACACATATGGTACACAGGCCCACATGCAGGCCAAACATCCATTCATATAAAAACAAATAAATAGATTAAAAAAAAAAAAAGAGGCCCAGGTCAGCCTTCAGCCTGGATTACATAAAGAGACTTTCCTTGCATCAAAAAGAAAGGAAGAAAGAGAGAGAGAGAGAGAGAGAGAGAGAGAGAGAGAGAGAGAGAGAGAGGAACAAGAGAGAGCTAGAGAAGCCGCTCGGTGGTTAAGAGCTCACACTGCTCTTCAGAGGCTCCATGTTCATTCAATTCCCAGCACGCACACAGATGTGCACAGATGCCTCACAAATGTCTGTAACTCCAGTTCCAAAGGCTCTTGTTTGGTGCACATAAACTCAGGCAAACACACTGTGACAGCTGTTCTTGGTTGTCATCTTGACCATATCTGGAATAAACTGTAAAGCCCCCACGTGGCTGGGTGCACCAACTGAGCAGTTTTTGCTTAATTTGAAATGGGAAGATCCATTCCTAATCTAGATCTTTGAGGTGGGAAGACACGCTTTTTTTTTCCCTCCAAGACAGGGTTTCTCTGTGTAGCCCTGGCTGTCTTGGAACTCACTCTGTAGACCAGGCTGGCCTCGTACTTATGGACATTAAATGTATGCACCACCACAACCTGGCTAAGACACACCTTTTAATTCAGAGCTTTTTGGGACAAGAAAGTTCATCTTTAATCTGGGCCACACCTTCTGTTGGAAACATATATAAGGTCAGAGAAGAAGGAAGCTCCCCTCTTTGCCTTCTTCCTCTGACTTCCTAGAGCGCTAGCTAGCTGGCAAGTCCAACCCTTGGCTGGCATGGAGTCTACTTCAGGATTCTAGTGTATGCTGAAGACCGCTGAGTGATCCAGCCGTGTGGACGGAACAGTTACTGGGTTCTTGGATCTTCTGTATATCATCAGATGTTGCTGCATTAGCTGAACCACAATCCCTTAATACATATTAATGTTTGTTCTATTGGTTGTTATTCTAGACAGTCCTGACCAACACACACACACACACACACACACACACACACACACACACACACACAC
>JANHMN010000019.1:11598305-11631724 GCA_030674055.1 Rhabdomys pumilio | reverse complement strand
CACACACACACACACACACACACACACACACACACACACACACACACTATTTCTGGCTCTAGCATTTAAAAATATGTATATATTAATATGTATAATATATAAATACATATTAATATATGCACATATATTAATATGTGAATATAAATATATACTAATATATTATGACATATATAATATATATTTAACAGATATATATTTATATTATTACATATGATATTACATTATATGATGTATATAATATATATTATACACATATATTATATACATTATATAATATATATTTTAAATATATTGTGTATAATATTATATAATAAATTAAAATAGATATTACATGCACAATATTATATATATATATATATATATATATATATATATATATATAATTGCTAGAGCCAGAAATAGTGTGTGTGTTTGTGTGTATGTGTATCCCATTCACAGAGATTTTATGTTCAGGAACCAAAAATTCTAAAGGCCCCAAATCCTAATACCATCAAATTATCGGGGGGCACAAATGATCAGTGCATAGCACAAATCAGCACTCAGAGCAGGCGGTAATATGGGGTCTGTGTTTTATTATAAAAGGTCATGTCTTGGATGACATATAGATTTATCTCCGACACATTTTCATTGACTTACTCTCTGCCAAATGTCACACTGTCCTTAGCAGATAGGTGAGAGGCACAACCCAAACCTCCCGGCACAAGTCTACCCAGCAATTACTTTCAGTACAGGTTTTATAATTTAGCATGTACATCAGTTTCCAGATTGTAGCTATCATCCTTCTCCATATAACCACAGTTTAACTGGCTTTATCTGATTATAAACATAATTGGAATTAAGGTTTTAGAAAGAGCGATAAGGCTGATCTAATCTTAACACAAAAGAAAAACAGGTACCCACTTATTTGCATTTTCGTTTCGGGGCACCCTTAATACTTTAAAATTTTACATGACGTAAACATCTGGCCCAACAGGACAATCTGTGAAGGATCATCCTGCAGTCTTGTAATCCCGTGGAGGTGACTGTGTGACCCATGCCCCTCCCCAGATGCCTCTCCATAGATGCACATCCCAGCTCAGGCACAGCCTGGTAATGCTATTGGGCTCCCCTCCACGGAGACCAACCACTGTGCCCGCCTCTTTTGCACAGGGTGGAGACTCTCTAAGCCTTCTGTGCCCTGGGGCAAAGGAAGTGGCAACTTAGCCTATGCCTTCCAAACAGAACTTGCCACAAGCCTTCAGAAACGTTTGGTCGTTTGGTCGCAGTTCTCTGTTCAGAACCGACCCAGGGAGAATGAAATGCTCTCTTTATGACTGGAGAGCCTTCAGACAAAAAGGAACTTTTCATACCCACCTCTGATGAGCCCCACACAAAAAGGCTCTTTCTCAGCCTCAGGAACCTAGGCAGGAAATTGCTCCCAGCAGAACAGATCTGAAAGAAGGGGCGTGGCCACAAAGGGTCTCACTTTGCTTTATCCCGGTCCACCATCTTACTTCTGGGTCTTGGATATCTAGTCACAGTTCAGCCCACCAGCCATGATGAATGAGGGAGACATTTCATCAGGGATTTTCTGAAGCTACGAGAATGTAGTCTAACTTAAGACAGCCTTAGATGATTCATTCAGTCACAAGCCAAACAACAACCTGGCACAAACGGAAGTAGCAGGAACGAAGCAGGCCTTGGGGAGGCTGACTTCTTGCCTTAGCTGAACTTGACATATCAGTCCCTCCAACTGCAGCAGAACCATCCTCAGTAATACCCCTGCCATGGACATTCACCAAGTACCAAAGACAGAACCAACACCACTCCGGTCACCCAATTCTGCCTCTCGGGCTCTCTTCCATTGTGAGGTTCCTCCATGAAAGGTAAGTATGCATCCCAAACAGGCAAAATATCCATCCTTAAGATACCAAGAAATAAGACTGAAACAGCAGAGACAATATTGAATAAGAAAAGCTAGGTTTACATAACTCGGCCTGCAGTTCTAGATGCTGGGTACCTTTCCTCAGATATTTTTCCTTCTCCTTGCTCTGAATGGTATTGGCACCATTCCATCAAATCTTTGTGGCAGATGACGCTCTAAGGGCGTTGATGAGGCAGGTTAGTAAACTGAAGCACAGAGAGGGTAGGTAACTAGCTCAGGCCTGCACAGCTATCACACGACAGAGCATGGATTTGAACGTCAGCAGATGTGACTCCGGAAGCCATGCTTTTAACCAATTGCTTGTATGGAGTACTCCAGAAGGAGCTGACCTCAGCTCACGACCCTCATGAGCAGTCTCCCCAAACTTTGCAAAAGGCCCTGGCACTTCCAAACCCCAATTGCAAAAGGTATATAGCTATTAAATTATGACAGCTAACCTATTTCAAGGGTGAGTCACTGTGGAGAGGGAGATACATTTTCACACACCAAATGGCCCAGTAACCTGATACACAATCAACATTAAAGAAAAAAATATCTCCACCTCAAGTTTCCCATGAATTAGTCACAGATAAATCTGTCTCTGTGTCAGTCTTCAATGAGGAGCTGCCAGGAACTTCAGCTAGAGTGTGAGTCAAAGCAGGAGTAGAAATCCAGGCTCATGTGTATAACTGCAGACTGGCTGAAAGGGATCTCTGCCTGCCTGGACTTTCTTTAAGTGACACTGCTCAACAGAGGACAAGATGTCCCAGGTTCTAAAAGCTACTTGGAACACGGAGCACCACGCAGACAAACTCTCAGGCTTCCTACAGATGTCCCCTTGTCCTCTTTGTCACACTGCTCACCCCTCCCGTGTGAGACTTTTATGTTAAAAAAAATGTTTTCATCACCTGGGTAGAGACACGTCCCTATTCTCCGTGCAGACAAGGTTAACTTAAACATATCCCACTGTTGTAAGTGCCTGTGATTCACCTGAGTTCGGTGCTGCTGTCCTTAAATTGTGTGCTGTGGGGTGTGTGTGTGTGTGTGTGTGTGTGTGTGTGTGTGTGTGTGAAAGAGAGGGGAGGGGAAGAGGGAGAGGGAGAGACATCTGATTGTGCACACAGGCACAAGTGAGCCACAGTATGAGTGCGGTCGTAAGAGGATAATCTGAGTTAGTCCTTGCCTTCTGTCTTTTTTTGAAACAGAGTTTCTTTGTTGGTGGATGAACATGTAGGAATTCTCCTGCCTCCACCTCAGTCACCTTGCAGGAGGCCAGGCATTAGAGACACTTGCAACATTGTATCCAGAAGTTACACATGCTCTGGGGATTTGAACTCAGGTCCTTGGGTTTACAGGGCAAGCACAGCCACCTCCCCAGCCCAATTTGGGGACCTTACTTGTTCTTCATTGTAAAAAAGCAGGCAGTTACATAAAACAAACAATAGGAGACACAAAATAGTTTGGTGTGTGTGGGAAACAAGTGTTACTTAAACTCACTTTCTGTTCTCTATACACTCCGTTACCAGTCATTTATTCCCAGTGCAAATCTTTGGGAATAGCTTTGAAAAACTTTAGAGATTTCTATTGCTTTCTTATTTCTTTTCTTTAAAAAAATTTTTCTGTTTTTTAAAATAAAACAAAACAAACAAAACAAAACAAAACAAACAAACAAAACCAAAAAAAAAAAAAAAAAAAAAACCAGGGTCTCTGTCCTGGAAATCTTTTTATAGATCAAGCTGGCCTCCAACTCAGAGAGATTTAGCTGCCTCTGCTTCCTGAGTGCTAGGATTAAAGGTGTACACCACCATGGCTGGCTTCTTTCTAAACATTTTTTAACCTTTATTTTTATTTTATGTTTATGAGTTTGTTCCTGCACGTGTGTCTGCACCACATACATGCAGTGCTCTTGGAGGTCAGAAAAGGCTGTCTGATGCCCTGGGACTGGAGTTATAGACAGTTGTAGGACACTATGTGGGTGCTGGGAATTGAACTCAGGTCCTCTGAAAGAGCAACTAGTGCTCTTAACCACCCAGAGCCCTTCTTTCATTTCTTGAGAGAGGGTCACATGTAACCAAGGCTAGCCTTGTATATAATCACTGCTAGCCTGGGAACTCCTTATCTCCCTGCTCCAGCTCACGAGTGCTAGGATACTGGTTTGTGTCACTATATCCAGCCAGACGATGATTCAACTTCTATGAGAAAGTAGTGTGCCTCTTTTCTAAATGTCAGACCTCTTCTTTGGTCCCTGACTGGATCTCTTGTCTTCCCAGCTCCCTTTCAATCTGTGTAAGCAAAGCTATTTGTTCTTCCTAAATCACAGATTCTACCCCAGCATCTGCATCTCAAGAGCCTCCAGCCACCATTGGTCCTCTTCAAGACAAATCTGCACCAAAGGCCCCTTCTGTCTCTGAAGACATTCTATTCTGGCATTCTGCACAAACTCCATCCACTCTGAGCAAATGGGTATGATCGTTCTCAATGTCCTAAGCACAGGCCCAGTTTCCCTGTGACCCCATCTCTGCCTGTGGAGCTTTCTCTCCCAAAACGTAACCTTGCTTGCCTGGGCCAACCCAACTCTGACTCACCAGAGTTGGGCTGGCAGAGCCCAGCCCGGAGGCCACCTGACAACCCAAGCCAACTGAAATCTGCCTCTTAAAGTGTTCAGTGCTGGGAATGTGCCTTTCCCAGTCTCTCCTGTTTTGGATCATTTTCCCACAAGGATTTCTCCTACCTTCCCATTCAGTTTATACATTTTGCTAGAGTAGGAAAAATTTTACAGCAAAACTGTCCCCCACAGCACTTTATGCCTCAAACACATAAAGATGGAAGGCTCGGATCTCTGACTAGCTCACAGCTCCACCCTGAGTCCCTTGGAAGAGGTGCTCTTAACACATTTGGGGTGATCTGCTAATATTATTCTAAAATTCCACAAGTTAATGGGAAGTGTGTTTAAGAATATCCTCAAACCTGTATTCATGGAGCAGGTCAAATATAAAATGCTGGAATTTTCAGTAATAGGAGCGGAATAATGTCAACTCTCTTTATTCTGACCTTTAAAACCTACTCAGGCTCTGTGGTGAGATGGCTCAGAGGCTAAGAGCACTTACCAGGCAAGCCTGCTGACCTGGGTTCGATCCCTCAGTCAGATGGTGACAGTTGTTCTAATTCCATATGTGGCTGTGGTATGTGTAGTTCCCCCCACCACACACGCTAGTATTTTTAAAACTGTCTGGGTTTGTTTAGCTCTATACCTCATTTTTGATTGAGTTGTTTGATTTTTTTGGAGGTTAGCTTCTTGAGTTTTTTAAATATATTCTGGATTTTAGCCCTCTATTGGAGGTGGGGTTAGTGAAGATTTTTTTCTCCCAATCTGTAGGTTGCCGATTTGTCCTATTGACAGTGTCCTTTGCCTTACAGAAGCTTTTCTTGAGGTCCCATTTATCATTTCTTGATCTTAGAGCCTGAGCCATTGGGGCCCTGTTTAGGAAATTTCCCTCCATTCCAATGAGTTCAAGGCTTTCCCTCACTTTCTCTTCTATTAGTTTCAGTGTATCTGGTTTTACGTTGAGGTCCTTGATCCACCTGGACTTGAGCTTTGTGCAAAGCGACAAATATGGATCGATTTGCATTTTTTCTACGTACAGACTGCCAGTTACATCAGTTATTAAAGATGCTTTCCTTTTTTCATTGTATATTTTTGGCTTCTTTGTCAAAGATCAAGTGTCCATAGGTGTGTGGGTTTATTTCTGGGTCTTCAGTTCTTGTCCATTGATCTTTCTGTCTGTCTCTGTACCAATACCATGTAGTTTTTTTTTAAATCACTATTTCTCTGTAGTACAGCTTGTGGTCAGGGATGGTGATTTCCCAGAAGTTCTTCTATTGTTAAGAATTGTTTTCTTTTCCTTTCTTTCTTTCTTTCTTTCTTTCTTTCTTTCTTTCTTTCTTTTTTCTTTTTTTTTTTTTCTTTTTTTTTCTTTTTGGTTTTTCAAGATAGGGTTTCTCTGTGTAGTCCTGGCTGTCCTGGAACTCACTCTGTAGACCAGGCTGGCCTTGAACTCAGAAATCCGCCTGCCTCTGCCTCCCGAGTGCTGGGATTAAAGACGTGCGCCACACTGCCCGGCAAGAATTGTTTTCAATATTCCTTTTTTTTTTTTTTTTTCTTTTTCAGATGAATTTGAGAATTGCTCTTTCTATGTCTTTGAAGAATTGAGTTGGACTTTAATGGGGATTGCATTGAATCTGTAGAGTGCTTTTGGTAGAATGGCCATTTTTACTATGTTAATTCTGCCAACCCATGAGCATGAGAGATCTCTTCCATGGCCTGTCTTCATGTAATATACAAGAGGCCTTCCACACCTTCCCAGAGACAGCTCAGCCTGTGCATGCAAGCTCTGCATGGAGTCCATGGACACAGTTTCTACTGGTTACCCATTGGTCCTGGGAAGACCTCTCCACTGCAGGGTCTGCTCTCCGAGGGATGAAGAAGAGGTCCATGCAGACTCTGGAACTGGAGCCGCTCCTCCTCCCACCTGAGGGAGACATTTCCTTTCTAAAATGTATTTATTTATTTAATTTACACAAGTGTTTTGCCTGCATATATGTCTGTGTACCGTGTACCATGTATGTGCCAGAAGAGAGCACTGGATCCCTTGGACCTAGGGTTACAGGTGTTTGTGAGCTCCAGGTGTGAGTCTGGGAATGGAATCTGGGTATTCTGCAAGAGCAGAACATGCTCCTAGCCACTGAGCTATCTCTCCAGACCTCCAAATCTATTCTTACTATCTCATTTTTGTTGTTGCCCTGAGTCAGGGTCTTACTATATAGCTCAGGCTGACACCAAACACAATATCCTATGGACCACCACACCTGGGCTTATTTAGTAATTTGAATGCAGCTAAACCTCTGAATGAATTTGTGTTATGAAGTGAAGAAGTCAGCCATACAGGTGGTTGCTTGTAATTCCAGCACTCAAGGACCAGAGATAGGAAGATTGCCACAAGTTGTAGGCCAGCCTGGGCTACACACTGAGACCTTATCTACACAGCAAAAACAATAAAATACTAAACAAAAAGTAAAAGCATTGGGACTTTACAAGGGCAGTTAAAGTTTCCTGGGCGTTTTTAATCTTCCTAAATATAAAAGCACATGAAAAGGGAAAGACTGTATAATTACAAAGGTTTGTAAGTTGTTATGCACTATAGTGATTCCTGATGGACTGCTGACGTGTTAAGAGCATGGTGGCTTCTACTAAGCACACCAGCACTGGGCTGAGGGTGTGGCCCAGCGGTAGAGGCCTGCCGAGCCCTCAGTTCCACGCCCAGCACTGCAAATGAATTAAGGACTCGCTGGCAACAATGGAAGATCACAGCTGCCTTTCTGAACACAGAATTTAACATCGATTTTTCAGAAGGCCGCAGACATATTTAACGACACGGACACATTTGGTTTTTGTTTTGTTTTGCTTGCTTTGTTTTCAACTCTGCTGCAGGTCAGCCTCTGAGTCACAGGGTAGTTTGGCAGATGTAATCGTTGCCTTCATTCCTTCTAAGAAAGCAGCGCTCCTCTGATAAAGACATAACCATGCATCCTATTCCTCAGTGGATAAGGAAACCCATGTTTATCCGAGTGCACACAGGGAGTGGCAATAGAGGAATGTGTTTTGAAATTACATGTCTTCAAAACTGTCTTACATTCCATAGAAATGAAAGAAAAAAGTCTAGAAAGAAGACGCCCCCTCAGGTTAACATCTATGTAGACTCAGAATCTAGGGCAGAAATGGTATTCTGAGATCAAGGTCAGCAAGCTGCCTTCCATGGAGTCTGTGTTTCGGTTGCTCTCTCCTTCCTTTTTTTATGATTCACTCAACTGTGCATGTCATCTTTCTTTTGGCGTTCCCCCCTCACTCCCTCCTCTGGCTCATGCATGAAGTCAACCAGTGATGGTATCAGGGACTGCTCACCCTTCCTGGAAATGCCACTCTCTGTGGGACAGTTCTCCTTCCTTTCCAAAACGGGTTTCAAGTGATCTCTCTCTTCTCTCTCTCTTTCTCTCTCATATTCCTCCTCTCCTCTCCTCTCCTCTCCTCTCCTCTCCTCTCCTCTCCTCTCCTCTCATCTTCTCTCTAACATTTGATTATTTTGTGGTGTCTGTGTGTAGGTCCAAGTGAAGGGCCATGGGTGTGCGCATGTTACATGAATGTGTTTCTGAAGGTGTCAGTGCACATGTCTGTGCATGCATGTAGAGGCCGAGGAGAATGTCAGTTGTCTTCTTTAATCATTTTCTACCTTATTTTCTGAAGCAGGACCTCTTACTGAACATGTAGATTATCAGATGACTCAGCTGACTGGACAGTGAGCGCCGTTGGCCTGTCACAGCGCCCTCTACCCACTGCTGGGATAACAGGTACCCACCACCACACCCAGTCACAGCGCCCTCTACCCACTGCTGGATAACAGGTACCCACCACCACACCCAGTCACAGCGCCCACTACCCACTGCTGGGATAACAGGTACCGACCACCACACCCAGCTTTTGCATAGATGCTGGGGATTAAGCTTAGCCTCTTGGGCTTGCTCAGCATGCAGTCTGCCCACTGAGCCATCTTCTCAGCTCTAGATGGCCATTTTTAAAGGAAAAAAGTACCAGTGGCTCACAAGCCTAAGAAGCCCACAGCTCCTGGTCGCTATTTTTCTGATAATATCTGTTCGTCTCTATGGTTCTTGTTATCTTGCAAGTACAGCAGAGATAACAAGAAAACTGTGGCCCTATCTGGAGGTTTCTAATGTGACCGGTCATTATTCCAGAAACTGGGAAATAAGAAAATTCAATTAAACACTTGTTCTGTCTTTCTCATGAGCCTTTTCAGGTCATGAAACATGATGAGGGCAAGTTCCTCCAATAGAGAAGTCCCAGCTTACAAATGTGGCTGGGTGAGGTGATGGCTGAAGCAATAGCCATCAGTGACCGTACCACTGTCTGGTAAGGGCTCTGAGAGGGAGGTGTCCAGAGAATCACATCAATCTTCACAAGAATGAGAAACTGGTGGATGGTTTTGTTATACAAAGCATATCTGTGAAATAGCCTGCCCCAGAATAAATGAATCAAGACCCCACGGTGACTTCACTGTATGCCGCTCAGTACTGGGGATGGAGGGCAAGTTCAATGACTGAGCACAAAGTGGAGGAACCCAGGATGTGGGACATTCCACAAGGGAAGAAAAGTGACAGAGCTTGTGTGTAGCACACACCTTTAACCCCAGCCTGAGGAGGCAGGGTAGGCAGATCTGTGAGTTTGAGAGGCAAGCCTGGTGTACATAGTGAGTTCTAGGACAGCCAGAGATACACAGTGAGACCCTTATCTCTAGTTAATTAATTAACTATCCATCAGAATAGAAACTCAAATCATACGTAGGACACTTTAGATGACTGGGGTAATTAGTTCATTACAAATAAATATAAACTGTTGTATATGTAACCATTTGTATCTATAGCAAGTTAAATGTGAGTTTACAATGATAGGTTTGCCTTTTTTGATTTTTGAAAAGTTATCACTGTGTGTGTGTGTGTGTGTGTGTGTGTGTGTGTGTGTGTGTTATATGCTCCTACATGCACACATATATATGTGTTGTATATGTGCCCACATGCATAAATAGTATGTGTGTGTGTTCAAACGTGCCACAGCTTCTATCTTTATGTGTGTTTTAGGAGTCAAACTTAGGTCAGTCGGCCTTTGTGGTTTGCACCTTTCCCTGCTAAGCCATCCGTCTAGCCAGGCTTGGCTTTTAACTCTGTGTCTGTGCTGGGTTGCAGATGTGGCCTTGGTAATTGTTAAAACTGGATTACATGTAAATGGAAGTGGGGGAGGAGGTGGTTTATTATTTTATTATCTCTATTTTTGTGGGTGGTTTTGAAGTTTCTGTACAAAGGAAGGCTCTTAGCAAGAATAGAGGAGGACGGTGAGACGGCTCAGTCAACAGAGTTGCCATCCAAGTGGGGCTTTAGATTCCCAGTAACAACGTAAAGGCCCAGGATGGGGTAAGATGTCTGTAATCCCATTACTGGGAGACGGACACAGAACAGTCCTTGGGACTTGTTAGCTAGCCAGTCTTTGTAATCAGTGTTCAATCGGAGGCGCTGTCTCAGAAAGTAAGGTGAAGCCTGACTGAGGAAGATGCTCAGTATCGATTTCTGGGTTCTACACGCAGACATAGACAGGTGTTCATGCTCCTGGACATAAGTGTGACACACAGAGATAAGTGTGCACACAGAGATAAGTGTGCACACAGAGATAAGTGTGCACACAGAGATAAGTGTGCACACAGAGAGGTACACACACACGGAAATAATACCGGGGAGGGCAACACTGACTCTCCTGACCCCACTGAGTGTTTTGAGCCAATTTCTAAGCAAATAACTAATTAAACATCAAAATCTGAAAAGGTCCACACTGACAAAAGTAAGAAATGACAGGTAACAAAAGGAAACTTCTGGAAAAAAGTAATATACAAATGATAATTTACTATAATATTAGATAGAATACATACTTCAGGGCTAAGAGTGCAGCTCACTGGTAGTGAAGATGTGTGCTCAGTGTGCACTAACGCACACACACACACACACACTCAACCAAGAATCGATACTTCAATAAACTGTAGGAACATTTCTGTATTTCTATACAATTGCTCTTATTGCTCAGGTAACACCTTTCTAAAGATCAAGCCACACAGCAGGTCCCTGCCCTATACTGAGGCAAGCCACCTCCCTATTCCTGCCACAGCCCCTCTCCTCCGGCTCCCACTGCGCCAAGCAGAAAGCAGTCTCCTTCCATGCAGACAACCAGCAGGCTGGAGCCAAAACAGGCTGTGAGTACAACCTGTTCTGGAGTTGCTCCCTACTCAGTGGCCTTCCCATTTGGCGGTCTTCATTAATACAGATAGACTCCCTTGTGCAGGGAGTGTATCCTCTAGAATGAGGAATTCCAAGATTCTTTATGAAGCCCAGCAACACAGTACTCAGAGTCTGAGCCCAGGCACCCTTGTTTTTCCTTGTTTGCAAAGCATGAATAATGACTCCCAGCTCAGGGGCTCGAGTATGGGCTAATTAATGATTGCACGGTACTAATCGTAAGCCGGCTTCATGGCACCCTCAGGTAGCATGGCTTCGAGGAATATATGTATTAATTATATAGTGTTAGAGCCTGGGACAGCTGTGTCAGTCACTGGCAGGAGGGTGGTCTGAACAAATCTACAGTACTTCATTGAATGATAGCATCCTGGCCTTTGGGTTCCTGCTCTGCGCACACCTTCACGTAGCACAGATACTTTATTTTCTGTTTCTCCAGTGGGTCCCTCGAGGGAAGGGCATGCTGGTATTTTAGCTGTGTTTACCTGGCTGCTTCTGAACTCACTAGAGAGGAGAGCAGTAGGAACTATCCCCAAACAAAAGAAGGGACTCACTCAGCCTGGCAGCCTGACACTCAGAAGAATCCTGACACAGGTGACTTTGTCCAAATGTGACCCTGAGGGCAGAGTTACCAAAGAAGTTGGTTAAAAAACTGCTTCCTATCCAGAAATGGCTTTCTGCTATATAAGATACCTATGAGGGGAGGGTTTCTTTTTTAATGTCATTAATTGGGGGCAGTGGATGAGAAGGGAACAAAACAGGTTTTGAATTTAACTGCCTAAGAAATCTTACAGGGACTCTCAGTCCTAGCAATCAGAGCCCTGTATTGGAGAGGAGCAGATTCTCCTACTACTGTGTCAAACAGACATGAGCAAATTAAATCCTATTTAAAAACTGACAAACTCCTAATGCCTGCTAACTCTTAAGAGGTCCATGGGAAATAGAACATTTAAGCAAATTAAACTGAAATTAAAAAAAAAAAAAAGAATATGTCTTCCCTCAGTCAGAAAACTTGACTGAACACTGTGCCTTGCAGGCACGGTGCTAGAAATGGTGCCACACTGGTCAGCAAGAGGAAACAATTCCTGCTTCCTGCTTTATGTTGCCAGAGATGGAAGTTAGAGAAAAACAAACAGGAAAGTGTCACTTAGTGATGTGTACTCTGCGGAAAACTTCTGTAGGCTGAGGCGTCTTCTGCAGAGGTAACATTTATGTGACAGGTGTGTGACAGTTGGTTCCTAGAGACTCCTAAGCATCTTCCAGCCAAGCAAACAGGGAATGTTGTATTATTCTCCCAACAAAAGACAGTTCCGGTGGGTAAGGGGTTGAGAGGCAGGAGATGGGCAGTGAGGGAGGCTAGGGCACATACCAGGTCACGAGGGACAACAGGACACCCGGGAGCACACTTGGGAGAACAATGGGACCTAGTTGTCATAGAACAAAATGGTGGGCTCCTCTGTGCAGAAAGAACAAGGAGAAGAAGAGCACAAAAGAAGGGGACCAGGCTGTTGTCATAGTTACAATCTTACAAGCTAGATAGCTATTTGCTTATTTGGGGGGAACCCAACAACAAAGGGTCCAGTGGTCTGCCTCATTTCATAGGTCACATCGGCATGCTTGCTGGGGGGTGGTGGTTAAAGGACCCCACGTTTTTGTGGGTCGGAACTTTTATGTCCTTTGAATAACATGGCAGTCATGGTCAAACATCCCTTCCTGGGACTAGACTATGAGTCTCTGACACTCACCTAACCGACCCTCTGGCAGCCATCCATTTCCTGTGCCCTACACCCACACCTGTCAGTAGCTGTCGGTGGTTATTGCCACATCATGCTCTTTTCAGACATCAATACCCCCTCTCTACAAAGAAAATGAGCTCCAGCATGAATTTCTTCATGTGTCACCGCTGTGTTCTTTATTGACAAGTGTTTCCTTTTATTCTACTGTAGAGGGCCGTAATCGCTGTGGGCACAGGGTCTTAGGGCACGCCTACTTCCCGGCGTCACGCCATTGAACTGCGCATGTATATCGCAAAGGAACCTGGGAATTTGAGTGAACAGCCAACCATGATCGATTACGCCCACCGGGTATAAAAGACGAAAAGTTACATGCGGCTCCCTCTCCTTGCGGGTAACCCTCTCTGTATTTCTGTTCTTCCTCTTTCTTACTCTTTCTGTCTCCCCCACTCAGGTTAAAAGAATAAAATCACCACGAAAGGATTCCCCACGTGTTCGTGTGAGTTCCTGCGGGCAGGGATACCACGCGCGTTACATTCTACAAAACAATGGGACATCATGCACAACGCCCCAATCCCCAGGAACCTGTACCCCCTCATTCTGAAGTCTTTTTGGTACTGTCCCATCTCCTTTGTACATGACTTAAAAAACCGCCTAGTTTGTCTCATCCTACTAAGGAGTCTCCCTCATTTGTACGCGCGCCCACCTGCTGCCCGCCACCTCTTCCAGCCTGGACTTCTCCATCAGCCTGAAGACAAAGCGCAGGCCCTGCTTCCAGCAAGGTGTCTTCAGTTGTCTCATTAGGGTAAATGGCACATATTTTGCCATCAAAACTATTAACGTATTATGCTATACACAGAGACTCTCTTCCCCCAATTTTAAGATTCTTGTGAAATATTTCTGTTTCTAAAGAGCTTCCCGTATAGGGTGGACGACGTGGGGTGAGTTCTGAGCAGCCTGGTGACCTGCTTCCACTTTCACGATCTTTAAGAACTGAACGAGCTCAACAACATTCCCTTTGCCAAATCTAATATCCTTATTTTACCGAGTCTTCTGACTCCATATTTCACATTTGTCGACTTGTTTCTGTTTGAGATGTAATCATTCGCTCTAATCGCATGACCATTTAACTCTTCGAGACCACCTCCAGCCCCGTAATTCTGTAAGACCCCCTCAAGGCTGCTTTCTCTGAAATTTCTGCAAGTCATCCACCCTGTATAAAAAGCTCCTGGAAACAGAAATAGTTCAAAGAACCTTCAGATTTGGGGAATCTAAACCAAATCTCTGATAAAGCATGACACATTAATAGTTTTGAGAGCAAAGTGTAAGCTATTTACTCCAAGTGAGGTCATTAAAAACATACTGTATCTATCCTGATTACAGTTTACTGACAAAGAATCTTGGTGTTAATTTACAAAAATTAACTAATAATAGGAAAAACCTTCAGCTGAAAATATTCCAGATTTCTGTAGCAAGTTTTCAAGTGACTACTTCAAAGTCAGGATTCCCTAAGTCGAGCAGACAGACCCCAAGCCAGGTCCCCTTGGGAGGCTCAAGGCTTGTCACTGGGCCATGTCTCCAGTCTAAATGCTTAAAAACACATCTGTCCACTTTTGCTCACATGACATAAGGCATCTGTCACTCAGTCTCAGTGCAAATCCACCCTCCGGGTGGCCACATGGTCGGTTTCTCAGAGTCCATCCACACTTGCTTTCAAAGCTTTTTATTTCCTTGTACACAACTCTTCCATCACATCAAGAAGACCAATGCCATGGTCTCTCACATATTCCATTGATGATAAAGTATTTATCTTTGCTTAAGAACTCAATTTCTCTGCTGGTAACACATGGGCCTGCACCCAACACTTCCTGGGGGAAATCTATTCAGGATTCTTTCTGTGCCCCCAATGTGCCCAGAGACAGTCTCCGTGGGCCAGCTTGTTCTCTAAACATTCAACCAGCACCTTCATTCTAATGTCTTTCCTAGATACAAGGGAACAAGGCAGTATTGGATATAACCAATGCAGTTTATCCTAGTTTTAAATCTCAAACACTAGTTTGTCAATTCCTTTCAGTCTCCGTTTAGGCTAAGCATTCTTGCAGAGGACCCAAGTTCATGGACCCAGCATCCATGTTAGGTAGTTCACAACCTCCTGTAGCTCCAGTTCTAGATATCCAACCCCTTCCTCCAGCCTCTGAGAGCAGGGCACCTAAACTCCTGTGCACACATCCCCGCACAGACATACAAACATAAATAACATGGTTGGAAGGCAGAAGCAGAATCTCTGCAAGGTCAAAGCAAGCCTGGTCTATATGGACAGCAAGTTCCAGGTCAGGCAGGGATGCACAGGGAGCCCCTGCTTCAATAGAAACCAAACCGAAACAAAAACAAAAACACCCCCAAACCAAAAAACAAGAAAAGCCTGCAGGAGGGTCCAACCTGCCAGTGGGCTGTGAGGGGAGGCTGAGCACGGGGTGCCTCCAATCTCTTCCCTCATGTCATGTACGCCGATCTTCTAGGGGCCTTCTCTGTCCTCCTGAGTCCACGCAGCTCCCTCAGCACCATTCATGTTCTAAAATGATGTATGATCCATTTTCTACCTGGGGTGACAGCCGCTGGTGCACGTTTACTCACAACCTTGACAGAATTTGCTATTTCAAGGATCATTTTTTAAAAAACATGACGCTATATAAGATGACTCATTGCAATATCATCTAGCAACGTGTGGTACCAGCACAGTCAATTGCCATCTCCACTAATGATTCCAACTTGGTTACCATTCCACTCAGTGGTTTTCCAAATGCCGGGGGGTGGAGGGGAGTGGGAGAAGGTGACATAGAAACAGTTAAGATCGCCAAAGCATAGATAAAAATAAAATGAAAACTATTTACAAACCAACATCAACAACGAAACCCTTTAGGGACAGGAAGCTTACTTGCATGTAAACAATATTTATAAGAAACAATAGACAAGCTGGTGCAGCCATAAGTAGAGCAAAAATATCTGTGTAACTATGGGGGAGGGGTCTAAGTAAGTTAACCGTTGTCTCCAGGTGACAAATTCTTTCTTTTAATTTTAAATTTTATTTATGTATATAGAGTAAACTGTGTAGGGGTTAGTTAGTTCTTTCCTTCCACTATGTGGGTTCTAGGGCACAAACTCAGTTTGCCAGACTCTGCAGCAAGCCCCTTTACCTGACAAGCTATCTTGTGGGCCCCAAATTCATTTCCTTTTTGAAAAGAAGTACAAGAATAAGATGAGCTAATAAGGTTAGTTCATAAAATCAGACACAAGATGCAGAAGAATATTATGTACAATCTCTTTAGTTGTTTCCAAGAGTTTTCCAGCACCTCAGTGTTTTATTACAAAGAAGTCTACACAAATCTAGCCAAACACCAAAAAACAGATTCAAGGTGGGAAGGCGGGGACATAAAGGTGTGTCTTCTAAACCGTGAAGAGGAGGCCTGCAGTTGGGAAGCCCAAGGTCTCTTCTAGGCAGCTTCCTCTTTCCTCCTTCAGCCTTGGAGGCGTCTCCATGGGACGCTGAAGCACCACAGAGCACCAGCTAGCCCTACTCCTACCCACTCATTCTCAGAAGCCCACCAAAGCTGGTGGCTCTGGGCTTAGATATGTCTGGTGTCTTATTTCCCCGGGGGCATGGAAACACAGCTCAGCAAGTAAAGGGTCTTCCTGTATACATCTGATAACCTGATTCAGTCCCCAAAGATAGGAGGAGAGGACCAATTCAACAAAGTTGTCCTCTGATTCCCACAGCATACTGTGGCCCCTGAGGGCACACACATATCACACACAAATAATTACATTTTATTTTTAAAGAAAATGTAAGTTCACTGCTCTAAAGGAGCCGCTACCCGGTAGAAAGAGATATCATTTCCTAATACAGAGAAATCTGGCATGTTACAAAATTCCCTGAGAACACGGCATTGTCAGAGGAGACTCTAGGAACCCAGAGAACAAATAAGTTAGTATTTAATCAAAATCTTAAGATAAATATATATTTGGATTATTACCATTTTAAAATAAAACAAAAACTAGGAGAAGATTCCCCTGTAAAGGTCACTCTTAGTTTACTGTGCATATTGTCACTTTGTAAAGTATTTAAAACCAATACTTTTAATTAACATGCACTTTCTGGTGAAACATTACCTAATTGTGAAATTCTTAGACCTCCCCCAGTCCCAGGTCTGAGGACTGAACTGGGGATTGATGGTCTTATGCATGCTAGGTTATTTGTTTAGAGATAGGTTCTCACTAAGTCGAACAGGTTGGACTTGAACTCATTCTGTAGCCCAGACACCACTTGAACTTCTAAACCTCCTGCCTCAGCTTATCAGGCATCTGGGAACACAGGCCGGTGCCCTCAATCCTGGAGATAAGTTAATTTTGTCCTAGAGCTCCTTATAGTAACCAGGCTGACCATGAACTCCTAGAGATCCTCCTGCCTCTGCCTCCCAAGTACTGATACTAAAGGCATATTCCACAACTTCAGAAAGCATGCTTTCTTAGTTTTTAAGCTATTTTAGGCAAAGATTATCAGAAACCCCGAGGTCTCTGATTTGATTGGCATCATCATTAACAGAGAAATATTTTAAAGCTGATGTTTGAGACTAGTGGCCTAAGTAACCCCCAACTCTCTCACTCTGACCTCATGCAAACTTAGTTTCCTCCGCTCAGGGCTCTCGGTAGAGTCACTTTAGGGAGCAGCATGTCCGCCCTCAGGCTCCTAAGCCCTTCACTCAGTGAGCTGGGCATAGGTCCTTGGGTTCTGTGTCCTGAGAGGAGCCAGTTTGCCTGAAGTTCCTCAGTTTGCTTCAGTTGTCACAGTCACAGAGCTCTCTCCTTATTCCAAGTTCTGTGCAATTACTTTAGGGTTACTGGCCTGTCTCCCAGTCACAGAGGTGACTTTCTCCCAAGTTCTTCTGGGCATTTTCTGCTAAACTCCCGGTTAGAAATCATTAAAAATATGTCCAGAGAGCTGCTAATTAGCCAATAATTAGAGAAGACCACGAATCAAGTGTAGAATGACTGTAGGCGTCTCTCTAGGTGGTGTTTAAAAACAAAGAATCTCAAATCCGAGGCTTATCAGGCGCAGGGGCAGAAAGAGGCACTCGGAGGCAAAGCAGTCAAACCAAGAGTTGTGGAAATAAACACTGGTTAAGATTCCACATTCCCAGTGCAGGACACATCTGAGAGGATGCTCTCACCGACTCTTGTCAGAGCAGGGCCAACATCAAATGCTTTAATCTACCTCAAGCTGTCGTCCATTCAGCACTTAGATGTTTTCCAAAACATCTCTGTGCATAGAAACACGTACACATTTTAAAACAGGTTACCTATTTCATTAAATTATGGGTTAGATCAGTACTCTGACAGGGGAAAAGAAAAGCATAGATCAAAAGTTTATAGGACACGCTTTTTCCCCCAGAGTATATTACAAAACAAGGCTGACACACGTTTTACGAATTTCATCCAAGAGCTTCAAAGTTCCCAGGCCCAGAACAAAGTGAACGTGTATGCACAATTACAGGTGGAGACCAGGGCAAGCGAGCAGGTGGAGACCAAGGCAAACGAGCATCAAAGGTGAGGCCAGGCTGGTGGCCACCGCCTCTACAACGAAATCAGTGCAGGTCCAACCAACAGGGGTGGGGGTGATGGGGGAAACCACCGAGGCTGAGAACTAGAGCCGTGTCTCCATCTTACACCTGATGAAGTGTGGTACCCAAAAGGCAACTTGGAGCTGTGGATCAGAACCTGAAGACAGATGCTACAGATACAGCTCAGCGGTAAGAGCCTGCCTCACATGAACAAGGCCCTGGGTTTGGTCCCCAAGACTACAAACAACAGAATCTGAAAATGACCATCCACTTTCCCAAAATGCCACTTCTCAAAGCATCCTTATTTATTTTTTGAGACAGGGTCTCTTGTATCCCGGGCTGGCCTCAGACTCAGTAGGTACCAAAGTTGACCTTGAATTCCTGCCTCCATCCCAGTGCTCAGGTTACAGGCATGTGCCACCATGCCTAGTTTACGAGGAACTGGGGATCGGACGCAGAACATTGTGCATATTAGGCAAGCATTCTTCCAACTGCACTACATCCCCATCCTCCCAAGAATCTTCATGGTTCATTATTATCTAGTTCAAATAAGAACTTGGTACCCTGCAAATGAACTCAGCCCAAAGGAAAGTGGCTTTAGAGAAAATACAAATTTTTATTTATTTATTTTTTTCCAACACAAGGATCTGAAGATTTTCACATAGAGAGGGCTAAGTCTTTGAGAACAATACCCAGCAGCAATTGGCTTTCAGTGGCATTTACTTTGCTAGCTAAACTATAGCTCACTAGAAGAAAATAATACAAGGATAGAGAAGGGAAAGAAAAGAATGTGAATTTTAATTGTAGTGACTGGGATAATGACAGATACAAGACTAAAATGCTTAGCCGTTCACAGCAGTAATCAATGCTCCCCCTCACACCCTCACGTCGGAACACTTGTACAGAGATGCTATAAAATAAATCAACACCAAAGCTAAGCCCAAGTCCAGAGAAGATCCCCAGCTAGGACTCACCTCAAGATCCCGGTCACAGTTCCTGTTTCTGGAATTTTCATATCTATTCCGGGAGTCAGGGCCCCTGTTCCGAGAGTCGATGCTCCTGTTATGGCTGTTGGCACACCCATTACACCTGCCACAGCCACAGCCGCAACCACAGCAAGTTCGACCCCCCATCTCAGTGCTGGAGTGTGTGAGCCTTCAGATTTTCTCCAAGAGGGAACAGTAAGTGTCACAGAATGAAAGCAGTGTCCCAGCCACACAGGCAGCCGGGAAAACGCCTGACAGACCCAGGGTGAGAGCCCAAAGAGGGATTTTGAATCAAAACAAGCACTTCTGAGATTAGGAGAGACCCTGCATCCACTCAAAAGAAGGCCAGGCTCAACGGTGGCATCTCTCCAAATGAGAGAGTCTCTCTTGGTGGCCTCAGGAAAAGCAGTGAGCATCATTGGCCGTGACTCCTCTTTATTGTAGACGTGATGTCACCATAGCTTCAATTTTCTCCTGTGTTGCATTAGCTGGTAGGAATTCAGCTTGACATTTCAGGATGCCAGAACAATAACAATAATTATCGCCACGCCGAGCTTTGTATTGTCCCTGTGGTCTTGGGTCACTGGTGAGCCCTTAAAGCAGGTATGATGGTCAGGACAGTCACCACCAAAGGCAGGGAACCCATCTTCCCTGAAGCTGGTTGCAGTACCCCAGAGGACCCTTCTTAAGTGTTTCTAGACCCCCAGTCTTAGAAAGTTTTTGTGTTACACACAAAAAATGAACTTGAGAGAGAGAGAATATTCAGAATGAAGATTACCAAGTACAGTTCTTCAACTTCCACGCCAGCAACTGCAAGTCCCACATCTGTTTCCTATTACTTGGTGGTCTCTCTAAGGGTAGAGAGGGGAAGAAGGGAGAGGGAGGAGATAAAGGAGGAAAAGGAAGAGAAGGAGAGGAAGGGGGCAATGATACCCCAGAAGATAAAAATATTTCTTATAAAAACTTTTACCAAGGCTGGGCATGGCGGCACATGCTTTAATCCCAGCATTCCAGGGGTAGAAGCAGGTAGATCTGTATAACAAGTTCTCGGACCACCAGGATTACATAGAGAGACCGGATCTCCAGAACTTTCTGCAGTGCTAAATAGCATGCATTGTCACAGTGTCTCTCAATACAAGCAAACCAGAGAAAAGAGAACTCACTGCAGAAAATAAAAAGTGACCAAAAATCATTTAAAAAAACATTCTGTCTCACTCAGGAGGCAGAGGCAGGCAAAATCTCAGTGAGTCCAAGGCTAGCCCCGTCTATAGTCTACAGAGTGAATTCCAGGACAGCCAGGACTAAACAGAGAAGCCCTGTCTTGAAAACAAAGAAATCTCAGCCTCATTCTTTTCTGTTTTTAAATTTGATTTACTTTTCTTTTATGAGACAGTCTTATTCTGCAGCCCAGGTTGGCCTGGAACTCAAGGCAATCCTTCTTCCTCAGTCTCCTTGGGAGGAGGATTACAGGGAGAACCCCACTTCTTACTCTTAACACCATTTAATTGAAGAGTTGAAATTTAAATAACACAATAGCAATAGACAGGCAAGATTTAAAAAAAACACTAGCTATATATATCATATGAAGACAGAGAAAAAACACAGGCACATTCAAGGCTGGAGGATTGACTGGTATATTCTTTTTTTAAAGTCCAGTCTAAGAATATAGCATTCTAAAATATGAATGCCTTTAATTTATCAATTATACTTTTAAGAGAATTTAGTTCATAGAGACAACTAACGACGACGACGACGACGACGACAACAACAACAACAACAATGAAAAAAAGGTTAAAAAGTAGCAACAGCTGAGTGTCCATGAATCAGGAGAACTAGGACGGTCCTTCCGTCCGTCCTGTTACCTGTGAAGTATCACAGAGTCACTGTAGAGTGACTTGGAAAGAGGACTACCAGGGTTTCTTAGTTAAGAAAAAACAAGTCCTCCATGTCATCCTCAAGCTGTGTAACAAGTTCCAGCCAGACTAGACTATAGGTGACACTCTTGGGAGTTGCAGAGGGAAGAGAAAAGAACAAATACATTGGAGAAGTGTATGTGGCCCATGAACTTTCTGCTGAACACAGGCCATGCTGGGCAGACTGCCTATATACGTTAGTAGTGAGAGATACTAAGCAGACCATCACCTATCAAGGCAGAGAGAGCCTTAAGACGTTGTTTTGTATATTGCATTACAATTGGATGTTTCTTTTGTCCTAAGAAAATAATAATACTTAGAAGAAAACATGATAAATATACTACCAGGTTGTTGAAAAGAAACCACACCCTCTCGCAGACAAAGCCTTCTAGCTTGGCAGAATACAGGAAATGGACTGGCTTACATGTATTTGTGTGTTTATTTATACATATATAAATAAACAACACCCACAGTGGTTACTTCAAAGGAAGACACAACGTGTACTTGGGAAGAAAAGACAAACAAATCCTTAACTGAGCTTTCCTGTTACAGCCTGGTGACCCTGACACCTTTATATGATAAGCTGGCAAGACATAATCTTCCCTCCCTCCCTACCTTCCTGCTCCCTCCTTCCCTCCTCTCCTTCTCTCCCTCCCATCTTCCCTCTCTCCTTCTCTCCCCCTCTCTGTATATATCTCTTTCTTACCAGATATTTAGCTTTTAGGAGAAAAGCAACTGGGATAGGGAACCCCAGAGTTTGGAAGTCATCTATAGGGAACAAAGCATCAGCCTCTGGCATTGAGCCTTCCTGTGCATGGAAAGGTCATGCTATCAGGCTGCATCAGAGACAGGGAGATAGATGTCCAGGTCATTGGGCTCTATTTCCCCAGGTTGTCCAGCCACTGTCCAGCATGGAGAGAAAGGCTGGCGCTGTGGTCCTTGGAATATCGAGTTGCTTCTGAGGCCCACACATGACTCATCTGTGTACACACATGTTTGGTGAGATTTCCTGGTCTACTATAAAAACTTAAACAAAACTAAAGTTCAGACTGGGGCTGGAATACTCCCAATGTGACAGCAGTGTTGTCTTAGTGTGAACAGACTGCTTTCTAGCCATGCAAGACTGATGTGGCTCTGGGTTAGGGACTTTACTTGTTGCAGGGACAAGATACCTGATGGCAGTCACTTAAGGGAGAGGGGGGTCTCCCTCTCACAGTCTGTCATGTCAGGGAAAGTCATGGTGGCAGGAGACTGAGGGGGCTGGTCACATTGCAGTTAAGGAGTCTTCTCACCTCAACTAACCTAATCTAGAGAATTCCTCACAGACATGCCTAGAGATTTGTCTCCAAGGAAGTTCTAGGTCCTACTGAGGTGACAGCCACTATAAACCATCCCAGACCCGTAGATTCTTCTGATGTAGTAAGGACATTTACTCATCAGTCTGGTAAAGGCCAAGTTCAGAGGACACTTGAGGTAACTGGCTCACACAGAGAAAAAGGAACACTTTTCCTGTGCAGAGGCCACCAAGGAAGGGCTCACCTACAAGCACACAACAGTGGCGAAGGTGAACAAATGCAAGAGTCTGCTCTGTAAGGAAACCTAGGACCAAGCAGAATATCCCAGACAGCACAGGCAAGACTGTTAGTTTATAAGAAACCAGAGAGTCCTGGAGACCACGAATGCATCCCTTAAGTTTAATCACAATAATGCTTAAATTATTTGTCCTCTCTGCAAAAACTGTTTGAGTAAACATTAGTTTCACACAGTCCCAGGACAGAAATGCAAACACATACGCCATCAAAAGCTCGTATCTCCTACCCGTACACTCCTCTCCCAGTCCATCCCAGCTAATTATTACTAGTGTTGACTCATTAATTAGAGAGTTTGCATCTCTCTACGTAGAGCAGGCTAGTTTGGAACTTGCAATCCTCCTGCCTTCATCTCACAAACTGGGGAGTGTGCCTTCTACTGGCATTATTAGCTTTTAATGAACACGTCTATAGTCAATGCATTTATAAATAGCTGCATGTCTGTTCTGTCTCGCTGCCTCGTGTGCATGTTATAACATGCTATTCATTTTGCTTCTCATCTTAGACTTTCTGTTTGGTGTTTTATTGTTTTTACCCCTCAGAGCTGTGGCCCTCAACTTATGGGTGGTACAGGGAACCCTGCTCTTTGAAAGCCATCTTTAGCTTCTGGCACACAACTGGCGAGCATTCCTGTGGAAAGGCTGTGCTTTCAGGCCACAATAAGGACAGGGAGATAGATGCCCAGGCCAACCCCTTTGGAGTTGAAGGACCCTGTGGTGGTTTGAATGTATTCTGCCCATAGGAAAAGGTACTGTTAGGAGGTGTGGCCTTGTTGAAGGAAATGTGTCACTGTGGGTGTGGGTGTTGGAGAAGTCCTCCTATGCTCAGGCAGCACAAATCCTTTCACGGGGTCACCTAAGACCCTCAGAAAACACAGATTTTTACATTATGATTCACAAAATTAAAGTTATGAAGTAGCACCAAAAGTAATTTTATGGTTGGGGTCACCACAACACGAGGACCTGTATTAAAGGGTCACAGCATTAGGAAGATAGAGAACCACTGCCTTAGATCAATAGTGACTGAGGATAGAGACTCGTGCCATGCAGGTGCCATGCCGGTGCCAGGCAGGTGCCATGCCGGTGCCAGGCAGGTGCCAGGCAGGTGCCAGGCAGGTGCCAGGCAGCCACCTCTAACTGAAAAGCTGGTTGAGGTGAAGTACTTACATACCTAGCTTGTATTTTCTTTTTTAGTAGTAGTAAATGAACCTTTAAAGGTAACATCTTTAAAAAGATCAGCAGCCAGGGTGACTTAAGTCAGTACAGAAACCTAATGATGAATATTTTAGTCCTATGTCTTGGGATAGCTTTCGAGGGAGACATGACATCATGGCCCATGAGATAGTATAAAACTGGGAAGGGTTAAAGCTGCAGGCCTCTTACATACTTTATATTGATCTGCTGTTTGGAACAAGGTTGAGGATGACACTCAGGGAAAAAGCGGTGGTTGTACTTGAAAATCTTTATTTCTGTGTGCACAAGCAGGTACGGCAAATGTTACCTTGTTTTAATGAAAGGATTCTGTATAGTATTACCAGTTTTAAGGAATGCTGTTAGAGCACTTTAAAATTAGCAACAGTAAGCAGTATAGAGTGTGTGGATCCAATATAAACTGTGGGTGGATTCTGTTGTTTGGGGGAGTGTAAATCTTTTTGGCTTTGCAAAGTAAAAAGCTAAGTATTAGTTTGAATAAAGAGATGCAACTTACAGAGAGGCCTCATCAGTTCCAGGATCTTGGGAGAATCTCTACGTTCTCCTTGGGAAGAGAGGACATGTGTGTTCCAGATATAGGTATCTCAGTGACTCTAAGGTTCACAGGGAAGACCAGGTCTACTAGGGAGAGTGGACTGAGACCAATGTCATTTGGGAAGCATGAGCAGTCCAGGACACTCATTGTAAGTGAACCACAAAAAAATTGCTGTTTTGTTTTGTTTTGTTTTGTTTTGTTTTGTTTTGTTTTGTTTTGTTTTGTGGAGATTGTTCTCAGGGCCTTGTATATGCCAGACAATTGCTCCGCCACTGCACCGAGAGACACCCCAGGCCTAAGGTACACAGTATTTACATTGAATCAATTTAATTCCAGCCCAGTCGATGGTCCGGATGGAGGATCTGGCATCTCTGAGATACAGGTCTAATTGGCCCTGTCAGCCATAGTCTCAAGAGACTGGGAAACAAACACACACCGGTAGGCAGGAGAGATGGGTCAGTCAGCAGTCACTGAGAAGGCATGTGGACAGGAGTTTGGGTCCCCAGGAGCCATGTGAATACTGGATAAGTATCGCTGTCCACCTGTAATTCCAGCAGCACAGGGAAGGCTGAGGCCCCCCAGAGCAAGCTGGCTAGCCAGACTTGCTAAATGAGTGAGATTGGGGTTTAACTGGGATAGCCTGTTTCATTGACTAAAACAATCAAGGAAGACATTCATCAGGCATTCACATGCATACACACGGACATGCATCCGCACCATACACATGGACATGCCTGTTTATGCACACACATGATGCATATCACTTGTACATAAGGGGAGACAAAAGCAACCACACTGGGAATAATGAGAAAGGGTATTGTCCCCTCCGCTTCTCTCCAGGTTCAGGGTAATAATAAGAGCACAAGAAAAATTGTGAGAGCCGAGGCTCAAGAATAAGAACAAAAAGGGGGTGAAGGCAGCGAACGGGATAACAGTGGACCTCAAAGCCAGCTCTTCCAGTGGTAGGTATGTTGATCACCCCTGGGGAAGAGCACCAAACAGTGTAGAACAGAGGTGGCACCTGGCTGACCCCACTGAAGTGACATTTGGGGACAGTGTGGGCCTGAACTGTTTCCTGCCTGCTCCTTTCTACCTGTTCTGCTAACCATGGGCTCCAAGCTCTGACCTTTCACCTTCTCTGTGTCTCTTCTTCCTTCCTTGGGGCCTTGGGGTCTCTTTTGGGTAATGCTCAGGACCTAGTGCTTCTTGGATTTAGCCCAAGGGTGTGAGTTAGGGCCCAGGGACTGAGTCATTGGTGTGAAGAGACAGTGGGGCTGCTGATGGTCCTGCATGGCAGACAGGGACACAGAAGAGCCTTCACTGCTCCTCTCCAAGGAATTTATCTTTTGCCCTAATTTTTTTTTAAATTTATTTACTTTCATTTTTTTACGTCTGAATGCCTGTACGTTTGAATGTGTGCCACTGTGGAGAGGCATGGGTCCACTGGAATTGGGGTTACTGGCAGTTGTGAGCTACCAGGTGGATGCTGAGAATCAGACCCAGGCCCTCCACAAGAGCAGACATTGCTCTCAATGTCTGAGCCCCCTCCAGCCTCTCCTTTGCCTGACCCTGAATGCTGTCACAAGTCACCTCCTGGACTTCAGCAACCATTAAGGAGCCAAAAAGAAGTGTATTTTCAGAAAGAGTTTCCTCTTAAATGCTAAGAGGCATTATTCAACAATGCCTTGAACCCTAGCTAAGGTTGATGAGCAGCTGTATCAGAGCCTTTTACCCATGGCTATAAATGATCTTATAAATAACTCACAAAGAGAGGAGGAAGTGAGAAATCATTTTGGAAGTGAGTATAAAGTATAGAGAGTTTATTAATTTAAATTTGATTTCTTATCTCAATATTTGCTAATAAGCTGTTGTGAGTCAGAAAGTACTCTGTGATAAATAAAGATACAGCTTTTATTTAGTTTGTTTTTCTATATTAAACTATCCTGCATGGATTTTTCCTACCTATTTTTGCCATGTTCTACTGGAATATAAAACATGCTCTAATAATCTTACCATGGTCTTTTTGTGTTGCTTAAGATCACTAAGCAATCTTTTTTTTTTTTTTTTGAAGTTAGATACTGAAGCAGAGCCTTGTGTGTGCGCTCCACAGGTAAGCCTAATGTTTTGTTTTTATGCTAAAATACACAGCACAGAAAAATGTACTATCTGAATCATTTTAAGATAGTCATATAAACAGTCTCTGGTACACTCAGACTGATTTGACAATCAACATGCGGAAATCTTCCCATCTCCATTTGTAAACTAGAGAATCCTTGAACCTGAAGCTTTCTGGCGTTACTTCCCTCCCGGTAGTGGGGCTCCAGGAGTGGGCCACCATACTTGGCTTGCACTAAATAACTTTTAATACATAGTATTAATGAAGCAAGCACTTGGCACTTGGAGAGACTTTTTTCAGAGCAAAATGTCATTCACTGTTTGCCCTCCTCATTGATCTTATAAGTTAGGAGGGAAAACTGTACCCTACCTCCTTGGGGTCTGGTAGCTGCCTAGCCCATTGTGACGTAGGGCATCAGTCTGTTCTCCTGTGCTGCAGATAGGCAGGTAATGAATAGTACTCCATACACACGAGTGAACGCGTTAGCCAAAATACACACCTGCGTTCCCCACCTCAGGAAAACATTTCCTTTGAGAAAATATAATTAAGTCCGAGACTGAACCCAGGGCCAGTGAGTCCCAAGTATACAGAACAGGATGTGAACATCAGCTCACAGCCACAGCAGGGAGAGGGGGCCACGCCCTTAATCCCAGTGCTCAGGAGGCAGAGTCAGCGAGTGCTGTGAGTTCCAGGCTAGCTTGGGCTACGCAGTGAGATGCTCTGTCAATTTTTTTTTTAAATTTAAAAATGAAAAAAAAAATTTAAAGAGAAAGAAAACTAAAAAGATGAAAGGCAACTAATAACAATGTTAAACATCTAACCACAGCAGGGAGGCTGATGCTTTTTTTCTGGGAAAGAACCGCCAACTCCAATATTGGTGTAATTGTACTTCATATGCCCGAAGTAAACAACAAAAGGCTACACTAAGGTCTGTGACTACAAGGAAGAATGGCCGATGGCAGTGGATTCGGAGACTCAACATGCGCAATGAGACTCATTTATTATCACACACTTTGAAATATTGTGTTATAATGTACGTTGTATTGTATAGAATATATACGGTACCATGCTGAATCAAATAATAAATCATAATACAACAGACATAATAAGCATATCTATATAATAAAATATATATGTATATATAGTACATAATATTCCTTATAAGTATATACTATGTAGTCACACGGGGGTTATCTTACATGTTTTAATTACTAAAATTCTGAGAACCATATGTTGAAAATGAAACATTAAAGCTAGATGCGGTGGCACACGCCTTAATTACAGCACTTAGGAGGCAGAGGCAGGGGGAACTCTGGGTTTGAGACTAGCCTGGTCTATAAAGCGAGTCCCAGGATAGCCAGGGCTATACAGAGAAACCCTGTCTCAAACAACCAAGGAAAGAAAAGAAAGGAAAATGAAATGAAACATTACCTTTTTAAACATTGCAGACTCCACAGATGAAGGGCCGGGCACCTCACTGGGGGTGTCAGCTAGCTGTGATTCACCGCCACACAGTGTTAACTCCTGGGGCTCCCCTTGGCTTCCATCGGGCACAACAAAAGCTCTAGAAAGGATGGAAGTGGTGACATCAATGAGTCATCAAGAGCACTGGAAACTGGAGAGACTGAAAGACATCGCTGTAAATACTCGATGCTCTTACAGCACACCAGAGTCTTGATGATGTCACCATGTAGCTCACGGAATTTCTTGACATCCCATGTGAAACAAATTAGAATGGCCAGGCACACAGACCATGGGATGGACAGGGGATTTTGGCAGGAGGCATACCATTTTGGTTTGCAGTTTCTCGTTGCTTTCCTGTCATTATAGCTAAGAAACAAAACCAACCAGATGTTATGACTCACGCCTGTCCTCCCAGGCAGGAGGGCAATGCAGGAGGACGACTGTGCATGCCACAGAGCAAGACCTGTCTAAGCAGAACAATAAAAACCAAACAAACTAAAATGAAGTGACAGGAATTCATACGTTTCATTAACGCTGGAAGAAAAGTGGCCACTGAATCCCAGCTAGCAGATAGAGCTACCAGTACTCTCCAACCTGTGACACAAAGCCAGAAACTCACTTAAAACATGATGAGGTTTTGTGGGAAGCTCAATTGTACCATTCTTGAGCATAAACTCTGTAGATGACAATTTCATGAAGTGTCCAACGGTCAGCCACACCTGACAGGTTCTTCCAGGAAAATTACTATTCCCAGGGTTATGAAATCAGACTTAAATGCACGGAAAGAAACAAAGGCAGGGAAGGTGTTCTAACCCGGAAGGTGTCTACCCCTCATCTATTTCCTTAGCTGCCTCCCACCATCTTCTCCCTGAGGGTGGTGCTTATGGTGGTTGACTTGGGACCATTTAGGGAATTAGGCAGAGAATGGACTGAGAAGAAAGCAGGACAAACACAGAAGAGCAACTGGAATCTTCAAGCACACTGCTGCACTGCTGCCTTATTGGGCCCAATACCAGCTTTATCTCTGAGCTTTTGTGTCTCTTGGGGTATTAATGCCCCATATTTTAAGTGATTTTGAGTTACCAGACCATTGGAATTAATACAAGCATTCATAGATTCCCCCCCCCCCCCAATCAAATGGTTGAGGCTGGAATAAAGTAGAGAATGATTTCAGCTTTTAAAGAAAACTACCGGTGAGGTGGGAAGAGAAATAGCAATCCAAGGCCTCATGTTTCACAGGAGAACTAGAATCTTCTGGGAATTTCTACAGTATACCAAGGGTAAAGAGACAAATGGGACAGTATTTTAGAATTTGGAAAAGTACAAATCAGCAAGGTAATATCAGCAAGGAAGCTATGGATGGATGGGAATAACATGTCTACCTTAGTTGTTGTTTGTTTTAGTTTTTTGAGTTAGGGTTCTCATGTAGCCTAGGCTAGTCCTGAACTTCCCAAGTCATCAAGTATGATCCCGAACTCCTGATCCTTCTGCCTTTGCTTCCCAATTACTCGGATTACAGGCAGGCACCACCATGCCAGGCGTGGGCATAATTTGGGGAAGTCTCATCTATACATCTTAAAAAAACATTATTCTTTGCATGACGTAAGATGAGAAGGAACATTAAAAGCAGTATTTCTTTTCTTCCTTCTAGACATAGCAAAAAAGAATTATGTCAGTATAGAAAGGAATTGAAATGAAGGTTCTCATAGGGCTGCCATGGTGAGGTATTCTGTAATCCCAGTTCCCAGGAAGTGGAGGCAGAAGGACTCTGAGTTCAAGGCCAGCTGGGGTTGCATAGTGGAACCCCAAAGAAAAGAGATGAAATTGTATAATTTCTTTAGTTAGAACATAACTTCACTCTCAACAAATCTATCTTATGCAATATTAGATACTATACATAAATTATCTTGGGCTGTATAAATTATCTTATATACATAAGAAACTCTATTATAAAAAAACCAAAGTAGGCAATTCTTTAATATATGTATATGTGTATATATATGTATGTATGTATATATGTATATATATATATATACACACACACATATATATGTATATGTATATACTTGTATGTGTGTGTATACACATGTAGAAACCTGAATCCTCTGGAAAATAACAACTGAGAACCACCCAACAGCTGAGAAGGTACGAACTTACCGTAGATACGCCTTTTATAAAGCCTTTCTTCACAAATTGTCCTCTGTCCCTAACAACCTGCCCTCTTCTCAAAACTATCCCAAGAGGAATAGCAAGTGAGAAAAGACACATATTATTAACAGTATTATTTCTTATAAATTGGGGCAATAGAGCAAAATTGTATAGATAGGCTGCTGTCTATATTAATACTGATCCTGTTTGGTATAAAATGTATGTAGTTATTTATTGGAGGTTGAAGAGATGAAAATGATCCCTTACAATGGTGAAGGCGGGTGCCCAAGAACTGAGCTGTCTCTTCCCACTGCGCCACCCGTGTTAAATGGTCCAAAGATGGCTGTCTGTTCTTTCTATATATTTTGCATGTGAGCCAGTCCTTGCCTGTTTATAGTATAGGATCCTTTCCCCTTTAAGTAACCCAAAGTCTACCTCAGAGAAACCATTAAAAAATATGTATTAACGTATAAAACAAGATGAGCTCCTGAGTTTAATCAGTGAATTCAATTGCTGCTAGATTCTGTGGTTGCTCTAGTTCTAGACATCACAGGAATGGCAGGCTATCTTCCTGTGCATCTTCGTCAGAAACGAGAAAATACCCCAGAAGCCATTTCTTGTCACGTGTCATTACACACCAAACCAGTTTCTGGACCTGCTCCTTTGAGCTTGGTGCCTGAAGGACACCTTGTTCATTGAGAGAATGGGTATCTGACAAACCAGGATTCTGTTAGGAAAGAAAGAGTGGGGAGATGAGAAAACGGACGCTCTCTACCTGCTGTCCGAGTTTCTGTTAAACATGCTCCCCACACTGGAACATTGATAGAGGTAGAGTCACGACATGTTTATGACTGAATCTGAGGCATCGAAGTAGAAACTCATGTGATTCAAGCATCACAGCAGGCTAAATCCAGGACTCCTGCCTGCTTACTCTCTTGAATCTGGGATAAACTAGTAAGGCTTAGCATGGCCCCAATGGTTGATTCCATTTGATAAGCTTGTACGCATGATCTCCCTGACTCAAGATACACATAGTCCTGAGGCAGGTCTCTTATCAGTGGCCAGAGGAGAGAGAACTATCATTGGCAGTCCCTGGGAAGGGCCTTAGTGCTGTTCTGAAACAGGAAATGCTGTTTGAGGCACACCCGTAACTTCAGTCCTGCTTTTGAGGGAGGAGGAGATGGAGGTACCGATGACTTCCCTTTCCTCATGACCCAGATCCAAACAGTAGTGATACACCTGGCCACTCGAAAAGTCATCTCCAGGACTTAGGTGAGGAGCGAGGAAAGGCCACGAGTCGTGTGTGCTCAGAAGTCATCACGAGACAGGCTTAGCCTCAGGATAGCCTTTCACACACTTCAGATGCTTCTACCACCTGGAAGGACTCCTCACTTCCTCTGTATGATGAAGCCACAGGAAATTCATTGTAAAAGTGTTTATCCTAAAACACTACCACACTCAGGAGGCAGAGGCAGGAAGATTTCTGTGAGTCCCAGGCCAGCTTGGTCTAAATAGTGAGTTCCAGGATAGCTACAAAGTGAGACCCTGTCTCACAACAAAAATCAACCAAACACAACACAACACAACACAAACCCACAGCTCCAAGACTGTGGGGGTAAATGGCCTAAAATACAACCTACACATAGGTTTCTTTCTACTACATAGAAAGAGAACAGCTCAGAGTCGTAAAGGAGGCTTTTTATTTTCTGAGGAACCTTATCACTGTTCAGATATCTAGCCGTGTCAGATCTCAAAGTACACAAAAAGTAACGAATCCACACCCCCACCTCTAGGACACTGCAGGTCTATGAGACCTCGGGGCTGTAACAGACTCAGTTCTGAAGAACAGTTGCATAAAGACTAGACACTGAAAAATCTCTCTAGCCTAAAAGCCAACTTTCTTTTTTGTTGTTTTTTTGTTTGTTTGTTTGTTTTGTTTTGTTTTTTTGAGACAGGATTTCTCTGTGTAGTCCTGGCTGTCCTGGAGCTCACTCTGTAGACCAGGCTGGCTTCAAACTCAGAAATCTGCCTGCCTCTCCCTCCCAAGTGCTGGGATTAAAGGCGTGTGCCACCACCGCCTGGCAAAAAGCCAACTTTCATAAATGTTTGCAACAGCAGAGGCTGATTGGAAAGTTGGGTGAGTTTTTCATGTTTAAGGGAGTAAATTTTAGTTTTACTCATAACAACTAGGCTAGAGGAACCATAAGAAAGGCTAACTGTGGTGTCCTGATGAGAAACTCAGGATTTGAAAATATTCAGTGCTGAAAATAGGTGCACAGAAGTAATATTATATGGCTTGAACAGATCACGTTTATTAATTTGTTAATTGTAATAATTTCTAATGTTTCCTTTTCTTGAGACAGAATCTCACTGTGAAGCTTTGGCTGGTGTGGAACTCACTATGGAGACTAGGCTGGCCTTGAACTCCCAATACTCCATCTGGTTCTGTGTGCTTCATCATACTGGACTTAATTAAAGTCTTTCCTGTTTCCCCTTTAAGGGGAAACAATAGTCTGCCATAGTTAATATTTGTCCAGTACACGAATTTACTCAGCATCGTTGTTCCGAGGTGGAACACTTGCCAGTTTCTTCCACTGTATCCTTCCCATTTCCCTCACTTGAGTTTCTTTTGAAAACCAGACAGACCTTCTCCCTGCAGTTGATTTTGTTACCATTATTTTGTTAAAAAACAATGGCAAGTTGTATCCTTGTTAAAGAATCCTAAGTTAGACAACCACATGCCTTTTCTCAGACAAATCCCTGAAGCTCACATAAAACAGGGTGCTGGGCTCCTTAAGAAAAAGAAAACAGCTCAGTACAGACAGTTCAGGGTCTGGAATCCTCAGCCTGCGGCCCCCACTTTTGCTGTCCTCCTAGCTCCTAGAGCATTCAGATGTGCACAGCTTTGTGCTATAGTGGGGTTAATGCAGAGACTGTCCAAAGTGCTCTAAGTGCCTGGGACCGGCCAGCTATAGAAGTGGCTCAGCTAGGCTCACAACCGAAAAAAAACAAGAGCAGCCACAGGCTTAACACCTGTATGGACAGGACTGTATTGTATAAACTGATGCTGTACTGCCCTCTGTTGTCCAAACAAATATTAGTGAGTCCTCCTGAACTTTAGAGTTGCTGAGAAGGAAGTTGCCAAAAGGTTCCTCCATGTGCTTCAAGGAATTTCCCAGTTAGAGCCTGAAACAGTATATAGTACAGCCACTCTTATGAACAAGACACTGGTTAGAAGCGTTCATAAATCTACTGGCTACACACACACACACACACACACACACACACACACACACACACACACA
>JANHMN010000019.1:11575357-11592294 GCA_030674055.1 Rhabdomys pumilio | reverse complement strand
AAGTGAAGTGGGGGAAAGGGCTAGCTCAGGGTATGTTCAGGAGGGGATAGAAGTGAAGTAGGGAAAGGGGCTAGCTCAGGGTGTGTTCATGAGGGGAGAAAGTGAAGTAGGGGAAGGGGCTAGCTCAGGGTGTGTTCAGGAGGGGAGGGAAGTGGACCACAGGGAAGGGAAGCAGGGAAGAGGGGCTAGCTCAGCAAATGCACAGGAAGGTAAAGCCAAGAGACCCTCACTTGTCCCAGTCTGGGCTCAAGGACACCAGCCTCTTCAGGGAGCAAGAACTGAAGACATGCACTGGGAGGAGGTGGCCCTGGTTTTCAACCCCAAGGGGATCATTATGAAACACAGTTTTGTAGATAAGGTCTGGTGTTGTTTATTAAGTGTTCATATTGCTCAAGTCATAGTATAGGCTTTTCGGTTGCGAAGATTCAAACATCTTCTGTCCCTGTAACTCATGCTCCATAAATGCCTTTATTTATTTATAGCTTTTCTGGGTATGATATAAAACAAGTATTTTCTTGTGCCACTGGTTAGTTGAGAATCCAGGCTTCCAGCTTGGGGGAGAGTTGAGTCACCAAACCACAAGCATTCCGTCCCAAGAAAATATTTATTCTGTTTAACAGGACTGTGAGTGAGGGAGTGTTATCTCCTCTGTAGGATGGGGGCTGTGAGTCAGCTGTCTGTGTACATAGCAGGATCTTATTTCTAAACTGGAGATAAAGGCAGGAACTTTTACAGTGTTTGAATGTGAAAATCTAGCATAAACTAGCTCAACGGCTCTGTTTGACTTCGTTTTTCCTCACTACAGCTATTTCCACACTGGCTTTGGAACAAACATGTTTAAACATAGCAAATGATACCAAAAAAAACCCAAGCTTTTTTTTCCTTTTTGAGATAGGGTCTCATGTAGTCCAGGCTAGCCTTGAGCTCACTGTGTAGCTGGAGCTGGATTTGAAAGCCTGATCTTGCCGGGTGGTGGTGGCGCACGCCTTTAATCCCAGCACTTGGGAGGCAGAGGCAGGCGGATTTCTGAGTTCGAGGCCAGCCTGGTCTACTGAGTGGGTTCCAGGATAGCCAGGGCTACACAGAGAAACCCTGTCTCGAAAAACGAAAAAAAAAAAAAAAGAAAGAAAGCCTGATCTTGCCTCTCCTCGAAGGTGCTAGAACTGTAGACATATGCCATCACCCTTGGCTTAAATTTTTTTTTTTTTTTTATGAATAAGGTAACACTAGCCATATAAAGTGCTTCTAAAACAAGCAATTCATAACACTAAAAAGGAAACATTACCCTTTTTTACTTGCCATATTGCTTAGTGTTGATGACCACATTGGCATTTCCCAGCTGTAGTGATTAATTTTTACTGAAAAGAGTAGAAATAATTTTAATTGCAAGGCTAATTTCCTAATCTATCATCTTTTCTTCTCTGTAATAGAAGAAAACATTTAAGCTACCCACTTTCAGAAACACTGAAAGTGAAGCCTTTCCTCTTGTCACCAAATCAAAGAGAAGAAAGACAGAGAAGAGCTAGAGTCGGAGAGCCGGAGGAGAGCCTGAGAGCTGGGAGTAGGAGACCGCAACAACTGAACAGCTGAACATCTGGACATCTAAACAGCTGGCTCAACGCTTAAGCTCTTGCAGGCTTTGACTTCCAGCGCCCACCCTGGTCATCCCAAACTGCCTGTAACTCCAGTTCCCGTGTATCTGATCCCCCTCTGGCCTCCATGGGCACATGCATTCACACATGCGCAGACCCACACATAGACACACATACATGCCATTAAATTTAAAAACACATTAAAGAGAGGCAGGGAATATTTACTGTAAAACAATACGAAGTGATTTTGCACATTGCTCCTGTCTCATGTCTTCAGTGCTGCTGGAGGATGCTAATGGCTGCAGCAGGTTACTAAGTGATTTGTCTGTATTTACTAACTGCCAGTATGCAAGCTCAGTGCCCTACACCTCTGCGTCTGAACAATGACTGAGGAAATCATTAAAGAACACTTCGCTCACTTGCAGTGGTGCCTATGGCAGTACTGCTCGTTACAGAAAAACCCATTTAGGCAATCATGAAATTGATGCGCTCCAGATTACAGCATATCATTTCCCCTTTAAGACATGCAGTGAAGCTTCTGATGCAATCAGTGGCAGACAGGCAGACAAGCAATGACCTGCCATCCAGGTAATGGAGCCAGAAACACAGAGCAGGCAGTGCACAGCATCAAACAGTGGTCATCGCTGACTAACTGGGTCATGAGGGTTTATAGTCTCCTATATTTTTCAAAAGCACCATACCTTCTGTTATAACCAGAAAAACAGCCAATAAAAATGTTTGAAAACTCCTGATGGGCTCCTCTGAACAGTTTAAATAAGGATTCTTGAGCTGCAACACTAGAGGGTGGAATCCGGGAAGGAATGGAGCTCTTGTCAGGTAAGCTAGTAAGCTATTGACACAGGATTTGCCTGCCAATCACAGTTTCTCTTTCTCAGTTCCTTAGGCTTTCCAATCTAAATTATGGACTGCTCCAGGTTACTGTCAATCATCCCACAAGAGTCACGCATCTGCTCCTGAATGATTTCTAAGATAGCATCTGTTTTAAAAACAAGACTTGCAGGGACTGTATACCACCTGTGTAAGGTAAGCCATCTGTCCAGATGTTTACCAGAGAATTAAAAAGCAATGACTTTAAGTAATTATGCAGTTCTGACAGAACGACCAGGGTGAAAAACACAGAAAATTGACAGAATTATCATTTGCTCATTTATCTATCATCTGTCTATCATTTATGTGTGCATGCGTGTGTGTGTGTGTGTGTGTGTGTGTGTGTGTGTGCATGCATGTTCATGCATGAACACATGTGTGCAAGTGCCCTTAGAGGCCAGAAAAGGACAATGGATGGATCCTCTGGTGCTGGAGTTAAAATGGTGGTGAATTGTTTGCTCAAACACGGGTGCTAGGAACCAGAGTAGGGTCTTCTGCAAGAGTGGGCCCTCTTATGCACTGAGACTCTGACTATCGCTACCCTAAAAGAATGTTTGAAACATGAAAGGATTAACAAAAGGAAAATCTAGGTCCTTCAGGAACAAACAGGAAAAACAGAAAACAAGTAGAGTTAACAACAGAAGTGGGCTCATATTAGTTTTCACAGATGTGACAAAGAAACTGTGTTTAGGAATCAGAACATTCTCAGATTTCTGCTAAATTACTCAGCTGTAAAATGTTATGTCTAAAAGTTTTTTTTTCTTTTTCAGATGAGACATCAAAATACAGTGTGTGCTCAAAATACAGTGCCAGGTGTTCTAACCCTGGCATTATCTTAGGTAAGCAGACAGCAAAACCTGCCCCAAACAGGGAGTAACTGGAACCCACTAGGACCCAGGAAGTCACTCCTGGCCTGGAGCACTGAGCAGATTTTGGGCCCCAGCTCTTACCCCAGTAGTAACACCCACCCCACACAGTTCTGATAAAACCAAGACAATAGGAAAGACAGGCTCCAGTCAGAGACAGGGCAGGTAGCACTAAGGAGATCCAGATGGCAAAAGGTAAGCGCAAGAACATAAGCATCAGCAACCCAGGGTACTTGGCATCATTAGAATCTAGTTCTCCTACACAAGAAAGTCCTGAATTCCCCATAGTACTAGGAAAGCAAGATTCAGATTTAAAATCACTTCTAATAATGATGATAGAGGACTTTAAGAAGGACATAAATAACACTCTCAAAGAATGTGAGGAGAACACAGGTAGACAGGTAGAAGCCCTTAAAGTGGAAACACAAAAATCCCTTAAGGAATTACAAGAGAACACTACCAAACAGGTGAAGGAATTGAACAAAACCATTCAGGACATAAAAAATGGAAGTAGAAACAATCAAGAAATCACAAAGGGAGACTACCCTGGAGATAGAAAACCTAGGAAAAAAAATCAGGAGTCATAGACACAAGCATCACCAACAGAATACAAGAGATAGAAGAGAGAATCTCAGGTGCAGAAGACACCATAGAAAATATTGATACAACTGTCAAAGAAAATGCAAAATGCAAAAAGTTCTTAACACAAAATATCCAGGAAATCCAGGACACAATGAGGAGACCAAACCTAAGGATAATAAGTATAGATGAGAGTGAAGATTCTCAACTTAAAGGGCTAATAAATATCTTCAACAAAATTATAGAAGAAAACTTCCCTAATCTAAAGAACAAGATGCCTATAAACATACAAGAGAAGCCTACAGAATGCCAAATAGACTAGACCAGAAAAGAAATACATCCCGTCACATAATAATCAAAACACCAAGTGCACAAAACAAAGAAAGAATACTAAATGCAGTAAGAGAAAAAGGCCAAGTAACATATAAAGGCAGACCTATCAGAATTACACTAGACTTCTCACCAGATACTATAAAAGCTAGAAGATGCTGAACAGATGTCATACAGACCCTTAGAGAACACAAATGGCAGCCCAGGCTACTATACCCAACAAAACTCTCAATTACCATAGATGGAGAAACCAAGATATTCCATGACGAAACCAAATTTATACAATATCTTTCCACAAACCCAGCATTACAAAGGATAATAGCAGGAAAGCTTCAATACAAGGAGGGAAATTATACCCTAGAAAGAGCAAAAAAGTAATCCTCTTCCAGCAAATCCAAAAGAAGATAGCCACACAAATATAATTTCACTTCTAATAACAAAAATAACAAGAAGCAACAATAACTGTTCCTTAATATCTCTTAACATCAATGGACTCAATTCCCCAATTAAAACACATAGGCTAATGGACTGGATACATAAACAAGGCTCAGCATTTTGCTGCATACAGGAAACCCTCCTCAGTGACAAAGACAGACTCTACCTCAGAGTAAAAGGCTGGAAAACAATTTTTCAAGCAAATGGCCCCAAGAAACAAGCTGGAGTAGCCATTCTAAAATCTCCAGCCCAAGAACACAAAGGGAGGGACTCATGGCTCCACTTGTATAGGTAGTTGAGGGTAGCTTTGCCAGGCATAAGTGGAAGTGGACAGCTTTGATACCTGAAAGTTTGAATTCCCTAGTGTTGGGGAATTTCAAGAGCAGGGAGGTGGGAATGAGAGGATAGTGGGAGCCCACCCTCATAGTAATTGGAGGGGGGAATGGGGTAAGGGGTTAGGCATCAGTGGAAGTAGAGGGCCTTGGTGCCTGAAAGTTTGGATTCCCTAGTGTTGGGGAATTTGAGAGCAGGGAGGTGAAAATGGGAGGATGGTGGGAGTACACCCTCATAGAAACTCCCAGAATTATATACTAGATTCCAGAATTCAAACAAAAAATTATCTTGATACTAAAATTTGTTTTGAGAGTTGTATATTGCAGATTACACAGCCTCGGTGTATCTACTCATCAAGTGAGCTGAGCAGACCTGCTCAAACCTCTGATGTCCTGGAATTCCAGCTGGATGCAGCGAAGACACAGATGAGGCTTATCAATTTACTCTTCCCCCTGCCCCTCTTCTAATATTTCAACACACATAATCAGCTTTAAGAAGTTAATGAAGAGTTGGCACCCCTATTCTTTGGGCTTGGGGACTGAGGTGATTAATATTGGGCTGTCTTTCTATGGAAAGTAGTGGTTTTGTTGGAACAGGGAGGATTAGCTAGGATTTATTGCATAGCCATAACCTATTCGTAGAAATATGTATAATTGTTATTAAGATGAAGTTATAATTTCTTAAATAGTACAAAATTTACTTTGATTTCTAATTTAAGGTTTTCATTGGTACAAGCTTCTTATTGATATAAAGTGAGATTAATATTGTTACTCTCGTAGGCATTGTGCTTATAAAACACATTTAGGAATACAAAGCTTAGACCCAGTCCTTCTTTTAAGTTTTTAAACTGATTTAAGATGGTTAGCCTGTGAGTTAAGGGCCTATAGCAAATTCATGGCTCTGAGTTTATTGTTAGGGTGTTTTTTATATTTTATTTAGCTGAGAGGAGTTAACAAACAATAGTCCAGATTGCCTTACATGGATAGTTGGTTTTCAAAATGCTAGAAGTCCACAGAATTGACATTACAAACATTTCTGTATTAATGTTCATTTTGATTAGAGACCTGTCTGCTCCTGACAGCTTTCTTTCTTAGATTCTAAGAAGAAATTGAGCATTTTTGGAATTACTTCAGTTGTGGTGAGACAGCCACTAGACAAGAATTGCCTCTTTTCATCTACAGACAAATCACTGTCCAGAAAAAGACACACTTGCAGAATAGTCGACTGATTATATCTGCCAAGACAGAGTAATGAGCCCTTAATAATTCTGCATCACTTGGTCTGTCAGATGATCCTGGGCCAGAAGGCTGAAGATTGAATGCTCCAACGCTTTGTAGTATAGGGACTGTCTAGGTGCTCAGTGGTCTCTATAATTTGGCTAAGTTTTAGAAGTTATGCTTGGTTCTTCCTATAATTTCAGTTAACTCAGTCATTCTGGATTTCTGACGGATTTGAAGACTTATAGTCTCATAGCCAATTCCGGCTATTTACTTTGAGAGAAAAGGTTTGACAGGATGGTTTTCAGCTGACATTCATTCTAATGCCAAGAAAAAAAAAAGCCAGCTTCAGAATTAGTCTTTTAGTTAGGAGGGACAGTCTTTTAGTTAGGAGGTTCTGTTTAGTCAACAAAATGATGGACTGGATATTAGGTCTATCTTGTACCTTACTGATACAAGTTGGTATAGTTATGCTCTAATTGTATTCTAAGAAAAAAGTTTTATTTTAACAGGAACGGTGATATATAGGAGGAGCTAAGGTGGGAGGAGTAAGGAGAGGAAGATAAGAAGTAAGGAGAGGAGGAGAAGGAGAGGAGGAGCTAGGTGACAAGAGATGAGGGGGACACTGAGGTGGATGTTTGCGTGTCCTCACCAGTCAAAGATAGTTGATATATCTAGGTTGGGTATTGGGTTACACTTCTGATTGATATTGAGCATGACCAACTTATAAAGCCTTTGATTAATATAAAAAAATAGTATAAAAGCAAAAAGGAGAAGTGGGGGTGGGATAGGGGTTTTCTAGGGAGGGGAAATGGGGAAAGGGGATGGCATCTGAAATGTAAATAAAATATTCAATAAAGATTTTCACATAAAAAAAAAGTCGCTGTGGACCCACAACAGCCTTTGTCCAAGAGCTTGGGGATCAGACACTCCATGGTACAGAGTATTTCCCGTCCCATGTTCTCAGGAAAATCCCCATGACTAAAGAACTGAAAGTGATCCAGGTCCAAGGCAAGACAAACTGTAAAACAGTGTGGCCTTTCCTGAACAGATGGTGCTCCCTCTCGGTGTACTCTAACCACCTACAGGTAGAATTTCTGCACAGATGGTGCTCCCTCTCGGTGTAGTCTAACCACCTATGGGTAGAATTCCTGCACAGATGGTGCTCCCTCTCAGTGTGCTCTAACCACCTAAGGGTAGAATTCCTGCACAGATGGTGCTCCCTCTTGGTGTACTCTAACCACCTAAGGGTAGAATTTCTGCACAGATGGTGTGCTCCCTCTCGGTGTACTCTAACCACCTATGGGTAGAATTCCTACACAGATGGTGCTCCCTCTTGGTGTACTCTAGCCACCTATGGGTAGAATCTGCACAGATGGTGCTCCCTCTCAGTGTAGTCTAACCACCTACGGGTAGAATTCTTAAAAATGGATAGGAGGAATGAGCAAGTCTACATTGAACCCTACACATCTTCTGCAGTTTTGTTTGTGTGCTTAATGGGTACAAAGGACTTGTTTGACCACCTGAGTCCATAATGCCCTCGACTTAGAGTCTGCCTCAGACAAAATTCCCCAAATGGTTTGAATCTGAATGTTTCAGTTTGGAAAAGATTATGAGAAGCAAAGATTAAAGCCAGGTATGGTGACACACAATGCTTATAATCTGTTGCTGAGTTCTAGGCCAAGCCGAGCTATATGGCAAGATTTCATTGAAAATAAAAGAAACCTCTGGGGGACAGGGGTACTGGAATAATGGCTCAGTAGTTAGGGGTACTGAAATGATGGCTCAGTAGTTATGGGTACTGGGATGGTGGCTCAGTAGTTGGGGTACTGTGATAGTGGTTCAGTAGTTGTGGTACTGGGATGGTGGCTCAGTAGCTGGGGTACTGGAATGATGGCTCAGTAGTTAGGAGTACTTATTTTTGCAGAAACTGTGCGGTCAGTTCTGAGCACCCACATGGTGGTGACTCACAACCACACATAACTTTAGATCCAGAGGACCTCATGTTCTTCTGACTTCCGGGGCACAGGGCACACATACATGCAGGCAAACACACACATAAAAAATTTTAAAGTGTTCTTTAAAAAATTTTGAAGAAAGTAGTTTTCCTATTTGTTGATTTTAAATCAGGGGCTGAAGAGGCGACTCAGCAGTTTAGAGTGCTTGCTGCTCTTCCAGATTAGACTACTCAGAACCACCTGTAACTCCAGCTACAGGGGATCTGATGTCTTCTTCTGGCTCATGCAGGCACCAAGATGCATGTGGCACATACACTTACACACATATAAGATACACACGTGCATGCATAAGTGAAAACAAACTTAAATATTATATATATTAATATATATGTATGTGTATATATATATAATATTTAAAAAGTACCTATGAATTAATTTATATAACTGGACAAGCTATTAATTTTTTGAAGTTTTTAAATTCTATGTGTGTCTGAGAATAGGTTTGTATACATAAGTGCAGTGCTCTCGGAAGCCAGAAGAGGACAATAGATCTCTTGGAACTGGAGTTACAGTAAGTGTCCAGGCACCTGACTTGGGAACTGGACATCCTGACTCCCATTCTCTGCAAGATCAGCAGGCACACTTAGCAGTTCATCGAGAGAGTTAATTCCATAGTACAGAACGGGTGAACATGGTGGGGTGTGCCTATAGTCTCATGTACTTGAGAGGCTGACACAGAAGGATTGCTTGTGTCCATCCTGGCACAGAATGAGACCTTGTATCTCAAAACAACAGAAACTAGGAAAGAGAGGGATGCAGGAGATTTGTCATCCGGACTCGGAGGACGTTGGATGCATGAAACTGAGGAGAGGTAACTAACTAGTCAATGTCCTATATTATAGAATAGTATAAACAGGATAATTGAGTTACAAGCTCATGGGAAACAAGGCTAGCATAAGGCCTAGGCATTTATTAATAAATATAAGCCCCTCTGTCATTATTCAGGAACTGAGGCGGACATAGAAAAGTCCAAATTTCTGGGTAACACAATGTACTAGTCTTTGCTTCCGTGAGTTAGTGAAGGAGAAGTTAGAACAGGAAAAAGTGGGTTCTATTCCAGAGAGAGGGAGCACTTTGGACACCCAGAAGGAAATGGAAAGTCCTGGAGAGGGCAGTAGAGATGGTGGTGGGGCAGACTCTGACACCACCCCAGCCACGTGGCCCCCTGAGGAGGATGGGGACAGCGGATGGCACTTCCGCTGGGTGAACGGTGCATAGCCCGAGGCCTCAAAGCTGTTGTGAGTTTGGTGAGACAGTGAACTCTCCAGGGGACAGGTCAGCAGAGGTGAGGAATCCCACCTTGGCTCACTATCAGACTAAGAAGGCACCAGAGGAGGGCGTGGCCAAACTCCGTCTCCAGAGAAGATCTATTGTTAGAAACCGAGCTGAATCAGACATGGGAGCACACCTTTAATGTCAGCCCTCCAGAGACAGAGGCAGTGAGATCTCTGTGGGTTCAAGGCCAGCCTTGTCTACATATGAAACCCAGGGCTATCTAGAAAGACCCTGTTTCAAAACAAAACAACACAACAAAACAATTATAGCTGAGATATCCTGAGGGCCTGAGATCAGGGAGCAACCATAAGCCAGCAAGCCTGAGATCAGGGAGCATCCATGGGCCAGTGAACCTCAGTTTGGTCTGTAATCATTCTTGGGTAAGGGAAATCCCAGAGGGGCAGTTGTGGAGAGCTGCAGGAGGGCCAGATGCTGGCACACCAAGGAATGCAGTCATTAAGAGGCTGGGCTCTGATAGGGACATGCATAGCGAAAGACACCCTGGTTTTTGGTGGTCAGGCATACATCTCATTGACTGAGGGCAACCCTAGAGTGTCATAGCTCTGCTCCTGATGGTACCAGGTGTATCAGACTCTAGGCCATCTGTCTGTCAATTACTACTATAGAGCCTGAGGACTCATTGGTTCTAAGGCGTACTTAATATCCACAGCTGAACTCCTCCATCTGCGTGACCAACGCTTAGGAAGCCCAACAGAACAAAGTCAGGCCCTCTGCCTGTACTGACTTTAGTGTTGTGGTCATGTCCCACATTATCAACACGCTGGAGAGACAATCACCCCTCCAGCTACAAGATCAGTCACCACAGGGGTACAGTTTAGAGAATTTTAGCTGACATAAGAGAACATGCCTAGCCTGCAGACTGTATGGCCAGTAAGAGTACCAGGTACATAAAGAAGAAAATCCACCAAGGTGCAGACAACTCTGCTCCACATGAGACATGTATGCAGCACAGACTTAGCAAGTACATAAACCACAGGTAAGAGCCCGTTAGTTCAACTGAGTCACATGTTTAGGAACAAGAATCTCCGGTCTTTAGAAAGATGTTACCTCAACATCTCATGTTGTTTTTTAAGATTAGTATTGTAATTATTTTATTTATATGAGTCTCTCTTTCCCTCTGTATGCTGTGTGTGTGTGTGTGTGTTTCTGTGCGTGCGTGTGTGTGTGTGTGTGTGTGTGTGTGTGTGTGTGTGCCTGTGCGTGAGTCTGTGTAAATGCTCAAGGTGTGAAGGTACCCAAGGAGGACAGAAAAGGGCATCAGATGAGTGGAGCAGGGGCTACATGTGGATGTGCACGGCCGACGTGAGTACTTCTAATTGAACCGGAGTCCTCTACAAGGGTAGCAAGGACTCTTCATCTCTCTAGCCCAGCTCAGCCTACGTCTCACTTCGTAGCTCAGGCTGGCCTCTGACTCACAAGGATCCACCTGCCTCTATCTCCCAAGTGCTGCGCCATACCCATACATACCCAGCCCCCTTTCAAACAACTTTAATTTTATTGCATTTTAATTTTTAAGTGTTCGTGGTTTTGTTATTCTTTTTAATGCATTCATCTAGTTTTGCCCATGCATTTTTTCACTATTGGGCAATAGGTTTTTATCTCATTGTTTCTTCTCTGCCCCCATTTGTTTCTTCCTTTCCTCCCTTTCCCTATGTTCAATAGTACTTATTTTGTTATTATTATTATTATTAAAGTGTTGTGTGTGTGTGTGTGTGTGTGTGTACGTGTGTGTGTTTGTATGTGTGGTGTGCAGGTGAACACAGATGCCAGAGGAAATCAGAAGAGAGAGATGTGTGACGTCCTGGAGCTGGAGACACAGGTGGTTCATGAACTACCCAACATGAGGGAGGGCTGGGACGTAGGCTCGGGTCCTCTGGAAGAGCTGCACACATTATTAACTGATAACCCAGCTCTTTACTCCACATATGGTTAGCTCAGTTAAAAAAAAAATCCCTAGGAAGGATTAGAAAATATCTATCCTAACTGAAGGCATCAGGAGAGGACAGATAGATAAGAAATTACCTTGTGTAATCCCCACAAGGGACCCACAGGACAGTTGTTATCACTGGCAGTGTTTACAGGTGAGGAAAAGCTCAGAGAGATTAAGGAATTTGCTTGCAGGCTTACTGGCAGTTGTAAAGCTGAGATCTGTAGAATAAAGCAGTTCCATTGTTTAGTTACTCTTTTTTTTTTTTAGAGAGGAATGTGCCTTAAGGAAACACCACAGTTTTGGTCCCAGTGACCCTGAGGATTCTATAGGCATTCAGCTTCCTTTTGTGTTTCAGTGATGATGCCCACTCATATAACCTCAGGAGGACAAGGGGAAAGCTTCTGAATCCAGGTTAGAGGTTTGTCCTTCTGTTAGTTTATCTTGTTAGTTTATCCCCAAAGAGATTCTTTTATACAAAAGGGACCCAAGGCCCAACATGAAGTTACAACAACTCCCCTGTATCAGACTCTGTAAACTCTGTTTTTCTATTCTCCTAAGTCTAAAACACTGCAAAGCTCTCCACAAAGAGAAGCTGCTCTAGAACCAGGCTCACAGCCAGCTCAATTTGTTTTGAGAACCTCCCAGAGCATCCTACACTCACAAAAAGGGAAAGAATACCCATTCATTTGGTGTCTTAGGGTTTTATTGCTGTGAACAGACACCATGACCAAGTCAACTCTTAGACGGACAACATTTAATTGGGACTGGCTTACAGGTTCAGTCATTATGGTTCAGAGGTTCAGAGGTTCAGAGGTTCAGAGGTTCAGAGGTTCAGAGGTTCAGTCCATTATCATCATGGTAGGAAATATGGCAGTGTGCAGGCAGGCATGGTGCTGGAGGAGTCAGGAATTCTACATCTTCATCCACAGGCATCAGAAGGAGACTGACTTCTGCAGGCAACCAAGAGGAAGCTCTGATTCTACACTGGGAGGAACTGGATCACAGAGCCGGCCTACACAGTGATACAATTCCTCCAACAAGGCCACACCTCCTAATAGTGCCACTACCTATGGCCAAGCATTCAAACATATAAATTTATGGGGGCCAAATCTATTGAAACCACCACCTTTTGTAAAAAGCCAGAGAAGCTGTTAGCTCTCAGATCACCTGATTTTACACTGCCGTGGATATCCTTCAAGCCCTTTCAGGCATGCTAAGCTTTTCTAGAATTTGAAATGGTGCTTTACATCACTGGAGTGCAATGGACCAAAGGACTGATACACTTGCTTTATGACAGACACGTCCAGTTGTCCTTAAAATGGGAATGTAACAGTGTCAGAACACCTTGCATAGAACAGGTCTCTGCTGCAGCTGATGGTATCTGGGCAAGAGGATCTCTCTGCTGTTACGATTCTTCACCTGGAAATGTGATGACAGTATAACAGTACCCTTCTAAGGTTTGAACAATGCTCAGCGCGGTGGTTCATGCCTGTAATCTCAGCATTAGGAGGTTAGAGCATGAGTTCCAAGCGAGCCTTAGTTACAGAGGGAGGCTCTCCCTCAAACACAAACCTACAAACTCCCAAACTCCAGAACTGAAAGTACATTAGGTATATCTTTAGTATATAGTTAGGGGCTAATTCATGGGGAGCATGGGTGAAAAGAGGGGGGCAAACCATGGGAAGAGTACAACCTAGAGATGACAGGATGGGCTAGCTTGACAGCATGATGATGTGAGAAGACAGTCAGACTCTAGGCATGAGGACTGCAGGATAGAGGAGTCATGCTGGGAGCTGAACCACCCCCACCCCAACCCTGTGCACTGCAAACACACACTCTTCTACTGAGCCACGCCTCCAGGTCCTAGACACACCTCCAAGTGGAACGGTGTCCACAGCAATTGCAAAACTCTCCCTGAGTCATCATGTTATTCAGATTTACCAAGATGGAGAACAGGGGCGAGGAGATTACGGGGGCAAAGTCAGGAGTGGGGTTTTGGACCTGTTATGTTAGAAAGACAAGAAACCTTGCATGGTGGGACGTACCTAAGTAATTTCAGCACTTGAGAAGTGAAGGAAGAGGGATTAGCGTTTAAGGTCATCTCTGGCTACATAGTGAGTTTGAAACCAGTTGAAGATACATAGGACCCAAGAAAGTTGGGTAGGTGTGTCAGACATGCTGGTGCCTTGCCCTTCAAACTTTCTAGGCCAACCATAGCTACAGAGTGATGTACATAGAGACACTGTGGTAAGGTGAATGAGAAAGTACCCACAGCCTCATATACCTGATGATGATGAGCTGTTTGCAGGGTTAGGAGGTGTGTCCTTGTTGGAGGAGGTGTGTCACTTGGAGGTTTCAAAAGCCCAGTAGCTACAGTCTCTCTGTCTGTCTCTGTCTCTATCTCTACTCTCTCTATCTCTCCCTATCCCTCTACCTCACCCCCTCCCCCAATTCCCTGCAACCAGATGATCATATGTGAGCTCTCAGGCCTGCCTGCCTGCCTGGCACCATGCTCCCTGACACTATGGTCATAGACTCACCCTCTGAAACTATAGGCCAGCTGCCAAATAAATGCTTTCTTTTATAAGTTGCCTCGGTTATGGTGTCCCTTTGCAGTAATAGAACAATGACTAAGAAACCTGTCTCAAAAAAAAAAAAAAAAAAAAGGAAAGCAGGGGGAAGGTATGGAGGGAGGGAGAAAGAGAGGGGAGGAAGGAGGGAAGGAAAGGAAAGGGAAACCTGTAGGATGTTCGGATAGAATCTGGGATGCAGAAGAAAAGCTGGTATTGGAAACACAAATGCAGAAGTCACATATAGCTGTACGGCTAGCTAGCTCACCTAGAGAGAAAAGGAAAGACAAGAAGGTTCCAAGGACAGAGCCAAAGGCCCCAACATTTGGGAGTTTAGAAGCATAGCCAGCAAGATGTAAAAGGAGACTTCATGGAGATAGGAGAAAAATGAGGGCGGTTGCCTTACAGGACACCACGGAAGGAGCTGGGAACTGCGCTAAAGGACGTGGAAACTTCACAATGAGGTCAAAACGCAAACTTGACAGCCTCGAATAAATGTCAGTCTCCTTTGTTCCCTTAGCCTGTGGAAAGGACTCACAGAGGCGACTCTGGACCTCGCTCCTCACTGCCTCCATGGAGACAGTAACTGTCCTGGTTGGCAAGTGTGAGCAGAATTAACCTGGCAGGCTTGCTCAGCTTCCTCCTCTTGGGAGCCAGTGGCATTCTTCTCTGCTTTCCCAGAGGGCAGACTGTGCTCAAGCAGAGACACCTGAGCTTTCCTGGTTTGTATAGGACCTGGGCAAGAAAACAGTGCCACATCTGTTGGTGGCCTCAGGAGTCTCGAAGAAGCCTTTCGGAGGAGTGGGATGGGGGTGGATTTAAGGGGTGAAGGATTTAAGGATTTAAACAGTATCGACAATCCTTTTGTCCAGGTTTTCTGTAAGAAATGAGATGTTGGGTCTGGAAAGAGTGAGTGTCTGCAAAACACAGTGGACATGACGGCAGGCTTGGGGTAGAAATGATGCCACGGGGGCTAACAGATAATGACGTGGGAATGGGAGGTATTAGGCTGAGGCCGAAGAAATCCCTAAGCGACAGAGAGAGTCTGGAACCAAGAACAGTGTGGCAGTCTGGCTTTGGACAGGAGCATGGGCATCCCTGGTAACAGGAGTACAGTTGGGAAAAAGGATACAAATGAAGATATGTTGGTGGCAGAAGGGTGCAGGATTTCTATATGACTGATCTTATTTTCTGGCAGTAAAAAACACAATTATAATGTAATGGAGTGTGAGGTTTAAATGTTTGAGAAGAAATAGAGGCACAGGGAAATGGAGGACTGAAGGGACATAAGGCAGGATTTTTAGATCTGTTCTCAGTCCCATTTGGCATTGTGCTCAGGAACTCAGACTGGACCCAGACAAGGTGGTTGTGAGTGTATCCCCAGACACCTTCAGTTAGAAGACTGTTGGTCAGCATTGCACCTCTCAGATGACCATAAGGCACTGGGCAAGGAAGCTGAAGCTGTGTATGAAGTAACAGACTCAAGTCCTATAGCAGTCAAAACAACAGAAAAAGCACAGTTCAAGGGTGTGGTGGTTTGAATACGCTTGGCTCAGGGAGGTATGGCCTTGTTGGAATGGGTGTGGCCTTATTGGAGGAAGTGTCTCACTGTGGGGTGGGCTTTGAGACCCTCCTCCTAGCGGTCTGTGAACCAGTCTTCTCCAGTTTGCCTTCAGAACAAGATATAGAACTCTTAGCTCCTCTAGCACCATGGCTGCCTGGACACTGCCATGCTCCCACCATGATGATAATGGACCGAACCTCTGAACCTGTAAGCCAGCCCCAATTAAATGCTATTCCTTATAAGAGTTGCCTTGGTCATGTCGTGGTAATGGTGTCTCTTCACAGCAATGGAAAACCTAAGTAAAACAGAGGACCAATTCTGAGTTTTGGAGATGATGAAATGATCACTAATGACAAGATCACGGGAGTAGCGTTGGACATGGTGGAAGAAGCGCTAAGGGGGACAACAGAGAAGAAGAGAGAGAAGCCACACTGCAGGAGAAGCTGAAAGCAAGGATGCAGAACTGCCAAGGGCAAGCCTGGACTAGTGCTGAAAAGAGGTACTATAAGCATTGAGATCTTCATCCAGGAGGGAGTGAGCCAGGAGGAATTGGGTATGTATCAGGAGCTGTGTGTCTCCAGTGCTCTGTGCAGGAGGAGGGAGGGCAGCAGACTGGAAAGCATGATAAGGAGCCAGGAAAACATCTTCTCCGTGGAGGTGACACAAGGAGAGTCTAAGGCTGGCATGGGTGACAGAGACAAGAAAGGCATCATCCTGGGGGAAAGGCCAAGGTTAGCTCAGAAAAAGTAAGCACTGCAGAATGTTTGGGGGTGTTCATGATGATGCCCCCCAAGAGCTAGAGGACACAGTAGAGGGACTTTGGGACTAAACCAGAAGTATAAAGTTAAACCTCCAAGGACAAGGAGCAAACAGAGAGGCTAGAATTCTGGTACCAAGATAGACAAATGTGTAGGGCCCGGCAGCACCCAGGCTGATGGCATCAGAAAGAGAGGTGGGTATCAGTTCCTATGAGAGTCTCTGTCTGCAGAGCATCATCTAAGCCATGTGTGAGGGAAAGAGGTGGGGATGAAGATGAGGAAATGGTTATAAGAACCAAGGTCATCCTTAGGGTTTTATTGAAATATGTATCATTGGCCTGGCAACACATCACAGTGAGTAAAGTTTGCTTACAGTGCAAACTTGAGCACCTGAGTTTGAACCCCAGAATCTATGGTGGAAGGAAAGTACCTGTTCTTGAAAATTGACTTCTGACCCCCACAGGTGCACTGCAGCACACATGTGTCCTCACCCACACACAGACTCACCCTACAAACACACACACACACACACACACACACACACACACACACACACACACA
>JANHMN010000019.1:11557497-11575347 GCA_030674055.1 Rhabdomys pumilio | reverse complement strand
ACACACACACACACACACACACACACACACACACACACACACACACACACAGTAATGGTGATGAGAAGAATGATAAAGATAAATTAAAACAGAAAAAGAAATGATATTGATGAAATTTATAATCTCAGTAGAAGCCGGGGAAAGGCTAATTGATTATCCTTCAAAGAAGATGCAGATAAAAACCATCTATTTTTGCTTTGCACTGTGTGTTCCTAAAAAAGGTGTTGGGACATGCAGTTTGATAAATCAAAGCATGCTCCTGGTTTGCTCGCTAAAGGAACTTAGACATTTTTCCAAAGTGGAGACTTCTCTGCAATGTAAATAATCCTTGGCCTCATTCCTTGGATTTTGGTGTTTGTCTGTTTGTTTTATCAGAGGGTCAGACTACGAAGCTCACTGGCCTGGATGTACGAGGTAGTCCAGGTTGGCTTCCAACTCAAAGGGATCTTCTTTCCTCAGCTGAGATCTTTGAAGTGAGCCACTATGCCTGGCTAAAAGTTGTAAGTTGGGTTTCTTAAATCACAACATATATGTGGTCCAGGGAGTGGTACTTTCTAGAGGTGTGGCCTTGTTGGAGTAGGTGTGTCACCAAAGGGATTGACTTTGAAGCTTTGCCCATGTGGACGAGTCAGTCTTCTTCTAGCAGCCTTCAAATGAAGATGCAGAACCCTCAGTTGAGCCTGTGATACATGCTGACTTATCTACAGGAACAATTCATTTTTAGAGCATATCTGGAAAGACTTTAAATTAATCAACTGATTTGTTTGGTTTGGTTTGGTTTGGTTTGGTTTTGGCATCCAGTCATTAAGAAGTGACAGCATCAACTCTGAATGAAAGATTCTAAAAAGGATGATAACATGAGTCACTTGAGGCTCCAGACTAAGCTCCAGGCTCCCCAGGCATCCTGTTGATGACATTATCTAGATGCTTTATCTAGATGCTCCTTCAGCCCCAGCTCTAGAAGAGGCGCCCTTAAGGGTAGAAACTATCTTTCTCCATCCCCATAATAAACAGCATAGGATGAGTAAATAAAAGCATCTGAGAATGATCCCAAGATAGGGCACGCACAGAGTGGATATTTTATTCTTAGTGAAAAAAAAAGTTTAATTCTTGACACCATCACCTACTGAGTTGTATTTGCCAATGTTTCCCAGACAGAAATATATATATATATATATAAAGGAGAGAAAAAATAGTGAGTTGGGGAAGAGGGTCAGAACAGCAAGAAACAGTAAATATGGTTGTTGGGGCTATTATAAGACTGAGGGTATATGTCAATCCTGGAATATTTGCCTAGCCTGCATGAGACTCTAGGGTTGGTCTCCAGTACCCCGTTAAATAAGAGCCTGTAATCTCAGCGCTACAGGAGTTGAGGCAGGAGGCTCTGGAGTTCAGTGTTATCATTGGCTACTCAGTAAATTTGAGGTCATCATGGGCTATACAAGATCTTACTGTAAAAACAAACAATAGCACGGTTGGAACTAGATGGCGACAATCTCACCACGGAAGACACCAGGTGACATAGGACATAGAGGAACCATGCTAGGGTTTCTGTCGTCACCAGAAACTGAAGACAGAAGACACAAGCTGATACAAGACACAGAGAAACCATGCTGGGGCCAGGCAAGATGTCTCAGTGGGTGAAGCGTTGGCCACCAAGCCTAAGGTTCCGAGCACCATCTCTGAGACCTGTATGGTAGAAGGAGAGAATTAACTCCTGTTGTGCCCTGAGCCCCGGCACACACACACATCTACTCAATCTTAAAAACTTTAAGAGTTCTGCAAGGGGGAAATGAGTCTCGTGAATACTAGTAGAAGACTGTTAGGTTGCAATAAAGAAATAGGAAGAAAAGGAAGATGGGATGAGGGAGCAACTGGAACCAGACTGGAAGCTTCCTCCATGTTGGCTATTCATGGTATTGGAAGGGGTTTTCTGTGCAGGCTTCTGGAGGACAGTTGTTATTGACTGTCTCACTCTAGAGCCCTATTGTTACATTACTGACTTTCCATGGAAGATGTCCCTGCTGACCCAGTAGTGTCATGACTATTTGGGGGTAACTATTTTCTGTATCCATCCACAGGAGGAAATTGATTTCTGGTACTGTAAATCTGGGGATGTAAGCCTATAAGGAGCTGATACTGCTGTACTGCCACATGAGTGTGGTTTCCCTGTCAATCACCTTAGTGCTACATGGGCGTGGTTTCCCTGTCAATCACCTTACTACTACATGGGCGTGGTTTCCCTGTCAATCATTTTACTGCTACATGGGTATGGTTTCCCTGTCAATCACCTTCTAAACATTTAAGCCCATCCTGCTGTAACTTTAATCAGAGTGTTCTTGCAGCCAGTATCATTCACGGAAGAGGCTCACAACGGGTCACACACTTGAGAATGACTGCTGAGCATTCAGCCTTAAACCGGATGTCTATATCACCCCTTTTGGGGCCCAGAAAACTTTGCAGAAGAGGGAGAAAGAGAACGTAAGAGCTGGAGACAGGGATGGAGTCTTACAGCACACTGTCCCTGGCCTTGACACGGCCATACACTTTTGAGCTCTCAGGAGCTGTGGTTGCCTTCCCAGGCCCTACCCAAGACTGGAGCTGTCTACGTGTTTGGCGTGAGGAGGAGTTCAGGATGCCCGACCTGTCACTGAGGATCTATAGGCAGTATGGATGGTGAGGGAGGAAGAGACATTTCTTTCCATGGCATGGCACTGTAAAGTTGGTTTTACTCCTATAGGGGTTACTGAACCCATCAGACATGCTCCTGTGAGCAGCCATAATTAAACTCAGCGGGTCTCACACACATAAAAGGTGATAGTTGAAAGGAGACTTGTGGGAGAGGGGAATGCATGGGAGAGAAGAGAGACGAGAGTTATAGGGGTGACTATGATACAAATATATACATGTATAAACAAGTCACATGAAACTCATTGTTGTGTATCATTAATAGGGACTAATAAAGCATGTGTAAAGACAAACAGAATGAATTTTGTTACTGCTTACTCATGTAAATACTAAGTTCTAGCCAGCTTCAGGGCCATCAAGGGAGGATGTATATACAGGCCACAGCATGAAGCACCAATGGTGAACAATTAGAAAATCATAAGCTGACATCAAGGCCCAAAGTCCAGGCTAGATTCTGAATTTGTATTAATTGAGAAAAGCAGAAACCTGAAGTCACAGGGAGTCTGAGGTCTTGGCACATGCATCAACAGAAAGGACAAGACACGGAGGAAGGACAAAATGGCACGCTCTGCAGTCTTCTGCTTCTCTTCCTTAGAGACCTCATTGTCCCACATCAGCCTTAGTGGTTCTGAAAGCACTGTGAGCCCACACTTCCAAGGAACACACGAACCCACAGGCCTCAATAACTTGAACATATCATATATAAAACGTATAGTTTCCATTATTCCACATACTGCTAAAATGATGGAGGGCAGGACACGGTTCAGTGTGCAAAGCAATTGCCCCACAAGCCTGACAATCAGAGTTAGGATAACCAGAACCCATGTAAACAGCCAGGCACAGTAGCACATGTATCGGTAATCCCATATAGCATGCCCCTACCAGACAATAGGAGGGGACACAGAAGAATCTCTAGAAGCTTGCTAGATAGCTACTCTGGTGCACACAGCAACAAACAAGAGGAACCCTGTCTCAAACAAGGGGGAAGGTAAGGGCCGACACAGAAGCTGAACTCTGATCTCCACCTGTGCACCGTGGCATGTGGATGCCAACACTCACAATGCACACTCATGCACACATATTCACACACACATGCATGCACATGCACACACACACATGCACACATGCATGCACACACATGTATACATATGTACAAACACATATATACATACATGTGCACACACATGCACACAATACACCCACGGACATACACATGAACACACATACACATATATGTACATATACATGCATGCATATGCACACATGTGCAAACACACTTGCATGCACATGCACACACATGTAGACACATGCACACACATCCACATACATACATGCAAATACTCACATGCATGCACATGCACACACATGCATACATGCACACAATGTGCACACACACATGCACACACATGTACACACATGTACACTGACCACAGACAAGCCAAGAGTATTTCTTGTCCTCTGTACTTACACATCTTCCTGACAGCTGCTAACTTGGAATGAAGCTCTCTCTATTGTTATGCTCATATAGGGCGCGTCCTCCATTGTTATGGTTTCCTCCCAAGTCTGCATCAGGAGGATTGAATAATTGCTTCTGTTCACCCTCCCTGGAATGCAGGGTAGTTTAATGCCAGCTTCACACAAGCTAGGGTCATCTGAGGAAAGGGAACATCAACTAAGAAAAATGTCTCCATAAGATCCAGCTGCAGGCAGGACTATAGGGTCTTTTCTTAGTGATTGATGGGGAGGGCTCAGTCCATTGTGGGTGGGGCCAGCCCTGGGCTGGTGGTCTTTTTGGTGTGCCTGCCTTAGTTTCCCCAAGATGGTTTTCATTTGCTATTCCAATGAAGACTCAGTCCTCTGGAAGCCTCTCTCTGCAACCAGAAACGTCTTCAGAGATCTCTCCTCATGTGCACTCCATGCTCTACGCTCCTCTGGTCTCATCCTGACCTCTCTGGAATCTGGTTTGTCAGTACCGGAGGCTTTATCCTTAAGTATACCTGAAAGTGGAATCTTAGCAACAATGTGTCTTCACCCAAAACCATAAACAGCGTTTTGTTTTGGTGGAGGAGTGGAATTGAGACAGGGTCTCTTTATGTAGTCCTGGAGCTCATTGTGTAGACCAGGCTGGCCTCAAACTCAGAGATCCACTTGCCTCTGCCTCCTGAGCGCTGGGATTAAAGGCATGGGCCACTAAACCTGGCTCAAAAACAAAAACATAACAACAACAAGACTATAATCTTTTTCTGAGTGAACTATTTTTTCCCTTTTGAGAGTAGGTGGCATTCCAGTCTAGACTCAAATTTGCTATGCAGTTTCACGTGACCTTGAACTTCTGACCCTTCTGCCTCCACTTCAAGTGCTGAGATTACAGGCATGTGCCACCACGCCAGTTTCATGCTTCATGTAGTTCTGAGAATTAAATTTAGTTCCCTGACCCTTGCCGCTGCACAAGCATTTTACCAACTGAGCTACAGTCATAGTTCCGCGTAAAGTTTTTGCCTAATGAATTATGCATTTTTTACCCTAAGAATATGATAACAAGCATCCATCTTTATCAATACCTAAAATTATACTGAAGTATAGGAAAGCCCTACGCCCTGGCACCAGCTAGGAAGACTTCCATTTGAGTGTCCCTTCTACACGGGGCTCACCTTCTAGACTTAGGAGACTCAACAGCATAAGCCAGAGGCAATAGACCAGTGAGTGATCTTAAGGATGCTCCTGTCCAGAGAAACAAAAGCTTCGAAAACAGTTATATTTGCTGCTATGACAATTTCTTCCTGCCCTGAGATAGAGAACTGAACTCGTTAGAGGTTGTCTTCTGAGTTACTAATTTAAAGCCTGGTGCAGCAGTATATGCCTGTAATTTCAGCACTAGCAAGTGGAGGCAGGAAGGTCAAGAGTTCAAGCTCCTCCTTAGCTACAGAGTGCATTCTGGGCCATTGTGGGCTATGTAAGACTCTGAAACAATAGCAAAATAGTAACTGGTGTAACAAGACTTATCTGTAGTTGTATTTATTCTTGTTTGCAGTGCTAAGGATTGAACCCAGAAGCTGTACAAGCTGGGCAGGCGCTGTAAAGTTGAGCTGAGTACCCATTGCGTACCCAGTCCTGCTCGGCTCCACGGCGACCTGCTCATCACTTTAACACTTCAAGGGTAAAGCTAGCTCTTGTATTTCTTGTGTTTTCCCTTGGTACAATGCTTACTATAAAGACAATGTCATGTCCATTGAGTCCATAATTATAAGCCTAAGAAATTTCTGTGACTCTTCCTGTTGTCGTCACAGTTTAAAAGTTAGAAAGACAGCCAGAAGCTGGTGATGAAGTCATGCGGGCGAAACAGAAGCTGCACCTTAGTGGCTTGGCGGCCATACTCCTCCTCACAGTGCCTTACACACCACAGGACTGCTATGCTTTTTAATGCTTGCCCTTTAAGGCTTAATTTAAAAAATGTAAATTCCATCATTTCCTCTCTTCTCTCTCGAGGAAAGGAAAATATGCTCAATACAAAATGATTCAGGAAACACAGAAATACACAAAAGGGGTTGGGGTTGAATTCAGTGGTAGAGAGCTTGCTCAGCTGATGCAAGATCCTAGGCTCAGTCCCTAGACCACAAAGAAAAGAGATAAAGCAGAAATAAGGTAGTAACTGACTTTTTAACAGTGAGGTTCCTAAAGATTGTTCCTACAGATAACGACTGTACATTTGCAGACTTTTATCATCTATGTATGTGTATGTGCCCAGCTGTGCTGAGGTGACACACACACACACATGCACAACTAGGGGATGGATTATTCATTTATAAATTTATCAGCGGTGCCTCACAAGTGTCTTCTTTGTCGATAAATACATATGTGTTTGATGAAATCCCTAAGTTGTTTAGTAAGTTTGTGTTGAATGACTTACAGAATCCTTCTGCTCTTTTGTTTGTATTATTCAATAAATTCTTTACTCATTTCATTCATAGCTTGTAGTAATCAATAAGCAATGCATTTGTTTACTCAGATACCTATGACTATCTTCCTTTTAAGAAGTTTAGATGAAATTCCACATTTGAGAACAACGGCGACATATTCTGAAGACAGGAATCAGAAAACAGTGGCCCACACACTATGACACAACACACCAGTCAGGCAGCTTCTGACCCAGTCTTTTACCTTAGGCATAGATCAAATAAAGCTAGGAATCCAAAGGGAGACTGATGCAGCGCACACCGCAGTAAAGTTTATTGTATATGTGATCCCCATTCCATCCCTTCCCTAAGCCCTTTCTCTCCTGCAAAATTTAAGTGAGCATGTGCACTTTTGAGAAAGCCAAGTGGGAATTAACAATGCCTGCAGGAAGAAAGGACAGACTTGTGTGTGTGTGTGTGTGTGTGTGTGTGTATGAGAGTGTGTGTGAGTATATAAGTGTGTGTGTAGTATGTATGTGTCTGTGTGAGTATGAGCATGTGTGTATGTTTAAGTGTCAGTGTATGTTTGTGTGTCCTGTGTGTATGTGTGTGTGTGGGTGAGTGTGAGCATGAAGATGTGTGAGTATGTGTTTGTGTGAGTATGTCTGTATGTCCATATATGTGTATGAATGTGTGACTGTGCATGTGAGTATGTGTGTCTGGTGTGTCTGTGTGAGTGTGAGCATGTGTGTATGTGCATGTGTCCGTGAGAGAATGTATGTGTGTGTCCTGTGTGTATGTGTATATGTGCATGTGTCTGTGAGTGTGTGTGAGTGTACGTGTGTGTTTGAGTGTGAGTATGTCTGTGTGTCCCTATGTGTATGAGTGTGTGTGTCTGTGTGAGTATGAGTGTGTTTGTGTGAGTGTGTCTGCAGTGTCATGAACTTTGGGCCAGGGAACATTCTCGGGAGACTTTGCTTAGTGTGCCCGGAGTTTAAAGACATCCATGACAGAATTCCTGACAGAATTCTGAAAGCTGAAGGACCAAGAAAGGCAGCGTCATGGGGAGAGTCTACAGAGGAAGCTGCCCTGGCTGAGGAGAAAGACTTACATCTTCCTCTGCCTCTTCTCCCGCTGCAGCTTTGACGGCAGCAAAAGAGAAGCAGCCCCAGGGATTGCTTTTCTATAAACAGACCCTGAAAAAAAACAAGTGTTGGTTACATGGAATTCTGTCATCCATGTTTTATGTGATGGTCATGAAAGTCACTTCCTGAAATCAGTTAAATACATCTCCAGATGAATGGACCTGAAGTCAGCTAAATAAATCTCCAATGAATGGACATACACCTTAGAGAGAACCTTAACATTATTTAACGTGCGTTGAAATTATGGGGCAGTTTTTGACATTCTGTCAATTTTGACTTTGTATTAATGACAACATGTCTGGTTTATATGAAGAAAAGACCATGATTCCTTCAAATTCCTGCCACTGGAATGCATTTGCTTTGATAGTGTAATTGATGACACCATCACTGGCAAAGCTCCGTCCCTGATGTTGCCTCTACCAGAGAGGAAAAAGGTTATACTTTCTATTTCAAAGTCATGATGGTTGGACAGTACCCATCGAGAAGACTATAGGGTTTTGGTGACTTTTTTGTGTGCTTTGTTTTTTTGAGACAGAGTTTCTCTGTGTAGCCCTGACTGTCCTGGAACTTACCATGTAGGCCAGGCTGGCCTTGAACTCACAGATATCTGCCTGTCTTTACCTCCCGAGTGCTAGGATTAAAGGTGTACATCACCACATTCGGCTTTTGAGAAATTATTATTTTAAGTGTATGACTGCTAGCTTGTGTGTATCCATGTGAACCTTGTGCGTTCAGGGTGTGCGGAGGCCACAGAGGGTGTCATATCCCCTGGAGCTGGAATTACAGGCTGCTGTGAGCTGCCCCACATAGGTGCTGGGGAAAGAGCAGCTAAAGCTTTAACTTCCGGGACAATCCCCAGCCCCCCAGCTGATTTTGCTTGAAGGCAATGGGCTAAATTCCTATCTCACCTTCTCCAGTACTGGGATGTTCACAGGGTTGTGAGCCTATAGTTTCTCCTTCAAGGAGCTGAATAAAAAAGCACGTTCTCTCATGTTTCCCTCATCCACACCACCAGCAGCAAGATTTACATCGTTCATCATGACAGAGAGACCAGACTTCCCTAACTCTCTCGTAAAGAGAATGGAAAACTTGAGAAATCGTTTTAAAATTGTCCCTTGGAGCTAGTGAAAACAAAAACAAACAAACAAACAAAACTTAAAATTAAGTCATTTCAGACCCTGGAGAAGTAGAGAAAAAAGTAACACAAGACTTCCCATGGCCGGGCCTGTGGTGGGAATCCACATCAGGACAGAGAGCAGCTAACCATCTGCCTTTGTGGAGTTTTCTCACCAAAGGAACAAGCTAGATCAATTGTTAAGTGTAGAACCAAGTCAAAGAGGAATTAGAGTCAAGAGTTCTCACTATTTCCAAGACTATGGAAATCTAAAAATCTCTGAAGCACTTAAAAGAGGTTCACAAGAACAGTAACTCTTTTTTTTAAAAAATACTTCTTTTTTTTATATGTATGTGTTAGTGCCTGCTTGTATGTCTGTGCGCCATGTGCATGCAGTGCTCATGGGAGCCAGTGGAGGGCAGCAGATCCCCAGTTGTGACCTGTCCTGTGGGTGCTGGCAATCCAACCCTGTCTCCGGAAAAGCAATAATTTCTCTTGACTGCTGGGCCATCTCTCCAGCCCAATAGAAACTTTCTATTATAAGGTTTTATTTCTTGGTACTAAACACAGAAGCAGCCGCATTTACATGTATCGACTATTTCTTTTTCTTTTTTTAGTTAGCTTTTGTTTGGTTTGGCTTTAAGACACTGACCCCTGGATTTCTAATCCTTCTGCCTCCCCCCACCCCCACAATTATGGGATTACAGATATGGTTTATTTTATTCTCCCAAACATTTCCCTTCATTTTACTATGCTCTCTTTATGATTAATATTAGCATTTTCTGGAATTCTTGCAGTCTTTGAAAAAGAGGCATAAGATTTGTCATTTTCCATTAAATGACAAATTTCTAAAGTAGAAATGGGAGCAGAGGCAGACATAAGGAGTCTTCCTCAATTGTTCCTTGCCTTAGTTTTTGAGACAGGGTCTTTCACTGAACCAGGAACTTGCTGGTTAGTTAGACTGGCAAGCCAGCAAGCCCCAGCAACCATCTTGTCTGTACCTTCATAGTTCTGGGATTGCAAATATGTCCCAGAACTCCCAGCTCTCTAGAGGGGCATCAGTGTAGGAGCTCAGATCCTCCAACTTTCATGGCAGGTATTTTGCTGACTAAACCATCTCCCTGGCACCAAAGCCAGACGTTCTAATCAGGTGAAGGGGCACATGGGAAAGAGAAATAGTTTGTTGTCTAAGAGCTGTCAGTAGTGTAACCAAGAGTACACTGTGTTCCTTGTCTGTAACAAATGCCAGAACAGAGTGCGGTGCTCAGTATCACAGCCTCTCACACTCCGACTGTGTTTGGCATCTCTCTCCTCCCCCACACCCACAAAAAAAGCAGTAAGACATTTCAGTATGCTTGAAGGAAGGGTGTAAAAGCCATTTGGATCAAATCCAAACCTGCACTCTCTTGTTGCAGAGAATGCCTGTTTACTTTTCCAGCCCAGGTTTCTGTCCACCTTTCTTGCAATGGTAGTACTTTGTTCTCTATCTGGGAAATCATTCTTTCCAGGCTTTGATGGTGTAGATCTCTGAGACCCAGTCACTGTCCAGCTACAAGAGTGGGCCTCACCACTGTGGCTAGGTTAGAACATACTCACTTCCAAATCACAGACGTGTAACCCAAAGCAAGGTAATAATTCCACAGCCCCAAGGACTCGTCTGGTGCAACCTACCAAGAGCTCTTCCTTTTGCAGGGTCTGCTCACTGTGATGGGCTCAGGAGAAGGCATGTCATGGTAGAGGGTGGGGACATGCTACCTGAGAAGGTTGCCAGAAAGAGATAATGACTCCTCGGGGGCCAACACTCCCACGGCCGGAACACCCTGGACTTCCCAGGTGTAGGAGCCAGTAGAGACCCTTTCTTACTCTCTTGCTGGAATCTGTATGGTTTGTGTGCTTGCCCCTGACAGAGTCCTGCTGTTGGCTGAGGGAAGACGGGGCTTTACTGGCACCTCAGCAAGCTCAGCATTTGAGGGGAAGTAAGGACTAATGAGTGGCTCGCTCACTCTCCTTTATCATTCACCAGCCTGGCCAACATAAATAAAGACAGACCCCCTAATCACAATGGCGGGATTGTGTTTTCCAGCACTGTAGACACCACGGTTGACAACAACGTGACTGTATCCTCCTCCTACACACGACACACTCCTCCTACACACAACATGCGGTGAAACAATGGTGGAATCATGGACATTTGCTTCCTAACAAAGTCAAAATTTAAAACAATAGGATTTCTGTTGAAATGATTAAAAAAGAGAAAGAGAGGGAAAGAAAAATCAAACCCTCCCCTACTCCAATACAGAGAAAAATCTGTATTTTAAATTAACAATCTTAGATACTTCAAATTAATAATTTAAAATTTTGTTTTAATAATTTAATAATTAAAATACAATTGCTAATTTAATTAAAAATAATTAAATATTAAAATAATTTAATAGCTAAAATTAAAATAATTGATTTAAAATTTAAAATATTTTAAATTAATAATTAAAATTTAAATTAATAATTCAAAAATTTTAAATTAATAATTATACCCAGAGGTTAAAAAAGTATTTTAAAATTTACTTTTAATTTGTGTGCATACACAAACATGCACATATATGCACATACATGCACATGGAGTTGAGGGCACCTTCCACCACCTGGGTTCCGGGAATGGAATCCAGGCCGTTGGGCTTGGCAGCAAGCGCCTTTACATCCTGAGCCATCACTTCCATCCAAGAAAGAGAATTTTAAACAGGGAATATGAAGAGAAAAGAAAAAGGAAAGAGCTTAACCCATCGATGCAAACAGTACGATACCACACAGTAACCACTCGGGACAACTGCGCTCAGTAGAGCTGGGTCTTTGGGGCCAGAACCAGGAGGAGTATGGAGGCTTCTGGCCCCCACCGAGGAGGATAAACTAGACTTTCCACAATCTTTAAAAAGCTGTCATAGCTGGACAAAGGAAGGAAGAACTGTTTTTTGGAGTTTGGGGTTGTTTTGTTTTTTTGCCCAGGTAGGCCTGGAACTCATTATATATAACCCAGCCCGAACTGGCTTAGATTTGCAGTGAGTCCCCTGGCTCAGCCTCCTCCATTTTGGGATAACAAGTGTGTACCGCAACCCCAAACTATTTAAAAACAAGTTTTACTATGAGGTATGAAGCCTTTGTAGATAAAGATACAGCCACACATCCCCTAAGGATGTGTTCTGAAAAGTACATTACTATCTGACTATTACAGAATTCGTTTACAGAAGCCTAGCTAGCATAGGCCTCTAACACCTAAGCTATGTGATATATATATATATATATATATATATATATATATATATATACACACATATATATTTATATGTATGTATATATATATATATACATATGTATATATTTATATATATATGTATATATTATATATACACATATATATATGCATATATATTGTAAGACTTATATATGATATAGACATTTCCCCCCAGGATCACTAGAGGCAAAACAAGAGACCAAATCAGACACAAAATGATGTAATCAGGAGAAGCAATAAATGGGAGAGAAATGAAGCTGCTTCAGATATAATATGATAATTTTACTAAACTTTTAAAATGTAGAGGCACATACCAAAATAGCAGTAAAAATACAGTGTATTAAATAACATAAGCAAGTAACACGGTCATTGCTCTACGATTCAGTCTATAACTGTGTGTGCCATATGCTTGGAGTGGAATCCAGGGCCCTGCACAAGCTGGGCAAGCACTCTGCCTGGGAACCTGCCCAGACCACTATACTTTCGAATGGTTCACAAGCGCAGCAGGCTTGTGACCGCCAGTGTCACTACACTGTGGGATGCATTGAGCTATAAGGTCAGTGAGCGGTAGGACATGTCCAGCCCTATCTTGTGGGCTACCATCACATATGTGGTTGGCCTTTGACTCTGCATAGGACATTATTTGGGTCTAAAAAACTAAAGTATTTAAGTTATTGAGTCTTGATGAAACTGGTGGGCTAAGCCGTCCCTAGGTGTATCACTACAACCTGAGGTGCTTTTGGGGTTTCCATGGCAATCAAACCCCAACCCAGGGCACATCCATATCAGGCACACCTTCCTAAGAAACAGTAGGCCACCAGGTGGGGGCAAAGTCCTGGATAAGGTTCTTGGCACTATAATTCTGGATCACAATAATTATGACTGTGTTACTTGTTCATGTTAAAAAAAAAAGGGACAATATTTAGTGAACATTTCATTGCAGCTCTCAGAGCTAATTCTCTCTGCAAGCTTACCAGCTCTGGTAGGAAGCAAATCTCAGATGGATTTTATTGCCTTCTTCTAACAGGAAGATATGTTTTCCTGGTTTGTACACTGCTCATTAACCACATTTATCAACAATCTTTTTACCTAGTTCTTAAGATTAAAATCAGTCTCTCGGAGTTCACTGTTTTCATGATGACCGGCCTTCCTTTATTTTCATTCCCACAGTTGCAAACAAGATATTTTGTAACAGAGGTTGGCTGTTCACGCACAAATGCACCTTTATAAAACCCTGGGCAAGAGACTGCTGAAGAGGAAAGTCACACACCAGAGTCTTCATACTTAACCCTCAGGCAGTGCAACGCTGTCAGCAACACATCTGTTGCGGGTTCTAGCACAGGGAGGCCAACACGCGGGATGCTGCATAATCGCCCCATAATCCCAAGTCCCTTTGCATTGTGTGTACAAAGCAGAATAACACAATGGGAAGAGCGGCAGGCTGGTGATAAGGAGGGCTGGAATCTGGCCCTTACCAGTCTTTTTCTTTGGCTACTCACCTTGCAACGAGCCACCTCCCTGCTACAGTTCCAGATATATAAAATAGAGATTACATCAACAAAGGCTCCAAGCCCCGACTTGTGAAAGGCGCTGATTAGAGAGGCTGAAGATGGAATCTTGGAAACCTCGGTCTGAGTCCTCTTCTGAAAGGACTTCCAAACGCCCTTCAGCAAATTGGCTTCACTTTCCACACTCGACACCCCATCGTACATTATCTTGGTCAAGTCCCTAGCATCTCCCACAGATTTCTGTTTCCCACCTGTTGTGTAGCCTGTAGTGCTAAGAACAGAACCCTGGGCCTTGCACAGGCCAGGCATGTGCTCTCCAAGTGAGCTGCACCCATAGAGTTTGCATACTGGTTTTAAGCCATCCATCCAATGTAGCCTCTATATGCTCTTTAAAGGGAGGCCTTTATTTTATGTATATGTGACCATTTTGCTTACATATATGTTACGTGCACCACCGCGTGTGTTCAATGCCTGTGGAGACCAGAAGACGGCATTGGCTCCCCTGGAACTGGAATTACAGATGATTGTGAGCCACCTGTGGGTGTTGGGAATTGGACCCAAGTTCTCTGGAAGTGTACACATAACCACTAAGGAGCCAGCCTACTTTTTTAAATTCTAGATGTGTGAATGCAAAGAGGTAACACAGCACAGAATAAATAGAAAAGCAGTAGTGGGTTCTGTTCTCTCCTAGAAAGTCAGAAAGAAAAGCACATGCTGAAGGTAACTTATATATTCACAACATGAAAGCTGAGAGTCCTTGTAATCCCACTGCAAACACAGCTACAGTGTCTGACCTAGTGACTCACACCAGGTTTTCCTATACACAAATCTACCATAGTGCTGACCAAAAGGTTTTCCCTAGGTGAAGAAACGTTGACAGGAAGTGGTGAGGTGAGTCACTGGGTTTCTTCAGTCAGTTTGAAATGCCTCGACCGACCCTGGCTGGCAGTAACCTGGGCGCTTTCGATTTAATGTGAATCAATGGCCTCTTCTACCGTTCACAATAAATTGTTTCTCTAGGGGAAATTCTTCCCAGGAAAGATTTCACGATAAGTTGAAGTACCGTTCCTAAGTGTAAAAACCAGTAAAAGCATGCTTCATCTAGTCTTCAGTTACTCGCCTGGCCGGTCTTTTGGAGGTGTGTACGATGTGAAGCCAGGCATGAGTGTTAGCTGGCAGCTGTCTTAAAGCTGTTCGTAAGGGATGTGTTAGCTGGATGGCTTGGACCAAACCAACAAGAGTTCACAGATGTTACACTGAAGTGGTAAATAGCTGAGAAGCGGAAGAAGAAAAAAAATGAAAAAAAAGTACAAGGTCAAGATGAGTGTGGGTCTTCAGGAGAGCACGGGAGAACACAGGAGAGCATGGGAGAGCATGGGAGAGCACCTGTCACCAATGCTCAAAGCCCTAGGTTCAGTCCCCAGCACCATCATACCAACAAGGTAGCTTAGAAAAAAAAAGTCACCCAGCAGAAGTCACTGAAGTTCCTGTACCAGTTCTAATGGATATCCACACACCCTGTATCCATCCACACACCCTGTATCTTTTGCTGTCAGTGGCTGAAATGGCTTTGGAATTCACTGGGTGTTCAGTTTGTTGGATTGTTCAAACGACTGCCATATCTTGGGCCTGAGAATCTTCAAAAATGAGGAAGGAAGGAAGGAAGGCAAGAGTCTGGTCTCTATAATGACCTCACAGTTTCCTGAAGGAAGAAAAATGAAAAAGAAGTATGTGTCGTACTCAATGAGACTCAGTGCTTACTGGAAAGCTAAGCTAATCTAAGGTCAGATCATGAACTTAATAGAGACCTCGGTATCCCAAAGGTCTCATTTACAGATGCCGCAGCTCAAATTCCCACATGAGTACAGACAAAGGTTAGGATGGGACTCCCTGGAATCCGGCAGGGTGAGGGTGACTATTACACTTAATCTCAGCTAATCCTTTGTTAGAAATGTTTCTAATGCGGAGATCAGCACCCAGTGATCCGGGAGGGAGTCAGCAGCGACCCCACCCGCTGCTTTCACAGTGGCAAACTTGGGAGTAGCCTTCCACTGACCCCAAACCATCTCAGACAGGCACAATGTAACAGTGTTCCCTGATGCCACCCTCTCCTTTATCAGGGGTGAGAGGGATAAGGCTCAGACTTACTGAACAACCATGCAGAAACGCTGAACTGAATCAGGTGATTAAAGGTGCCCAACCCACACAGCCCTTGATATTTTCTTTGATGTCTGTATTATTTGAGTCAGTTTCTACAACAGTGATTCTAAGCTCTCTTTCCACGTATACCTATGCTCCCTGTAAAAAGAAAACCATCGCAATTATGCAGAAAGGGGACATTCCAGAGAATTCTCGCAGCACGGTGACTATAATTAATGCTCCTGAACTGTGGCCTGACCTGGTGGCACACGCCTGTAATCCTGGCCCAGGAGGGGTGAAGGCAGGAAGGTCAGGAGATCTAGGCCAGCTTTGGCTACAAAGCACGTTCAAGGCCGAGCTCATATTCATGAGACACTGTCTCAGACAGACAGAAAAACAGACAAGTTATTACTATATTGGTACTTGAGTTTAATAAGAAAAGTCTTGTTAGTTTGTCTGTCTTATTTATTTTTAGGGACTAGAAGATAAATCCAGAGTCTCACACATGCTAAAGGCTCTACCACTGAGTCAGTTTGAGAGACAAGATGTTTTTATGAGTCGAAAAAAAAGGGTAGCCATGTGAATTGATAATTAGCAGTACCTTTCCTCTCTCTCTCTCTCTCTCTCTCTCTCTCTCTCTCTCTCTCTCTCTCTGTGTGTGTGTGTGTGTGTGTGTGTGTGTGTCATGCTCACAAGTGCTAAGAAAAAACATTCAAGATCAAAGTCACTTGTGCTGGAGGTGGTGGCACATGTCTTTGATCCCAGCACCCAGGAGACAGGAGTCACAAAGATCTCTGTGAGTTTGAGGCCAATCTTGTCTAAATAGTGAGTTTTAGGACACGCAGACCCATATAGCGAGTCTCTCTCTGTCTCTGTCTCTGTCTCTGTCTCTGTCTCTGTCTCTGTCTCTGTCTCTCTCTGCCTCTGTCTCTCTCTGCCTCTGTCTCTCTCTGCCTCTCTCTCTCTCTGCCCCTCTCTCTCTCATACACACACACACACACACACACACACACACACACACACACACGTGCCACTTGTGACGATAGGGCTCTTAAATACTACGCCCTCACATAAAAACCACAGCAATCTAGTTCAGATATTGTCACACACACTTTTGGGAACCAATCAGAAGTGTCAGTGTCATGAAGGCTGCCCTGTGGGCTTCTTTTTGTGCCAGAACAGGGTGTTGGTGAGTTCAAAATCGACTCAATTGGTCAATAGGCAATCCCATTACACTGACTTCTTCTCTAGTTGTGAATGCTCAGAGTGGCAGTCCCGAGACTTCAGGTGTTTATTTTTTCTGTCTCCTGTGCTGAAGCAGTCAAAACAAACAAAAATTCTGCTGCCTGCACCTTTGGCAGCTGGCTCACAACTGCGCCTGTTACTCCAGCTCCAGAGGACCAACGTCCTCCTCAAACACCCAAAGGGATGCACATACCCACACAAACCAGCTATTTTAAGTAAGAAAGCTGAATGTGACATCTTGAAACAACACCCTCCAGCTCGCCTACTCTGCTTTTCACTGCTGTGACAAACGCCTCTACTCAGGGAGGAAAGAGTTTGTTCAGCTTACAAACCTCAGTTCGCCCTCTCTCATTACGGGAAGTCAGAGCAGGAGTCAGAGCAGAGATAACAGAAGAACGAACCTCCTTCCTGGCTCACTTCCCATGGCTTCCTTCAGCCTGCTTTTCTCTATCACCCGGCAACATCTGCCCACAGGAGGCACCACCCACAATGCACTTGGTCCTTCCACCTCAATCATCAAACAAACAAAAAGACAAACGTCCTCCTCAAACACCCAAATACCCACACAAACTAGATATTTTAAGAAAGCTAAATGACAAACACCAGGTCAATCTGACGGGGACAATTTTTCAATTGAGATCACCTTTTGCCAGATGATTCCAGCTTGTATGAAGCTGACAAAAAACACACAAACAAGCAAAAAATCCAGCCAGCACACCTGCCAAAGTTATAGAATACTGCTCTGCCAGACACTGATGAAGTCATGCACAGACAGAATAATACTATAGTTAACACACACACACACACACACACACACACACACACACACACACAC
>JANHMN010000019.1:11516189-11539786 GCA_030674055.1 Rhabdomys pumilio | reverse complement strand
ACACACACACACACACACACACACACACACACACACACACACACACAGAGAGAAAAAAACAAAACAAAACTAAAAACAGATTTTTGGAAGAAAAAGAAAGGCCAAGAGAATCACATGAAGCTCCAGCAGCAGCTGTACATTCACACACTTCTGTAACTGTGAATTTTCATCTCTCTGCCATCAGCAGTTGTCAGTAAACGAAACTAGTTTTGTATGGTGAATTTTAAGAGAATTATCCTTCCACAGACCTATAGTAGAATGTAATTGAAGTAATACATTTCCATGGGCATGAAATAGTAAGCCATGTCCTAAATAGATCACGAGTACATGCATACGTGTCTACACCCATATATGTGTATACATATATGCATCTATGTGTGTACACGGGTATGCAAATAAGCGTATTAGAGACTAGGTCTTCTAAGTAACACCGTTGAGTCCTGGAGTCTAAATGGTGCACAGGGTCAATCTCCTGTTGAGGATCACCTCTTAAGCAGAGAAAAGGTCGATCTTTGAAGTGTCAGCAGCCCCAGTAAGTTTGATAACTGCTGTGGAATTTGTTCTAGAAAAATCATAGACTGCGATTCAGAGTCTATGAAGCAAAATTGAATGAAGTTGGCTCTGTGACTCCTTTAAAGACTGAAAAGAATACTGCTTGCATGGGCTCACAAATCCCAGACGTGCGCTCTCCAAGGGGAGGTCTGCAGCAAACACGCGGAAGCTGGAAAAAGACGCAAGTGTGCACAGAGGACTTCACACATGGATGAACAAGCCTCCCGAGAGAGGGAGGGACAACCTGAGGAGATTTACCAGAAAGGCCCCAAAGGTAGCTACAATAACTGAATCGGTAACATCCAGACAAAACAAAAGCCTGAGAACATTTGCCCTGGAAGGGACCCTGCTCAGCTCTGAAGCACAGGTGCTGAGCCACGGGCTAAAGGAATCACCTCTCTTCCCTGTTCCAATGGCAATTTTCTCCTCCCTCTGCCCTACTCAGTACTTCTATTTCATCTATGCCATTTCTCACTAGCCCCAGCTCAGGCCTGAAGTAAACCTGACATAATTTAACTCCATTACCTGACTCCTCCAGCAGCATAAAGCCTCCATGCTGAAATATAATAAGAAGAGCGAGCACACCATTGTGTCAACCGGGATCTCAACCTGGGCTGATGGTCCTCAAAAGTCATTCAAAGGACTCAGTTTACAAGTTCCAGGCAGGTGAGGTAAAACAGATGAGGAATTGCAGGGTTTCTGAGCGTCCCCACAGTAGGAAGCCATTACTATCCCTAGGCAGAGGCTGGGGTGGGGCAGAGGTGAGGGCTGGAGATGGCAAGCTCTGAGCTATAGGACAGGCCCACCGATTAGAGCTGTGGCCATGGGATATCTCAGTATCCTATGCTTATGACGGTGCCAGTTGAAAGCCGTGAAATTGGTGTCCATCAAGTTACACAGATGAAGAAAATGTAGCATACACATGCTTGAGGTGTTATTCAGCCAAGAAGAATGAGAAGGTGTCATTTTCAAAAAGAAAGAAATAATCACAGAGCTTCAGTCAGACTCTATGCAAGGTGCATAGAGAGATCTATATAATTATCTTATCGTTAGAAACGTAAGTCACCCCCTCCAATGTAGCATTCAAAGTGAAGACAATTCTCAACCCCACTACAAATTCTAATAACTTAAAAATAACACAAGACCAGGCTAGCATCAAACTCAGAGACCCACCTGTTTCTGCCTTAGGAGTGCTGGGATTAAAGACATGTGTCATCATGAGTGGCTTAGGTCTACTGATGTTAAAAAATACAGGCTAAACTTGCCAAACAAGTAACCTAGCACTTCACAGAAATATGAGTGAAATCCTACAGCGTCTAGATGTGCATAGACACACACCCTGTGCACATCTGTAATCTGTCTTTGATACAGAAATATGAATGAAATCCTACAGCATCTAGGTGTGCATACACACACACCCTGTGCACATCTGTAATCTGTCTTTGATATAAATAGAAATGCTGTCCCTTGGGAGACTTGATAGCTGCATTTCTGGTCATGCTCGTGTGCACCAGCACTGACACCATCTGTGGCCCTCTGAGCTCCTTCCCTAAAGAGAACTCTTCAGAGGTGTGAGCTTTTGTCTCCTGACACCTAAGTTCCTGATTCTTCAGCTGCTTGCACATGTTCAAACACGTCGTCTTCTTTATCAGACAGGTGAGTGTGGGAACTTTTCTTTGTTTTAACGGTAGATACGGCTGCTTCTCTGGAAGAAGGGCGGTTGACTGTTTTCTACAGAGCTTAAAGGGCTTCACTGGCCCACAGAGCACCCCAGGGTGGGCACACAGAAAGTGTTCACCATGTCTACTCGGTGAATAGCGTACATTGATTTCACACTCACAGACAGTCACTGAAGAAGGCGATCAATGCAAAAAGAAAGAAGAAGGGGAAAGGAAAGGAAGAAAAAAAAACCCACAGAAAGACAAGAGAGTCCAGTGAAATGGCTCATCATGGAAAGGTGATTGTTGCCAAGCCCAGTTACCCAAGTTCGATCCCTAGGACTCACACATACAGTAGGAAAAAAACAAAAACAAAAACAAAAACAAAACCCTTTTCATCAAAAAATCCACATCTTCCAAATCAATGGTATCTTCTATAAGTGTGGACTTTGGGGACCCAGCAGGTTTGAGGGGTGTGGCAGTCCTATGCAGAGTGAAAACCCTCAGCATCCCCCCTTTCCCCTGTAGACTCTCCAGACACAGAAGCATCAGAAGTACTGCGAGCTTGATTAACACTGCAGGGCCTGAGACACTCATTCTCCCCAAATCACCTGTCATGGGTGCCCAGAGAAGAAAGATGACATGACTTCCCAAGGCAGCTTTCTGCTTAGATGTTCCCCATTTTCTACAACGGCACCAGAAGGGTTCAGACCATCAAAATAGAAAATCTCTCTTTCCTGGTTATAAATGAGTGATAGCTCTGACAGTGTCTGAGGGTTTTCATTGCTGTGGAGAGACACCATCACCACGGCAACTCTTATAAAGGAACACATTTAGTTACGGCTGGCTCACAGTTCCAGAGATTTAGTCCATTATTGTCATGGGGGTGGGGGCCATGGCAGCATGCAGGCAGACATGGTGCTGAGGAGAGAGTGTTCTACGTCTTGATCGGCAGGCAGCAGAAGACTGTGTTCCACAGTGGACACAAACAGTAACACACTTCCTCCAAAAAGCCACATCTACTCCAACTAGGACACACCTTCTAATGGTGCCCCTCTCTATGATCCAAGCATTCAGACAGATGAGTCCATGGGGGCCATTCCTATTCAAACCACCACAAACAAATGGTATCTAGATTTCTTCTCCACCCCCTTTTTTTGAGACATGGATTCATTGTAATACAGTCTGGGTTTCCAACTTTCTATGTAGCCAAAGATGACTTTGAACTCCTAATCCTCCTGCCTCCACCCCACCTGCCAAGTGCTGGGATTACTGGTATACATCACTGTGCCTGGCTCTGAAGTTCCCTTCTTTAGCTGCCTACCTCTCACACACAAACACCCTCCAACAACACCTCACTGATGGGGTAATTTAGTTTCTTTATGGTTTAGTGAAAATATTATGAGTTTGGGTATCAGAAAGATTGGGTTTAAATATTGTGCTGTCCCTAGTCATCTCTTTTAGATCTGTTCTCTCAAAGGTCAACGTAAGGCTGGGTAGCCTGCTCTGCACCACCCGCTCTGCACTGCTATCACAGCCGTTACACGAGGTGCTGCATGGGAAAACAGCTGCCATGTATCAAACACCCAGCACCCGTGCACACCCCTTGGCCTGTTTCCTTTTCATTTTTGTGTATCTGTTCATTAGGACACAGAGTCTCACTATGTAGCTCTGACTGTACTGGAATTCACGATGTAGACCAGGCTGGCCTCAAACTCAGCGATTGGCTTGCCTCTGCCTCCCAAGTGCTGGTATTAAAGGCATGTGCCACTACACCCTGCTGGCCTCTTTCTTTTTGACCGAAGTTCCTTATGCTTATTTAATTTACAGGTGAGACTGGGAATTATTAAGCTGAAAAGAATTCACTTTCTCCATCACCCCAATGTTACATCTATTTTCCTTAGAAAACATGTCCAAATTAATTTATGGTCACTTTTGTCCTTTGTTGGTCAGGTATTGAGCATCGTGAGGATAGAAATCTGGAGCCTGGTGTTGATGATACACGCCTGACACCTCAGCATTCGAGAGAGGTAGAGGCAGCAGAATCAGAAGTTCGTGATCAGCTTTATATTAGGTGTGAGAAAAGTGTGGGTTACATGAGACCCTGCTTAAAATAAATAAATGATGGGTGGAGGTGAGGGTGGTGTTTGTGTGTGTGTGTGTGTGTGTGTAGTGTGTATGTGTGTGAAACTGTGTATATATGTGTATAAGTGTGTGTATGTGTGTGTGGCATGTATGTCTGTGAAAGTGTATGTGTATGAGTGTGTGTATGTGTGTGTGGTGTGTATTTGTATGAGAATGTGTGTGTACGTGTATTAGTGTATGTGGATATGTGTGTATGTGTGTATGTGTGTATGAGAGCGTGTGTGTATTCCTCTTTAATGTCTATACACCTTGTAAATGGGTGGAACCGGGGCCCACGCATGTTTATACACAGAGAAAGGCAACCAGCAAGCCTGTGGAAACAAGGAAGTCAATGCAGATGTTCCCCGAGGACGTCTCTGCCTGCCCCTTCAACAATTATGATTCATGAGGGACTGGTAATCCCCTCTGAGGCATTTTTTTTAAAAGCTTAATAAAAGGGAAAGAAAGAAGAAGGGTACAATTAACTCTCAAAAGTGCAGAAATGCCAGGACATCTAGGGCAAAGGACCAGAAACCTCCTACGGGGTAAGATCAGGACAACCTTAACAAGCAAACCAGTGGAAGTCTAAACTGAGCAGATGCCAGGCCTCGGTCACACTTTGCTTTTATCTTGAAGACCATCCAATCTAGCTTTTAGTCCGGCTTGTTTAAACACGCTTACCGACCCACACAGGAATATGACACACGCTTACCGACCCACACAGGAATATGACACATACGGAATACAGTAGTTTGTTTCCATTCAAACACGATCTGATGAAAGACTCCTGATCGATAACTGTGTAAGTTATCAAAAAAAATTTTGTTTTGAATGGGGCATACTAAAACAGAATATCTTTGTACCTTACCCTTGCAGTAATTACATTTTCTTGTTTTAAGGGCCATGACAATTTTCATAAGAGCCACGAAATGGGGAGCCAAACCAACATTGGTGAAGTAGCAAAGCCAAGAGTGGCTGGCAAGGCCTGGGCAAACCTCAGTGCACAGGCTTGAAAAGGACCTGCCTCTGGCTCCTACACAGCACACAAGCTAAAGAAGACACTTCAACTCTGATCTCAACAGTTGCCGACTCTTTGCTTAATATCAGATGCAAAAGCAAACAAGCTGGGTCTCCATGGGATACTTATGAATCCATCAGAATTATGGAAATGTTTAGTTGAGAAATAAGAAGTAAAATGCGGTGAGCCACAGCACCAGCACCAAGCTCCATACAAGGAGTAGCTACATATGGCGAAGTGCAATCCAGGCCATATAACTGAAGTGACATTTTATCATTTAAAAATCTGCTTGTGACCAGGCATGGCTGTGCACACCTTCGATCCCAATACTCAGGAGGCAGAGGCAGGCAGCTCTCTGTGAGTTCAAGGCCAGCCTGGTTTATGTAAGGAACTCAAGGTCAACAGCTAGGACTGTAGAGAGAAACTCTGTTTCAAAAACAAAAACCTAGCCAGGCAGTGGTGGCACATGCCTTTAATCCCAGCACTTGGGAGGCAGAGGCAAGTGGATTTCTGAGTTTGAGCCCAGCCTGGCCTGCAGAGTGAGTTCCAGGACAGCCAGGGCAACACAAAGAAACCCTGTCTCAATCCCCCCCCCCAAAAAAACACATTAAACAAACAAATAAACAAAAGAAAGAATGAATAAATCCATCTGTTTATGTGCTGGAGAGATGCCCAGTGGTGCCCTTATAGAGGACCTGAGTCTGATTCCTAGCATTCACATCCAGTGGCTCACAACCACCTGTAGCTCTACCTGAGTGGATCTGACGCCCTCTTCTGTTCTCCACAGGTATTACACTAATGTGTACAAATACACATAGAGACACATAATTTAAAATAAATGTATTATATTTTAATAATTTTATTGTAATACAATGTATTGTTTTATAAATTTAATTAATTCATTTATAAATTAAATTTATAAATTTATGGTAAATTTATAAATTTAATTTAAACTTATTAAATTATTTAATTTAATAAAAAAGTTAAAAGATAAAAATTTTAAAAATCTGATTATAAAAATATTTTTTCTTTATATGAATTCTGTTAGTTCATTCATTAATGGAAAGGACTAGTTAGCAGAGACCTTGGAATAGGTCCTTGAGTTCTGATTGTCAGTAACCAGTCTATAGAGCAGGCTCAGTCAACTATCAATAACCCAAACTAGGGATCAGTCTGAGAGTTTTTCGTCATGGACAAGGAAAAGATTTTCAGAAGCCTGGTCACCAGAAGGTAGGTGACTGACTGGGCTCTATCAAAAGTACCAAAGGCCGGGAGCAGGCTATAAAGCTGGTCACCCTAGAGACCTCTGAACAGAGAGTAAAAAACACAAACCTGGGTTCTAGTTCTTTCTCTCTTTGGATTATCGTATCCCTTGTGCACCCAGTGTGTGGGCTTCACAGAGCCAGTCCTAGCCCCCAGGAGGTAGTGTAACAGTGGGAGTTTATAATCTGACAGCTGTAGAGTCCACCCAAAGAGGAGCCTGTACTTAGCTGAGGAGTCTCAAAAATACACCAGGAAGGAAATCAGACCATGTAGAGATCTAAAGCGAGGGCAGTTTCATGCACTGAGTGTTATGGCAATCCTTGAGAAATTGGGACAGCCCTACCTGGACTAGCACCACCTGTAACGTTAAAGGGCCACTTACCTCCGAGCTTGCATTCCTCAGTCTGTGTCCTACTGCCACAGAGAAAGGCTGGGGTAGAAGACCGGTCTTCCTCTTGCTGATACTGTTTTCTGAAGGCTGGGCCAGAGGTTCCCAGCTCAGGATTCAAGTGTAATACATTCATTTGTATATACAGTAGTTTAAAAGGATTTATTTATTTATTTTTATTTTATGTGTATGTCTTGCCTGTAGGTAAGTCTGTGCACCATGTGTCTTCAGTGCCTTCAGAGGCTGGAAGAGAGTGTCACCCTGGAACTGGAGTTACAGATACTTGCTACCCACCATGTTTGCCTGAGAGCCAAGCTTGAGTCCTCTGCAAGAACAGCAGAGCTCTTGGCTTCTAAGCTATCTCTCCAGCTCCTGCACTTTGTTTTTGTTTTTTTTGTTTTTTTTTTTTTTTTGTATTAGGTACAAGCACAAGACAGACTTGGCTATAACTTGTTGGTAGCAGGAGTTGGGTCACTGTGAGTGGAATTTTGGATTATCTGCCTTAACTACATGGCTAGGGTCTCTTTGTAACTCATCCGAGTGATGTCCTAATCTGGGGATCACCTCCATTAAGCAAGCCTATCCAGAACACATCATATAATCTGCTATGTGAAGGACGGAGACAGTAGTAGTCACAGCCTGTCTGGGATACAAAACAAGTCAAGACTAGCCTATGCATCTTAGTTAGACAGTCTCACGACGGAAAAACAAACAAACAAACAAACAAACAAACACATAAACAACCTTTAGAAACTAAGGGAAGAGCTGGTGAGACGGCTCGGGAGGAATTTGCCACCAAGCCTAACGGCCTGAGTTTGATCCCTGGATTCCACATATCGGAAGTAGAAGTTTCAAAAGTTATCTTCTGAAACACACACACACACACACACACACACACACACACACACACACACACTAAAATGTAATAAAAAATATGCATGTGGTAGAGTCCAGTGGTTTCATACTTGCCAAGGATGAGAGTTCTTGGGTTCAAATCCCAGTACCACACAAACACAAACAAAAATGCAAGATGCAAACTCATACGTCAGTGCCCTCTGGATAAAAGACTAGAACCACCATTTTCTACAGTGAACACAGGAAAGACGTACGTTGGTATTACAAGCTCTGTGGTATGAATATAAAGCCTGGTCTTAGAGGTGATTGTTTTTGTTGTTTACCATTGAACCCAGAGCCAATTTTGTATTCTCAGAGAAGATACAAATTTCTGCAGCCCAGAACTCAGTATCTGAGGCAAGAGGATTTCAAAATTGAGGCCAGTCGAAAATATACAGCTTCGGTCTCTAAAACAAATACAGAAACGAAAGCAAACAAAAGGAGCAGAGACAATGCCAGGAAGACCCTTCAGCAACTCCAGGATCATCTAAGAGACCAAGAAGACGCCACGTTAGCTGGACACTCCAAACTACACCCTTCTTTGATCTGCAAATCCACTTGAATGTCCAGACTCCTGCATTTCCAGCCAGGGATCCTGGCAGGGCATCAGTTCAAAGTGTGCCTTCAGCAGGGCCTTGACAGCAGTTTGCCACATTCCAAGTCTACGCTTTATTCCTGGGTGCCAAACTGTAGAGCAAGAGCTGAACGAGACCCTGCATGTCGTAAGAGCACACCTGCACAACCACGGGTATGCGTATTGTCATCCCAAGTGCCATGAAAATAGAAGTTTCTTGGGCCTGTCTTCTGGTCTGGGGTTGAACATAATCATAGCCCAGGAAGATATGGAGCCTTGTGTGATTTGTATATCAGAAAATAAAATTTCTCGTTAAGTATTTAATATGAAATAAAATTTAATGTGAGAAAAAAAATACCTTCTGCTTCCTCAAGATAATCCCTTTGACCTCGGTACATGGGTTAAGTCTTTATTTCCGCACTGACTGCATCATACAATTCTTTATTCAGTTTCGTCCACAGGCACCACCCTCTTCTAGACTGAAATTGTTTTTAGGCAGAATCACTTCTAATTTCATTTCTCTGGTTCTTAGTCTCAGTGCTTCGAGTTGGCTGAATCTAAGGAATGTCTTTTTGAAATTCAATTTATCTCATCATTTCAATTAAAATTGTAGAGGCTGGGGGTAACAGCCTATGCTAAGCAGCTTAATATGGTGAGATCTTGGGTTCAATCCTGAGTGCGTGCGCGCACACACACACACACACACACACACACTCACACATACACCACATACATATACACACACAGGCACAGACACACACAGTTACATACATGCACATAGACACATACATACACATGTACACACACATGTCATACATACATATACATAAACAGATACACATATACCTGTACTCATATATACACACACATACAGACATACAGATACACACATACACACATATATAAACACACACACACACACGAATGCACGCACATGCACACACATGATACAAAAGTGAGCTTGCACCATAGAAATATCCATCAAGAATTCTAGAAGATGGTTTTTAAAGTTAAGATTACATGGCTTTCATAAGCAAGATCTCCAAATCTTTTATACAAACAAACACAATGTAAAATGGAGACTGTGCAATTATTTGATAGAATTTTTCAAGGGTAACAGAAAAGCACACAACTCAGGCTTTATAATATTTCAACCCAGTCAGACAAAGGTTTTCTAATCACTCTTCTTCCACTTGGACATTTCTGAACCACAAATGACCCCTTGGTGAACTCAAACTTGAAGACAGACAGACATTTGGCGTGTTCCTACAAAGACAGGTGCTGTCTTAGTCAGGGTTTCTATTCCTGCACAAAACATCATCACCAAGAGACAAGTTGGGGAGGAAAGGATTTATTCAGCTTACACTTCCACATTGCTGTTCATCACCAAAGGAAGTCAGGACTGGAACTCAAGCAGGTCAGGAAGCAGGAGCAGATGCAGAGGCCACGGAGGGATGTTACTTACTGGCTTGCTTCCCCTGGCTTGCTCAGCTTGCTTTCTTATAGAACCCAAGACTACCAGCCCAGGGATGGCACCACCCACAATGGGCCCTCCCACCCTTGATCACTAATTGAGAAAATGCCTTACAGCTGGATCACATGGAGGCTTTTCCTCAACTAAAGCTCCCTTCTCTGTGATAACTCCAGCTTGTGTCAAGTACACACACACACACACACACACACACACACACACACACACACACGCACTCAGCCAGTACAGATGGTTTTACCACAAGCTACTCCCAGTATCTGGTATGTCCAATCCATTGATACATTCATGCTCAATAAACAGAGCACCTTCACTGGCCTCAAATTTATGATCAGAAGCTGAAGCAGCAGGGTCAAGGACATGGCTGGAAAGAGAAAGGTTTGCCTGTATGTCTGAGGCCTTGGACACTTCCCCAACACCTATCTCCAAAGGAAGAAACCACAAAGCAGAAATAAAAAAAGTGAACCCAAGTCTCCAGGAATCTTTTACAACTCTCCCAAAGGACTTAAGTCACTCCTCAGGGCATATATGGACTGAGCAAGTATGACTCAACATGTGGAGCCGGAATGAATGAGGTGACAATGACAGAGATTAGTGGCAAACTTATCAACACTCAGTTTGGGCTCTGAACTCACTTCAGAAGCAACTCCTTTTGATGTTAGCTTTGGTTTCCTAATGAGATATGCTAAAGCCATTCTTTCTTCTGTTTGATTGTTGGTGCTGGGATTGACCTGTCCATCAGTGTTTATAAGTTACTGAGTGTGTAAGGGCCTCAGTCATGTACACCAACAAGAACACCCTTAAACTGAGAATGAAAATGCACACCTTTAATCCCAATACAGGAAGGCACCGGCAGGTAGATCTCTGCTTCTCCCCCTTGAGATAGCCAGCCTGTTGTAACTGGGCTGGGCTAGAGTGAGGGAAGTTTGGCTGGGTTGTGCGGGTGCAATGCAGGGCCTTGGTCGGCAGTGGGTGCACAGGTAAAGAACCCACACACCTGGGAACAGCTTTGGAGAACTGGTTCAGTTTATTGGGGTGGGAGGTGGTATTTATGCCACTGAGGATGTGGCCAGGGCCTCTGGGGCAAGGGTTGTGTGGTTGTGTACAACTGTCCAGGACAGGGGTGTTGGAAGATACTTCATCTACATACTCAGGGAAGAGGGGATCCAAGGGGGAAAAAAAAACCTTATAAAGTCAGACAAAGAATGAAGTCTGATAACTGTCAGGGTAGTAAATTCTTACAAGGGTTGATGGTGGGGCAGCCTACTTTCTGGCACCAGGTTGGGAGAGGGGAGGGAGCCAACACCTGACATCTTCATCTAAGGCTGAAGCTCTCCACACCTGCCCTCCCACCCCCACACACATTCCCATCTCCTTATTTAGCCTAGGCCTTTATGGTCCCGTTAGATCTCTATGAGTTTTAAGCTAGCCTGGTCTACATATCAAGTCCCAGGTCAGTCATGGTTACATAGTAAGTCCCTGTCTAAAAAGAAAACAATCCACATATTTATAGGACATCAAAGATTGTGGGAGATAGTTATACCTTCCTCTAGGATCCTGAAACTCTTTACTTTAACTTAAAAGTACTAGTGTGTGCATTAAATATACGGCCATTACTAAAATAACAATGGCGGCTCTCATCATCATCCCCCCCACGCCCTGCAACCACCTATCCCTGCCAGGGTGTGGTGGTTTCAATGAAAATGGCCTCCACAGACTAACAGAAAGTGCTGTTACTGGAGATGTGGTGGTCTTGTTGGAGGAAGTGGTTCACAGATGGTGAGCTTTGAGGGTTTAGAAGTTCAAGCCAGGCCCAATGCACTCTCTCTCTCTGTAGACTAGGCTGGCCTCAAACTCATAGAGACCTGTCTGCCTCTGCCTCCCAAGTTCCAGGATTAAAGGAATAAAATAAAATGTTTTGTTTTTGTTTTTGTTTTGTTTTTTTAAGAAAGTGAAATGAGGAGCTGGAGAGATGGCTTAGTTGTTAAGAGCACTGACTGCTCTTCCAGAGGTCCTGAGTTCAATTCCTAGAAACTACATATGGTTCACAACCATCTGTAATGGGGTCTGATGCGCTCTTCTGGTATGTCTGAAGACAGCTACTGTGTACTTATAATAAATAATAAATCTTAAAAAAAATGAAAGTGAAATGAAAAAGAAAATTTAAAACTTAAATAAGAGTGAGTGTTCTAGGCCCTTGGGATACATTCATCTGTTTAATTGAACAACTACTTGTTATTTCCTTTTTCTGAATGAGGCTATTGGGACACAAAATGGTTAGTAACTTACAAGGATGACATAACCGAGTGTCATGCTTACACAGGAATTCAAACTCAGAGAATCCAGGCCCTGAATATACTCTTTACAAAACACAACATCAATTAAAATGGACAAATGATTGTACTAAGGTCTGCGGAGGGCAGCCACTCTGGCCACAGCTACCATGGCCCTCAGTGCACACTGCTGGCCCCTGATGGAGGTGATAATGTGTGAGACTGGCCATGCTTTGACCCCATTATGTAGGATGTATTTCTGTGATTAGCATGCTGGCCAAGGTCTAGGTGGAAAAGATTTTATGAGTGAACTGCAGGAAGAGAGGCAGCCATATTCAGTCTAGTGCATGGAAAGGAACAGCTGGCTTTAAGGGTGTTCACTCTCAAGCCACAGATGTTCATTCACAGGATACACAAAACCTAGAACCGTAAGGCATCTTAGCAGTGGTCAGCTCTTCTAGGAAAAGAGGCATTTCCCAGTCCTACCCTGTGGCCCCATTTCTCTCTCTATAGCTTTACTTTTATGATGAGAGTTTTAAATCCATGTTTGAGACAAGTAACATAGTAGTCTCCTTTCTCCTGAGAAGAGAAAAGATAATTCCAAGACAGCCCACTGGACACCTGAAACTGTGGATGATGCCAAACCCTGATGCGGGGCCAGGGGAGAGGTTTTATTTTGTTTTCTGATACAATCAGCTTCCACATCTCAACTAAACATTGAAAATACCCGAGAGGAAAGAGACTGCTCAGTGGTTAAGGATGTAGACAATCCACATTCTTTACGCTGAATCTCTGAATCTGGCAGCGTAGAACAGCCTGGAACACCAACTCCTAAGAACCTGATGTCCTAGGGTGTTTATTCAATATGCACGTGCGCACGCGCGCACACACACACACACACACACACACATACATGCGCACACACACATCATTAAAAGTAAATATCAAACTGAAAAATAGAGAGAAAATATTAGTGAAAAATATTGCATCTGTATTGAACATACAACTATATTTCCCTGACATTATTCCCTAAGTAAGTTTCTAACAGCCACTTATACAGCACTTATAGCATATTAGGCTTTAAGAATGTTCCAGAGACGACGAGGGATACTGAAGGAAGCTCTGATAGTAGCACAGCCAGTATTCCCAGTGCCTGGAAGGCCATTCTGTGGGGCCTGGGGTATATGCTCTAATAATGGAAACAACAATAAAGGCTATGCTAAGACCTGGGCACAGTGGCAGCTGCACTGACGGAAGTTTGGCCATCTTCTTTAAACTTCTAGAACTTTCTCCCAGGTCTGATGAAATATTTGTAAAGATGCCCTGACTAAAAAAATATTCCAAGGACTAACACGTACATTTATTTTTCAGAGCTTTTGTTAGTACAAAGTTCCTCATAGTTCTGAAGGACAGAATGAAGTGTTTCCTCACTGACCCAAAATACAGAAAGGTTCTAGAAGGAAAATCTCTTTGTCACTTTAGTACCGAGTTGTTTTTTCTTGAATAAAATATCAAGAGTCATAAGTTGTTACATTTTGATAAACAGGAAACTGGGATTCCATGGAACCAACCAACAATTCTGATAGGATAACTGAAAGTTACACATTTACAATAAAACCAACACACACACACACACACACACACACACACACACACACATCTATGTATAATTTAAAAATACAGTAGCTATGTTTTTTCCTTTCAGTGTTGAGGAATGAGCCTAGTGATAGGCACATGCTGGGCCATCACCCTGTCAGTGAGGTACAGTCCCAATCCCTATATTTTAAGAACTAGGTACTACCTGGTTTGGCCACTCCCTGAGTCTCCAGGGGCCATTTACCCAGGGCCTCCACGTTTCTCTATCCAGTTAACAGAGTCAATCAGTCCCTCCACTTCCTCGTCCACTGAATCTTGTGAGAATAATGGAGAGTAATATCTATGAACATGGGGTTCTTTACGATTAAGGCACTAAAATCAGAAGCACTTCCAGAGCTCCAAGGCATTCCTAAAGGCATTCATTTTGATCCCAACCCTCCTGTTTTTCTCAGCTGCAGGAGCAGACTGAGAAAGTCAAAACTAAGGCGCCACGCATGAGACACCAGAGCACAGGCTGAGGGTCCGGACCCTGTGGCACAGTTTCGGACCCTGTGGCACAGTTTCGGAGCCGGACGAGCTTTGCAAAACCGGCTGAGCCACGGAGCAGGGGGCATCAGAACATGCAGCGCTTACCTGGTCTCCCCGAAAGCCCCGGGTGGGTGTGGGATAAACACCCCACAGCTGGACGACGGAGACTGCTTCTTCTTAGAGCGCCAGATGTGGAAGGTAGGATGTTTCTTGGGGGCTTTGGACGGGCTGGCCTCCCTGGGGTCGCCCTGCGATGATGGCGACAACGGCATCTCCTCTTGTGCCTCTTCTGCCGGCTCAGATGCTGTCCTCCCGGCGCCCAGCCGCGCTAGAAGAGCTCACCTGGGCGCTATCTCGTCCGCCCTATCACGCTCACCGCCCAACCCCGCCCCCTTGTCGCCTCTGCAGGGGACGGCGGAGGGTTAAAGGACAGGGACCGAGCACTGCTGGGCGGCGGGAGCTCCAGAGAAAGGTCGGGTCGCTCCACAGTGCCCCCGCGCGGCCAGGTACAGAGGTCTCGGGAGCCTCAGGTACCACAGTCCCGCCCTTCGCCCCCGGCTGCAGCGCAGCGACCCTCCCCCCCGCCCCCAACCGGACATCTCGGGAACTGCGTCCCTGAGCCGGGTCCGGTTTCTGTAATACCAGGGGTGCAGCTGCCATGGGTCGCCCACTGGAGTTCCTTGGCAATCCGGCTGAATGGCTGCTTAGCCAACCCCATCTAGAGAAGGATGGGAGAGGCACGTCCCCTGGCCAGGCCGCCCAACAATTAGGACTCCTTCACTCTGGATGGTTTAGGCATTCACGTGCTGGGCGGGTTTTGAAGCTGTTTGTAAGCACGAGTGCCAACTTCTCCACTCTCCTCAAGAGTCTGAAGAATTCATTTGGATTCGCATCCCATAAAGCATGAAGGGATTAAAAAACCATACGGAGAAGGACATTAGCAAAGCCTTGCAGTTCTGAACGGCTCACTATAGTCCTTACAGCGAATTAAACGTCAGACCTGTAAGGCATGCGTCACATCTTTTACTGCTAGCAACTTTCTTTACTTAAGCCGCACTAATATGCAAAGGCAGTGGTATTAAGCGAAGTACAGTAACAATCCTTTGGACATCATTAACATATGAAGAGGCTTGAGACCATGCTCTAAAACGGAATGCACTGCACTGCAAGGCCTTCTTCATTGTTTTCACTTACTCATTCAGTGAACATGCGTTATTATTTCATTATTTTCCTTACATTTGTAACAAGATATAAATTAAATTATGGTTAAAATGTACAAATCATGTCTGGGCCCAGCAACACATGCCTTTAATCCCAGAATTTGGGAGGCAGAAGCAGATAGATCTCTGTGAGCTTTAGGTCACCCTGGTGGTCTACAGAGTGAGTTCCTGGACAGCCAGAGATACACAGAGAAATCCTGTCTGCATAAACCGAACAAAACACAACAACAACAACAACAACAAGAAGGAAATAAAACACTTCTACTCAGTATTAATCTGTGAAAATCATGCATATTCTTGCTGCTAGCCATTAAAAACTGTATACTCCTATTGTATGGTGTGACTGTCCCACAGTCAATGGTGGGTAAACATATAGATTGTTTTCATGTTGAAGCTATTATCAATAAAGCTGGTATGATCCTCAGACATAAGCATTCATTTCTGTTGGAGACACACAGGGGCTCAAACTCAGTGACAGGCTGTGCATAGGCTCAGCACTGCTGAATCCTACAGGGAAACGCTAACAAACGGTTTTGTAGCATTTTCATGTTTCTCCAAAAGTGTTTAAAAATTCCAGTTTTTCAAAGATCTGTGTGTGTGTGTGTGTGTGTGCGCGCGCGCGCGCGCGCGCGCGCGCGCGTGTATTCTGCCTGCACATACACCTGCATGCCAGTAGAGGGCAACAGACCCCCATTATAGATGATTGTGAGGCACCATGTGGTTGCTGGGGATTGAACTCAGGACCTCTGGAAGAGCAGTCAATGCACTGCTCTTAACCACTGAGCCATCTAGCCATCTCTCTAGAACCCACATTCCAGGTTTTAAGTCTAATTTACACCTAATTAGAATGTGAGTCCTTTAGCTGCTTGCTAACTACTACAAGGGAAATGTTGGCTTTCTAGGTTCTGCCTCAGAGAAATGGAATCCATGTGGTTAAAACTTGGCAAGCTGGAAAGATGGCTCAGTGGTTAAGGGAACTGGCTGCTCTTCCAGAGGGCTTGAGCAAAATCCCCATTAATGACATGGTGGCTCAAAAAAACTATGGTCAACAAAAAAGGTATTCAAAGAAGCCACATGGTGTGGTCAGCGTATGAACCATGGCCACGTCCAGAGCAAAGGGCAACCAGGAATAAGAATTCAGAAGTGATTGTGTCTTGGTGGCTCATCAACAGGGAGGTGACCAGTTTGTGAGTTGTCACGGATGAATAATGAATCAGAATTTACCAGAGAGAGAAGAGAGGGCGTATATTCAAGGAAGAGAATAAACAAGATGGGCCAAAGGCAAGGATTGCAAAAGGGCATGTGTTGTTCATAGGGAAGCTACAGAAAAGGAGCTACAGTAAAGGTCAGCAGGTGGGAAGAGGGGCAGGAGATGAGAAGAGTCAGTCAGGCAGAGCTGGTGGGAGAGCACACTACAAGTCAGGCTCCTGCAGCGCCTGGCCTTGGCTCCACGGGCAATAGAATTGTAGTTTGGATCTTAAGTATTCTGTAAACCATATAGTGAAGGCTCAGAGTCCAATATGGTGCAATGTGAAACTGGTGGGCCCTGTAAGTGTTAGGAGGTCTCCTGGTCACCATAGGTGTATCCTTGAAGGAGGTAATCGGATCCTAGGCCCCTTCTTCTGCTTTTCTCTTTTGCTTTACTTTGTGAGCTGAGTGGTCTTCCTCTGTCATCACCCTTGCCATAATGGGTGGCCCAGCACCAGTCCCAAGAGCAGTGGGCCAACTGAACATACACTATGACTTCAAAAGAGTGAGGCAAAACAAGCCCCCCTCTCTAGAAGCTGATTGTATTAGGCCTGTGTCAGACTGGCGGAAAGACAACTAACACAGGACCTAGTTATATTTTTATGCAGAGAAGTGATACGAACAAGCTTGGCATTTACAAAGAGGGCTTCCCTGAACAGCTCAGAGTTGGGAGAAGCTCTAAGGTGAATCAACTAAGACCAGCTTAGAGTTTTCTGCAGGAAGTCAGACGATGGGGCTCACAAAGAAATGTAAACTGGGACTTGAGAAATGGCTTCTTCAGTGAAGTGTTTGCTCCAGTCAGAGACCCTGTTTCAAAAACTCTGGCTTTCATAAGTGTACACACACACACACACACACACACACACACACACACACACACACTTTTTAAAAGAAGGATCAGAGTTGACAAGATAGTTCAGCAAGTAAAGTATCTTGCCACACAAGCCTGGTGACCTGAGTTTGATCCCTAGAACTCACTGTGGAAGGAGTGAAATGAATCCTAAATGCTGTCCTTTGACACACACACATATGCACATACACACATATGCACACACACACACACACACTCACACACATACACATGCACATTCATGCGCACATGCACACACACATCAAGGCATGCACACTCTACACACACACACACACACACACACACACACACACACACACAAAATCCCTTGGTGGAACAAAGCTGTAGGAGATGGAATGCAGGACGTGTGGTGAGTGAGGAGGAGAAATAAGCAAGGCTTACTTACTGAGCCTTCCAGCTTAGGCAGATAGACAACATCAGCCTAAAACAGAAATACTGGAGAAAGATTAGTTTTTGCAGATGAAAGCAAGCTTGGGTTTGAACATATTGAAACCTGGAGACTCCATAGGTAGATTTAATTTAGGAATTCATTTAAAAAAAAGAATCTGGAGGTCGTAGGTCAGAACAACATGTGGGAAGGCATATGGGCACCCCTTCCCTCTACCCAGCAATCTGAGCCATCTCAGAGGTAGGGTCCCTTCAACCAACTCTGGTTCTTTTTTTTCCTCTGTCAAATCTTGTTGGAATCTCATTTTAATCTGACAGACTGTAGAAATGCACACAATTCTCCACACATCCCACAAATAAATCTTTTCCTCCTTGATCCTTAAATTGGGCTGTGAAGCTTCCTCCCCAGCAAACATGACACAAGTAGAACTTGAAACATCCTTGTACACCAGAATGTAGGTCACTGCTTCCCTAAGAGTCTCTCATCTGCACCTTTGTTTTGAGATAGTCTCACCCTATAGTTCAGGCTGGCATTGGATCACAACATAGACCGGACTGGCCTCAAACTCATAGCAATACTCCTGTGTCAGCTTCCTGGTACTGGAGGAGATTACAGGCATGAGCTATCACATCTGACTTCCTTTTGGATTCTTGCTATGTGTCTGGAGTTGCCTGTGAGTGATAAGAGATGTGTGGGGAATTCACAATCATCACCAATAGACAACAGATAGCCAACCATTACAAATGTGAGGCCGTCTGAGACCAGCCAGCCTCCACATAAGCCACACTCTGGACCAGGTGTACGGAAGACAGCATTTGACACACTGCAGCTGCCCCAGGCCAAAACTGTCTGGCAGAATCCGGAGCTCATTAAACAGTGCTAGTTGAAGGCACTTTTTTTTTCATTTTATAATTTATGAATGTCTTTTAAATTAATGACATAAAATGAGAAGCAGCTAGCTCAATTTCTTTCTGTATTTTGAGCCTCTAAGATATACAATAAGTGAGAAGCAATGGAAAAATCTCAAACTTCTCACCACATAAAAATTCAAGCTACTAAATAAGAAAATGGAGACTTAAATCATTTGCAAGTGTTTGCCTAGGTTAAATTATAAATCTTTTTAAAAAAATTATTTGAGTAGACAGAACATGGACTGTTAAAGTTAATCTGAATGCCAGAAAGAGTTTTATAGCACTCATATATTAAAAAGGTGATGTTCATTGAATTCTGAGATGGTCTTAAAGCAACAGATGACAGAAAACAGATACTGAAGGATTAAAATCTATTCTCTTAAACTGTAAGACTAAGGTCTGCAAGGTACAAATCAGGTACAAGTCAGTCCTTTGACAGGGACATTTATTGTCTCACAGAAACAGATGGAAGTAGGTAGGCTCTCTATCTTGAGGTATTTGGGAGGATGCACTAAGATGTGCACAGTCTGTCCTCTTCACTGGCCAGTCCACAAGAGTCCATTTAACACACTAGAGAGCTCAAGGAATCTATTTGCAAGGAAAGACCACAGAACACAGGGATAGATCCTTTCTATTTTGTGGGCCTGCCTGAGAGCCTCCCCTAAGAAACTGTTGCTGTAAGAAAATATATCAGGAGATAAATGCTGCAAGACCAAGACCTTCATTCCTTCTCCGTTAGGCATAAGCAGGACTGAGGTGACCAGAAAAGCGAGGAGCCCAGAGGACCCACATTCATACCCACGCTCCTTTCCTTGACTTTACAGGGTCTCCTTGTAGACTGGAAATTTCAGATACAGGGGCCAGCAAGCTCTCTATTCCAAGGCTTCAGACTTAGAATTCCATCTGCTTGGTCCTTTTTCTTTGGCCACAGGCTTCTCTCCCCACTTGTTTGTTTGTTTGTTTACTTCATAAATACATAGAATCATGATAAGAGAACAAGGAAGGGAATTCTGCTTCTATTCATAATAAAGTAACCAGAACACACTTGACCTTTGATCATTAAGAATTAACAAGTAGAGTTAGTATTATACTACAGTAGCGGTATCTAGCTAAATGGTTCTAGAGAGAATGAAGCAGACTTTCTTAGTTAACGAGACAGATATTGGACTTTTTGCTTGTTTCTATTTTTTTTTTGAGATAGGGTTTCTTGATGTAGCCTTGGCTGTCCTGAAACTCTCTCTATAGAGCAGGATTTCCTCTATCTCAGAGACTTTCCTACCTCTGCCTTCCAAATGCTGGGATTAAAGGCATGTGCCACCACTTGGCTAAGAAATTAGATTTTCTTTTTGAGGAAGCTGAAATGGCTGAATTTTATGGAGATAGAATTTATTTTTTTAAATCTCTACAATAAACTCTACAACAGACCCTGGGGTCTGTTGCTGATATCAATCTATGCATGAGTGAGGTGAACTCCACGGGGGAGGCCAGGAATGAAGAAGAGTGAGCTTGTTATTTCTAGACTTCAACACCAGACTGAGAGATGCTCAGCCTCCAGATGGCCAAAGTAGAGTTCTCCCTGAACACTTGGGAAATTCAAGGAAGGTTACCTGAAGGTCATCCAGCAAGAGAAGGGCTGATTTAATTCAGAGCAAACACCATGGATAATTTGCTATTGGCTTGTGCTGATGGCTTAATAGGCTTAACACTTGCTACCAGGCCACGTGACCTGAGTTCAGTGCCTGTGATCCATGTGGTGGAAGGCACTGACAACGACTAAAGATTGTCCTCTAGCTTCCACATGCATGCTGTGGGATGCATGGGTACATGAATATGTTCACACGTAAATAAATAAAAATAAGCTAATAAATGTAACTTAAATTGTAAGTTTGCTCTGTGGGAGCAAAGTTTAAGGTAAGCTTCAAAAGCATCAAAATGAACCCAAAGTAATATGCCAAAATGAAGAAATATATCTTCATCCAAATGAGTTGCAAAAGGTTCTCCTGGATCAGATGAATTATAAAACTAATTACAAGCCTTTTATGCTTGGCAGGGAGGTATGCTTGGAGCTGGGCCTCTAGTAACCCATGATATCTTCCACAGGCTTCTGGAATGTACTCTGCAATGACACGTGACATCTTTTACAAATGGAGGAAAACAAATTCACTGTAAAATTTACTACTTAACAAGAAACAAGATCCCCTTGTATGCCCCTCTCATACTGACTGCAAAGAGAGAATCAACTACTAGAAGTTATCCTCTGATCTTGGCATACTATGGACAGACAGACAGATACAGACAGACAGACAGACAGACAGACACACACATGCATGCACACACACAGTAAAGAATTTCCAAGTGTGTCAAGGGTGTGACTTTCACTGGGCACTCACTGGCTGCTTTCTTACAGTGTAATTCAATACATTCTCTATTTGTTTGTGTCTTAATTCTCTTACCAAACATGCCGCTGGCCTTCTGAGAGTGCACCAGTTTGCATGGTACCTAATCTGGCTTTGGGGTCATTTCTAAGAGACTTTGAGCTTGGGTGGAGCTGGAGAGACAGCCCAGAGTTTAAGAAAGCTAGCTGCTCTTCTAGAGGACCCAGGTTTGATTCCCAGTACCTAAGTGATGGTTCACAAATGTCCATAACTCCAGTTCCTGGGAAAGCTACACCCTTTTTGGTCTCTGAGGGCACCAGGCATGTACATGGTACAAAGACATACTTGCAGGCAAAGTATCCATAAACTTAAGTTTTAAAAGTAATATTAAGACAAGATACTTTGGAGAGGGAGGAAACAAAATGGAAAGATATAAGCAGAATCAAATACTACCTTTACCTGTGAACAATATAATACCTGAATCGCCAAAATTCCTTACAGAATGGGGCTAACACAAATTACTGCAGAACCTGCAAACCTAAGGAAATAGCAAGAGGAACTCCCCAAAGTTTTCTGGATGAAAAAAAAAAAGGCCAAAAAAAAAAAAAGGCTGCCCAATAGACTTTGTCTAAAAATACCTTTTATAGATTTACTTTATCTTGTATGTATGAGTGTTTTGCCGGCATGTATGTCTACACACCACGTGCATGCCTGGCACCCTAGGAAGTGGTGAGCTTCCATGTGAGTGCTTGAAATCCTCCTCCCCTGTTCTTTCTCCTCCAGCTTCTCCTCTCCGTTCACCTGTTCCTCTTGTAGCTTTTCTTTTTTGCCTAAAAACAATTCTCTGTTGGAGTCTTGGCTCAGTGCTGGAGAACGCTTGTTCTTGTGAAGGGAGGGGAAAAAAGAGAGCAGAAAACAGCAGCAGTGAGAAAGAGAAGAAGCCAGTGGGGAAACTGAGGCAACCTGTGAAGAAAGAACAACAACATAGTTTCCATATTGCCAGCAAAAGGCCACAGACTTATCACCAAGAGCCCCATGGGATGTGAAGACATTAATCAAAGGAGCAGTGGCACTCGAGAGGCTGGGACAGACAAGTCTCTCTGTGAGTTCAAAGCCAGCCAGGTCTTCGTAGTAAGCCCCAGACCAACCAGTGCTACATAGTGAAACCCTTTCTCAAAGAAGTAAATACTGAAGACAGACGAGAGAAGCTGCACAGCTCAGGGAAAGTGATTGCTGTGACTGACATGGGAAAGCTCCACCCCCAATTGTGGGCAGCACCTTCTGGTGGCTGTCCAGATAAAATGGGTAAGAGGTAGGTCAGAAGGAAGATTGTTTTTCCTTTTGCTAGCTTGGCTTTCCTCTCACCACCAAGCAGATTTACCTTATCACTGCTGCTGATTCTTTTGCTGATACCAGCATCAGTGGTCCCTAGCTTTCACAGTGGACTGTGGCTCTGGATACTTCTGGGCCTCTAGATTGGACTCCAAGGAGCACATACCCAACCCCATGAACAACTACCATGTTTGCCCTGCCCACACTTCAGTGAGAGACAGGTAATGTGGGGTTCTCTCCTTCTGTTGAGGTAGTCAGCTTCAGGATTGAGTAACTACTGGGTTCTCAGCCAAACTTAAATCCTCACACCAAGTCTAGTCCTCTAGAGCATTATGATAAAATGGCTCAGTTTATAAAGGAGCTTGCTGATAACCCTGGGGATCTGAATTCAAAAGCTGATAACCAAAGTGGTACCAGGAGAGGATACATTTCTGCAAGTTGTTCTCTGACCCATCACATGCACATGGGTGCAAGCGCATGCACGCGTGCACACACTCATGCAAATAAATAAATGTAACTTTAAAAAACTGGGAGCTGATCATGGTGACTCGTATCTGGAGAGGTGGAGGCAGACAGTGGGTTCGAGGCCAGCCTGGTCCACCCATTAAGGTTTGGGACAGCAAAATGAGACCCTGTCTCAAAGGAGGGGAGGTGGGGTGAGTTGAGAGATGGCTTGACCTTAAAAAGAACTTGCTGTTCTTACAGAAAACCAGGTTTGCTTCACAACAGCTACGTGGTGGCTCACAACCATAGGTAAACCAGTTCCAGGGTGTTCTAATGCCATCTTCTGGCCTCTGAGGGAACTGCATGAACGTAATATACATATTAACATACAGGCAAAACACACACACACACACACACACACACACACACACACACACACACACACACACAC
>JANHMN010000019.1:11459058-11508847 GCA_030674055.1 Rhabdomys pumilio | reverse complement strand
CTTCTTCTTCTTCTTCTTCTTCTTCTTCTTCTTCTTCTTCTTCTTCTTCTTCTTCTTCTTCTTCTCTGTTTGTTTTCCTTCAGGGGCTGACAAGTATTAATTTGTTAAGCCAAAATAAAACTTTTCTCTTTATGAATTAGTTATCTCAAGTTTTCTTTGAAGTAATAGAAAGTTGGGCATCAGCTGGGTGGTGGTGACAAATACCTTTAATCTGAGCACTTGGGGGACAGAGGCAGGTGATCTCTGTACGATCTAGGCTAGTCTGGTCCTACATAGAGCATTCCAGACAGTCAGGGCTCTGTAGAGAAACCCTATTTCAAAAAGAAACCAAAGCAAACCAGCCAACAAATAAGCAAAGCAAGACAAGACCTGGAGCGGACCTGTAGGGAAGGGTGGGTGGAGATGACCTGTAGGGAAGGGTGGGTTTGGCAGGACTAGGAGGGAAATAGGAGGGATGGGCGTGAGAGTAACCACAATACACATGTGAAACTGTCAAAGAACAAATCTAATGTTTAAAGGCAGGGAGACAGTGCCCTGGGTGGTGGCTCGTGCTTTTCACCCCAGACCTCGGAGCTGGAGCAAAACCTTATTGCTAACCTCACAATGAAGGTTGGGTAGTGTTCAGAGGCAGAGTACTCGTCCGCACTCACGCACTCACAAGGCTGTCTGTTCAATCTGCAACACTAAAAACATAATACTAGCCAAACACCCACCTCACTGCCCCAGGAGACACTGAAGAAACCTATGTGGCTACCACTAAGGGAAAGAAACCAGTCCGAAATTTCCAGTGTGCTCTTTGAACGTCATCTATTCTTTATACAACTAGAGTGGCAGACACGTGCCATCACACAAGTCAGAACCTATAGAATTTACACCAACAGTGAGTCATAATGTAAAGTATGCATACCGTATGCTAATTATCAGGTTCTTTGTCATTCATGAGCCTTCGATGCAGCTTCGTTGTTGGTAATAAACGTACCACAGTGGTTCCGGGTGCCAGTACCAGGAGTGACTGGGTAGGGAGTGTCCACATAAGGTTCCAACTCTACTACAAGGAAGTAAAATAGCTTATTTTAAATTAGTCATGGTGGCACATCCTTGGACTCTCGGGACTCAGGACAACAGGATAGCAAATCCAAAGGCAGCTTCAGCTACATAGGGACACTCTGTTTCAAAAGAAAGAGAAAATAGTTTATTCTGAGTCAAATATGAGTGGCCATAGCTATAGGACAGTCTTAAACCCTGAATGACATGTCCTACTCTGGTAAAGATTTTGTGAACTTTTATAGTCACAGACAGAAAGCAATGAATAAATGTGTTGAAAATATTCACAGGTAGAGCTATCAGGTAGAGTGAGTGTCTATGGCAAGTGGGGGGGAGAGAATCTATAGTTATTTCTTGGTTTGAGACTTGTCTCTTGGGGCTGGAGAGATGGCTTAGCAGTAAAGGCTGCATCCTATTCTTATAAAGGATTCAGAACTTGATTCCCAGGATCCATGTCAGACAGCTTAAAATTGCCTATGGCTCTAGTTCCAGGAGACCCGATACTCTCTTCTGGGGTCTCAGGAAACCTATACTCACACATGCACAGACCTCCCCTCCCCACCCATGCACAAACACATCTATGCATAATTAGAATAAAAATTTTAAATATAATTAAAAAGGCATGTCTCTTTGTAGTTCAAGCTTGCCTGAAACTCACTACGTAGACCAGGCTGGCTGCAAACTTGTGATCCTTTCAGCTCTGACTCGCATATTCTGGGAGAGCAGACCAGTTCATCCCGCAATGATTTTGTAGCATTTAGATCCAACCTAGGACCTCTCATTGGCCAGCTATAACCCTGCTGAGTTATATCTCTAGCCCTAAAGTTTTATTTATTAATATGGATCTGTGCGTGTACTTATGTGTGTGTTCATGTATGTGGTTACACATGAGTGTACAAAGATGCCTAAGAATAACCTTGGGTTTTTGTCTTCAGTAATGAGTTTGCATCTCATTGACACACTAATGCTAGTTCTTCTGGCAGGCAGCCCTGGGGTCCTATCCTCACCTTTGCAGCACTGGGGAGACAAGTGCATACCCCAATTGGCATTTTGATGCAGCTTCTGGGTATTAAAGTCATGTTCTCACACAAATCATGACTCTACGGAGTCCTCTGTCCATCTTGCCGACCCTTCTCCTGCCCCAGTCTTTCGAGGTGATCATCCTTATGAGATCTGATCAACTCGGGTGGGCATGACCATAGACTGAAGTTGTCATTCTGACATTCTTAGTTTAGGATTGATAGACACTAGGGGTATGCACGGCTCAGCAATACATTTCAAGAGCTTTGTGATCATTTGCGATGGGGGCTCTGGAGTAGTCTGGAGCTTTTTGACCCGGCTTCAGCTCCTGAGTTCTGAAATAAAAAGTTTTATCTCTAGGTCAAGAAAATGTTAGGTGAGAAATAAGGTTGATAGAAAATGAATCAAGAAGGTGCTGGGGCTGAGGGCAGTAACTCACTGATAGAGTGCTTCCTAGCATACAAAAGGCACCCGGCTCACCCCGAGTTCTAGCTACAATACTGAATAAACCAGGCCTGTAATCCCAGAACACCAGAGGTGGAGACAGGACCATTCAGAGTCTAGACTTATCCTTACCCATATAGTAAGTTCCAGGCCAGGGAGAAGGGCGAGCTAACAATAGCCCAAGGTAATTTGACTTTGGACCCACAATGTCTATGTCTCCCCAGTCAGACTATTCACTCCAGCCAAAACAACACGTCCCTGGGATTGTTAACCCTTGATACAGCTTCTTCAGAAAACTTCCTCTCACAGAAAGACGTAGAAACTACCTTCCATTCAATTTTGCTGTGAACCAAAATCTACTCTTAAAGACAAAGCCTCTTAAATCTTTAAAAAGCACATTGTCACCTGTGCATGTTGATGTATGGCTGTAATCCCAGCATGGTGTGTGTGTGTGTGTGTGTGTGTGTGTGTGTGTGTGTGTATGTGTGTGTGTGTGGACAGCATTTAGGATTCATTTCACTCCTTCCACAGTGAGGTCTTGAGATCAAACTCAGGTCACCAGGCTTGTGTGGCAAGATACTGTACTTGCTGAGTCATCTCGCCAACTCTGTTTCTTTTTTAAAGGTGTGTGTGTGTGTGTGTGTGTGCACATGTCTGTCTGTCTGTCTGTCTGTCTGTCTGTCTGTCTGTCTGTCTCTGTGTAAAAGATAAGCAAGAATGGGAGAAAACCTGAAGCTTGTAGATAGGAGGAGACTTGTGGCTGAGTTTTATTTGGTGCCTGTGTCTTGATTTTTATGCATGTCTTTTGTAATAAATATTTATGAGGGTTTCGATCCCACTTAAGAGATACAAAACTTTTATGTTTATGATAAGCCTTAGATAGTACTAGAGCTGGGCAGATACCAACTTTCTAAGCTACTTTGTCCACTTCCCTGTCAGTAACCCTGAGATATGACTTGACAGGTTTGCCTGGGCTACCCTTACTCTGATTAGCCAGCCTTCATGACCCATTCTCATGATTCCTTACCCTGTGGTCTCTTCTCCTTTCTCCACCTGCTTTCTCTTCTCTCTCATGGTCCTACCTCCAACCCCAAGCCCAGGAACCAAAATTCCACCTACTTCTCTTTTGCTCAGCTATTGGCTTTAGGCATCTTTATTCAACCAACAGTTTAAATTAAGGAGCAAGGTTATATAGCATTACTTGGTGTGTGGGAGGATTTCCTTGTCCCTGGGGGCAGCCAGTTGTTGGGGACCAGTCTTTAGCATTATAGTACATAGCAATAGACCAAGCCATAACACAGGTCTTGTTCAGACAGCACCAGCTGCTGTGTCCATAATACAAAGGCCTTATCGTGTCCAGAAGACAAATTTTATTCACAGTGTTCCAGCTCTCTCTCTCTCTCTCTCTCTCTCTCTCTCTCTCTCTCTCTCTCTCTCTCTCTCTCTCTCTGACACACACACACACACACACACACACACACACACACACACACACACACACACACACACACACACACACACACACACCATTATTTGAATCAGGGTCTCCTGCAGCCCAGGCTGTTTACAAACTTAGTACGCAGCCAAGGATGACTTTGAACTCTTAAACCTCCGGCCTCTCTGCCAAATGTTAGGATTACCCAACGGAAGCTCTTTGGCCTGTTTAAAACCGAAAGCAGCAATTGTAAGACAGATTTGTGACTTGGATGCATTCATCTGTGTCTCAGGTAGACCTTGAACATCTGACCCTCCTCATCTGGGGTTACAAAGGTTATTTCCTTATCTTTGCAGTGTTGGTCTCAGGTTTGGGATGCATTTGGCACCAGCCCCACCATTCCCTACGTTGCTGGGGAAGGGGTTAGTTTCAAGAGAACATGACAGTTAGAGAGAGGCCAGGGAGTCAGACAAGCAGTGGGAGGCAGAACCGGGAAATTTATAGTTAAATGAACAAATAGGGATTTGTCCTTAAGGCAACAAGGATTTGGGTGCTGTGAAGCAGGAACAGGACCATAATCAGAACTGAGCTAAAGAACACTGTTCTGGGTGCCGAGCATGGTGGCTCATACCTTTAACGACAGCACTTGGGAGGCAGAGGAAGAAAGATCTCTCTGAGTTCTAGGCCAGCCCGGTCTATACAGCTGGAGTTTGTGTCAAAGAACACACAGCACATTGCTCGAGCTGCGGGTTGTACTGGAGATCAGTGCAGGGCAGGAGGTGCACAGTCTATTGGGCATGGGAAGAGTAGTGCTCCTCTGCTGCTGTTCTCTGTGTGCAGCCCTGTGCTGACTGGTCCATGTGCGGTGTCCCCTCAGTCTCCAGATGCCGACGAGGCAGGTGCTTTCCATTTTACCTTGAAGAATATGGAGGAGCAGAGGCCCAGAGATGTGTGCAACTCATTCTAGAAACCAACAGATCTCTAAGACAGAGTTTTTTGAGACATCATAGAATTAAGCTATAAAAACAGCCAGGTGACATAAGACAAGCTTCTACAAAGTAGGAATAGAAAGGTTGGTTAGCAGTTGAGGAAAAAAAAATCTGTCTAAAAAGTCTGGGTATTTCCTGATGGAAAATCAAGGAGAATAAAAAAAAATATGAAGCAGAGATTTGGGGAAGGAAGACGTGTTATTGAATTGAACCTGTGTGGACCGTTATTGTCAGTCAGAAGTAGATTGGCTGTGATGAACAGTGCAGGGACTCTGAGTATAAACAGCGTGTGAGGGGTCAGGTTGTGGTGGGGCAAGGCTGTGATGTCAGCAAGGCTGTGATGTCAGCAAGGCTGCGATGTCAGCGAGGCTGTGATGTCAGCGAGGCTGCGATATCAGCGAGGCTGCGATGTCAGCGAGGCTGCGATGTCAGCGAGGCTGCGATGTCAGCGAGGCTGTGATGTCAGCACTCAGGTATTGCAGGTAGAAGAGTTAGGAGCCCATGGATTGTTGTAGAAAATTTTAATCCCAATCAGGAGTTTCTACCCTGTCTTGGTCATTCAGATCTCAGATAAAAGACACACAACTTTAATTGTTTACAATAAGCGTTAAACAGCACAAGAGCTGGGCAGCTCTTACCCTCCATGCTGCCTGAGTTATTACTTACTGTCTTGCAACTCCAATTGGTCAGCCCCACCCCACCCCCGAACCTAACCTATGGCTGCTTCTTCTCCATCTACCTTCCGCTTCTCCTTCACGATTCTTCTCTGAGCCACAAACCTTAAAACCAGTCTATGTCTCCTCTGCTCAGCCATTGGCTGTCGGTATCTTTATTCAGCAATCAGAAATAACTTGGGGGCAGGGTCACATAGCATTGTTTGTGTCTACGTATGGACTCTCTCAGCTCGGGGGCAATCAGGTCCTGAGGAACCAGTGTTAACATTAGAATACAAGCAGCATTAGGCCAAGCCTCTACAATGGATAGCATTGGCTATATTACAAGTTCCAGGACAGCCTGGACTACAAGAGACCCTATTTCAGAAAAAATTAAAACAAAGGATTTGCAGAGATTGTTCATTGGTTAATAGTACTATCTACTCTTCTGGGGGACCTGGGGTTCAATTGCCAGACCCCTTATGGCAGCTCAAAACTGTCCGTAACTCCAGTTCCAGGAGATCTGACACTCACATACAAACACATGCAAGCAAAAACAACAACAACAACAAAACAAAACCAAAAAACAAACAAACAAAAAAACAACTAGTGCATATAAGATAAATAAGTCATTTTTAAAAATTAAAAGTAATCCAATCAGGATGTGACAGACCAAGTGGGGTCTGTGCTGGGACTGAATTAAGTTAAGGCTCCAGTTATCTTCTTGTGTCTCACCGTGAAGTGGTTTCCCTCTCTCCTCCCCCATTTTGGTGGGGACAATTGTGATTTTGTTTTCTATTTTCAGGACAGGATTTTTCTGCGTGTGTTACTAACTGTCCTGGAATTCACTCTGTAGACAAGGCTGGCCTCCAACCCACAGTGATCCCTCTGCCTCTCCAGATTGAAGGGGACCAGGATACCTGGTCGGTACTTTAAATTTTATAACACTTCAAATTTTTTTCTTTTCTTTCCTCTTCTTCCTCTTCCTCCTCCTCCTCCTACTGTTTTGAGATAAGATTTCATTGTACAGCTAGACGATACGTCAGTCCTCCTGCCTCAGCCTTTCCAGTGCTGGGGTTACTGCATGTTCCACAGTGTGCAGCTCCATAATTTTTCTTTTATCAGTAGTTGCATAAAAGCCAGGGTCTTGGACCTGGGGCCCATTAAATAGCACAAGGTTTTTCATTCCTTTGCCATCTTGAGAATCTTAATTAAATAAAAGCCTTATTATTTGTTAATTATGTGAGCGTGTGTCTCTGTGTGAATGCTTGCATGTAAGTGCAGGCGGAGGCTCTAGAGGCATCAGATGCCCTGAAGCTGAAGTTATGGGCAGTAGTGAGCTGCCCAAAGCAGTTGCTGGGAACCAAACTCAGGGCAGCAGGAGCTCCGTGCTGAGCCAGCTCTCCGTGCCCCCTTCAGTTTTATTTTTTTTTTTTAAAAAAAAACAAAGGACCCTTGTTTTTATTCTGTGTCTGACTCTGCACATATGAAGCTAATCTTGGCTAAATAATTTCCCAATTGTCATACAATTGGTAGATGTCATAGCAGGGATTTGAGAGTCTGTCCTTCCTAGGCTGGAGAAATGGCTCAGTGGTTAGGAGTGCTTGCTGCTCTTGCAGAGGACCAGAGTTTGATTCCCAACAGCCACAGCAAGTGGGTCAGAACCATTCATAGCTCCAGTGCCATGGTGTCTGCTGTCTTTTTCTGGTCTCCTTCAGAAACCTCGCTCCCACCCTCCTCTTAAACTCACATTATACATAAGTAATAAAAATAACACAAATCCTTTAAAAAAGAGTCTGTGCTCTCAAACACTCTGCTATGCTGTACTAGCCACTATTTAGAAATAAGCCCATGATTGAACATGAGGAGAGGGAATACATTTCTTTTTTAAAATGGTGTGTGTGTGTGTGTGTGTGTGTGTGTGTGTGTGTGTGTGTGTGTAGGTGAACACCTGCCAGAGCATACATGTGGAAGTCACAAGACAACTTGTAGGGACTTCCTTCCTTCCTTCCTCCTTCCTTCCTTCCTTCCTTCCTTTCTTCCTCCCTTCATTGTTTACTTTCTTCCTCCCTTTTTACCTTCTTTCTTTTGTTCCATGATCTGATTTCGGAGCTCAGACTCAGGTTGTCAAGCTTGGTGGCAAGTGTTTTAAGTCCCATTGGAGCATCTTCCAGATCAGAAAGGAAATAGATCTGAAAAAACAAACAAACAAAAAACAACAACAACAACAACAACAACAAAAAAGACAAAATTAGTACTAACAAGGTTTAGCAGGACTTTTTTTTATCACCTCTTCCAAATTAAAGTATTTATATTACTGATTCAGGGCCAGTAGCTGAGGGTGAGCATGTGTGGATGCCTTTGTTGAACCACCTCCCACGAGCTGGGATTACAGGCCTATACTACCACACCCAGATATGGATTAGAATAAATTCTGTGTGAGAGCCTGTTCACAGCCCGTCTCACAATAATCAGAGGTTTCCTCCTGGGCAGGTCATCAAGGGTTGAAGGGGAGACTGTGACACCTAGTGGTAGCAATGTGTTATTGCAAGGACTTGTTTTGGAAATTTTAAGACTGTCCTTTGTAAGACTCTGACATTTGACGCTTGTCATACTGTTTGTTTTATGTATTATCTGAAAGTTTTAAAGAGACTTGGGACCCAATTGTTCTATTCATTGTTCTTACTTTTAGAGATGAGAGGTTGGGTGGGGTCTTGCAGTTATAGCCTAGGTTATATGGACAGTCAGTCTCCTTGGTCTCTTCCATGCTGGATTTACGGGTATGGAGAAGCATTCCTGGCTCTGGATTGACTTTTAGAAGAGCAACGAAATAAATGCAAATGAAATTCCTACAGTTGTTCAAAACTAGAGGTGTTAAGGTAATGCCTGAGCTTTCTGAATGTTCTCCTACCTCAGAGGAGTAAATACCATGTCAAGTTGCAGGCTGTACTGTGATCGTAACATTCAAATGCATGTACTCAGGTACTCTTCTGTTGCTGTGAAGACACCATGATCCAGGCAACTTATAGAAGCTTGCATTTAATTGGGGGCTTGCTCACAGTTTCAGAGAGTGAGTCCATCGTCATCATGAGGATCACGGTGTCAGGCAGGCAGGCATGGTGCTGGAGCAGTAGCTGAGAGCTTACCTTCAGATCTGCAAGACAGGATGCAAGGGTGCAGGCACAGAGACAAGAGAGACAGAGATAGAGAGACACAGAGACAGAGAGAAAGTGAGAGATGGAGACATAGAAACAAAGAGGAAGAGAGAGTCAGAGACAGAAAGAGACAGAATCAGACAGAGAGAGAGAGAGAGAGAGACAGAGACAGAGACAGAGACAGAGACAGAGACAGAGACAGAGAGAGCCATAGGCAACATGGCTTCAGATGTTGCCTGAGACCACTAACTTCAGCATGGAGTTTGGTGGTAACATGGACCAAGGACATCAACACAGACCCCAGCTACAGTAGAACCTCAGCTCAGACAGGGCCCTTGAGGACAGCGATCCCGATATCACCATGGCCTTAGATGGCATTCATTGCAAGCCACTCACAGCAGCCCAGTCCTCCCCACCATCACATCCTGTCACCTCCCCAGTTCCGCCTCTCTCCACAGCACAGGTTTTCCGTGTCTCTACCATGTATTTGTTCATTGTGATGGCGCCTGCAGCCAACCCTTGCTGTGAAGGACAGCAGCCTGAGTCCACACAACAATGGCGGGGCAGCCCCATTTGCAATTATTTTTATCCTGAGGTGTTTGTTTTATCTAGTATAATCCAATTGGCTCACAGTATCTCTAACAACTGACTACTTCTTCCAAGGGAAAAATCAGTTGTCTACAGCGAAGCTTCCCAGGAATGGAAACAAGTCTAGTGGGCATGGCCAGCAGTAGATGACGACACAGATACGAACTCAGTTGTGTTTCTGGAAGGAAATTAAAGGCTACCAATAACAAAAGAACCTATTTTTTTTCATTTTTTTGTAATCATTTTATTTGTTTACATTTCAAGTGTTATCCCCCTTTCCAGTTACCCCTCCGCAACACTCCCCATCCCATCCCCTCTCCCCCTCCCCTTTGTCTCTATGAGGGTGCTCCTCCACCCACTCACCCACTCACTCCTCGCTGCTCTAGCTTCCCCCTATGCTGGGGCATCAAGACTCCACAGGTCCAAGGGCCTCCCTTCCCATTCATGTCAAACAAGGCCATCCTCTGCTGCATATGTAGCTGGAGGCACGGGTCCCTCCATGTGTACTCTTTGGTTGGTTTAGTCTCTGGGAGCTCTGGGTGGTCCAGTTAGTTGATGTTGTTTTTCCTATGGGCTGTAATCCTCTTTGGCTCCTTCAGTCCTTCTCCTAGCTCTTCCATTGGGGTCCCCAGGCTCAGTCTGATAGTTGTGAGTATCTGCATCTGTATTGGTCAGGTGCTGGTGGAACCTCTCAGGGAATAGCCATACCAGGCTCCTGTCAGCAAGCACTTCTTGGCATCAGCAATAGTGTCAGGGTTTGGTGTCTGCAGATGGGATGGATCCCTAGGTGGGGTGGTCTCTGGATGGCCTTTCCTTCAGTTTCTGTTCCATTTTTTGTTCCTGTCTTTCCTTTAGACAGGAACAATTCTGGGTTAATAGATTCAAGATGGGTGAGTGGCCCCATCCCTCAACTGGGGGCCATGCCTGTCTAGGGGAGGCGGATTCTACAAGGTTCTATCTCCCCTTTGTTGCATATTTCAGTTGGGTCCTGAGAGCCTCTCACTCCTCACTGGGACTTTCTAGTGGCTACCCCCACTTCCTTATCCCCACTGATACATATTTTTATCCGATTTTCTGACCCTCTGTACTTCTTTCCTGTTCTTTCCAGTGCCTGATCCTGCCCCCTTTATCCTTCCCTTCCGTTCTCTCAGGTTCTTCATTCCCTCTATTTCCTGTGATTATCTTGTTCCCCCTTCTATGTAGGATTGAAGCACCCACACTTTGGTCTTCCTTCTTCTTAAGTTGCATGTGGCTTATGGGTTGTATTGTGGGTATTCTGAGCTACTGGGCTAATATCTACTTATCAGTAAGTGCATCCCACGTGTGTTCTTTTGTGATTGGGTTACCTCACTCAGGATGATATTTTCTAGTTCCATCCATTTGCCTGTGAATTTCATGAAGTCATTGCTTTTAATGCTGAGTAGTACTCCATTGTGTAAATGTACCACATTTTCTGTATCCATTCCTCTGTTGAAGGACATCTGGGTTCTTTCCATCTTCTGGCTATTATAAATAAGGCTGCTACAAATAGAGTGGTGCATGTGTCCTTATTACACATTGGAGAATCTTTTGTGTATCTGCCTAGGAGTGGTGTAGCTGGGTCTTCAGGTAGATCTATGTCCAGTTTTCTGAGAAACCACCAGACTGATTTCCAAAGTGGTTTTACCAGCTTGCAGTTCCACCAGGAATGGAGGAATGTCCCTCTTTCTCCATATCCTCACCAGCTTCTGCTGTCACCTGAGTGATTAGTGTAAGGTAGAATCTCAGGGTCATTTTCATTTGTATTTCCCTAGTGACTAAGGGTGTTTAACATTTCTTTAAGTGTTTCTCAACCATTCCAGATTCCTCAGTTGAAATTCTTTGTTTATTTCTGTACCCTATTTTTTAATAGGATTATCTGGTTCTCTGGGGTCTAACTTCTTGAGTTCTTTGTATATTTTGGCTATTAGTCCTCTATCAGATGTAGGATTGATAAAGATCTTTTCCCAATCTGTGAGTTGCAGTTTTATTCTATTGACAGTGGCCTTTGCCTTACAGAAGCTTTGCAATTTTATGAGATCCCATTTGTCAATTCTTGATCTTAGAGAATAAGCCATTGGTGTTCTGTTTGGGAAATTTTCCCCTGTGTCAATGTGTTCAAGGCTCTACCTCACTTTCTCTTCTATTAGATTCAGTGTATCTGGTTTTATGTGGAGGTCCTTGACCCACTGGACTTGAGCTTTGTACAAGGAGATAAGAATGGATTGATTTGCATTCTTCTACATGCTGACCGCCAGTTGAACCAGCACCATTTGTTGAAAATGCTGTCCTTTTTCCACTGGATGGTTTTGGCTTTTTTTGTCAAAGTTCAAGTGACCATAGGTGTGTGGGTTCATTTCTGGATTTTCAATTTTATTCCATTTATCTTCCTGCCTGTCTCTATACCAATGCCATGCGGTTTTTCTCACTGTTGCTCTGTAGTGCAGCTTGAAGTCAGGGATGGTGATTCTCCCATAAGTTCTTTTATTGTTGAGAATAATTTTCACTATCCTGGGTTTACAAAAGAGCCTATTTATAGAGTTATAGAGATAGTTTTACACACTGTAAAGATTCTTTTAAAAATCCTATAGCTGATAAACATGCTATCAAATTATCAAAATACAAACTAACAGTCAAAAATAGATAGCTGTTTACATACCAACGAGAAGCATGCTAAAAATTAAATCAAGGGCCAATCCATTCAAAAACACCTGGGAATGAATCAAGTGGCGAATGGACAAGGCAAATGTAACATGTATACAAAATAGAATAATACTCAGCTATGGAGAAAATGGAATAATGAACATTGCAATCACATGGGAACACATGCAAGCCCGGGAACAAATGAATGGCACTCGCTGGGGTCAGCAGATGCAGAAAAACAAACGATGCACATTGTCCACACATGCAGATCCTAACGCTGACATTTGCATGTTTAACCCGGGCTACATGTAGAATGCATGTAATTAAAAATGGGCCATTGCAATGGACCGATTAAGGGAGGGAGACAGTTAAAGGCAAAGTCAAGGCAGAGAAGGGAATATCAGATGCTGAAAGGTTCAAACGTGGAGGGGTTGGGGGAATGAATAAATGAGGGGGAAATTCCTAATAAAACCAAAGAGCCATGAAAAAGCCAAATATAAACCCATGACCTTGTAGCCCAGGTGAAATGCAGTTAGAAGGGCAGGGCAAGAAAGGTGACAAGGAATGACACTGGAAGGATCCTCAGGGCTGAAGATTTAAACAACAGTAACGGTACGAGGATAAGTGAGCATTAGAGTGGTGCAGGCTAACCCTAACTAAGGATGCAGGAAGATACCTCGGGCAATGTAAGCTAGTTTATAATAGGTACTGCAGAGAGTGAGGAGAGGCTGCAGCAGAAGGCCTGGCATTGAGACTGGGGGATTGAACTTGGAGGGACGGAGAGAGAGAGGTGAAGATCTGCGGTTCGCTTCCTTGCTTCCCTGGTCAGAGTGTCCTATGGGTTCCCAGAGAGCACCTCTTGGTTGGAGGCTGGGATAAAGCAGGGAGTGGAGGGTGGGAGGTTAGGAGGGGAAGATCTGTGTGATCCACTGGAGGGAGGGTCAGGGGGTGGAGGCTGCAGGAGCTGCTCTGCTGCAGAGCTGGGGATGAGACTGGAGGGCTGGATTTAGAGGAACAGAGGAAGAGTGAGGCTCTTCAGCTAGCCTACCCGCTTCCATGGCCTGAGTGCTTTTATTTACATTTATGCCCAGAGGTTTGGACTGCTCTCAACCTTGATCAGAGAACACTCTTTTGCCGTGGGTAGTGGTTAATGCAGCGACTCATACTTACTTCAAATGGAATAAGTTACCACGAGTGTCATCTACAAATATATCATTTTTATTCACCTCCCACTATTGAAAGTTCAGGGAACGTAGAAGAATGATCAGGGAAAAAAATGTGCAAGTCTGAATACGGAGAGAAGCACTGTGGACTGTTCCTTTTTGTATATAACATGGCTGATAGACAGAGCAACACCAGGGAGTAATGTGCCCTGCACTGGATGTGTACAAGATCAAGCCAGAGAAAATTTCAACAATGAGGAAGGACCTCTCCAGGCTGCATTACTAGCTGAGGAGCAGTTTCATTGGCAACTGATCATTGTAGAAGGAGGGGATTAATTTATCTCTGGCGATGTGGCTGCTGGCAGGCGGCTCATGTCCCAGTAGATGGATTCACAAACATTCACACGTGGTCAGCACAAAATGGACTCAGTGAGCTGTTAATGATTACTTTACAAAGGACAGTCAGTCCACAGGAATTCAGGCTGATGAATACCAGGGCATGTGAGAGGTTGGCAGTGGGAGGGAGATAAGATGTAGCTTTTAAAATAATAAATAATTGCATATATGTATGGATGTTTCAAAGAATAAATAAAATATTTTCAAAAGAGTAGTGTTGATGTATTCATGTGAAAAAAAATGTTAAATTTAGCCTTTTGGGGAGTGATGGAACTTTATTAAGATAGCACAAAGCATAAAATCCAGTTTGAAATATGTATTTAAACCAATGAACAATGTTTTCTACAATTGTGTTGTTTCTGCTCTTGTTCTGTGGTCTGCTTGGCCTTTCATGACAGATTCTGTAGACAATTCCACATATTTCATTAAACTAAGTACAATAAGCATGAAGATAAAACCAATGATTAAGAATGTTTAAATTTGTGATGAGAATATATCATTTTCATTTTCCCAAGTAATATTTTCAATTAAATATAAACTTTAGCTGAACTATTGACTCATAAAAATACTTTTAATTGTCCCTTTAATGTGTCATTTGCCACATATGATATGTCAGGATGCTTCATACACACCAACATATGAAAGGTAAATTGTGTTAGTTTCTCTGTGGTTAGCTTAGAGTTTACTAATTTCTAACATATACATATGCATATATAGATATATCAAACATATGTATAAATATATATATGTATATATAAATACATATATACACACATATTTATAAACACATATATACATATTTTCATATATACATATAATATACACACATACATGTATACATACATACACACATACACATACATACATATGCATACATATATATAACATATAAATATACATCTGCATCTATATGCTGAATTTCAGCTCTGGGTGGGGGTCAGGGCCTGAAGTAAGTGGATTCAAGTGTGGAGAAGAATCCAACACAGGACATCTTTTAGTTTCATTTCATGAAAGACAGAACGGAGATATTTTCCACACACATAAAGAAACAAAGATAGAAAGAAAATGAAATCATTCTTCAAAGTTAGTTGGTATAAAATATTGTTTTAAGTCATAAAAACTATGTTCAAAATTCCATGCTGTATGAAACACAGTTTTGGAGCTGAAACTACTGGGCAGATCTGGCTATCTGGATGTAGTAAATATATGATATAATCTGAGACTAATGGGAGTTGTTAAACACGCACACACACTAAGGTTGACTTATCCAGATAACCCTTTATCACACGTTATATTTCCTCTTTTGTCAGAACTATAAATACTACAATTTTCTGGCATTGTGTCTTCATCATACCATGTTTAGCTTCTGGTGATTCAGGTTTGTTACTCCTCTTTTGGTATTTCTCATAGGAAAGACATTTCAACTACACATCATTTTTCTGGCCAGCCAACCATGTAAATGATGATACACAACCAAGACGAAAGATTCTACAAAACAAATTTAGCACAAAACATTTTTCTCAAACAGATTTTGTTTACCTGAATGTGGATTTGAAAATTAGAGTCATATTCAGCAACTCAGGGAACCGGTGATGTGACTCCAACAGGTTGTCCTTTAGGCCCATGTGTATTTGTTTTTATTAATTTAAAAATTATACAATACATTCTGATCATGATTTCTTCTCCAGCATCTCCTCGCAGATACTCCCCATTTTCCCTGACTCTTTCAACACCAAGTCTCTTCCTTTCTTTCTTTTTATAAAACAAAGGCAATAACAAAAAAACCCAACCAAACGAAAAGCAAATGAAAAGCAAAGAAACAAACAAAAGACAAAATAAGAAAATACAATATGCAAACAAGATACACACACACACCAAAACAAAATCCCAAACAATGAAATATAAGACAAAAAATCTACAAAAATGTCATTGAGTTCATTTTCTGGTGGCCATACACTGCTAGGCATTGGGCCTACTCTTAAATGTAGTTTATATACCCTGTGAGACTCAATTGGAGAAAATGAATTATTCCTTCAAGATGCATTGTTGATTGAAGATAGTTTCTTTGTTGGGGATGGGAGCCTATGGCCACTAATCCTTTGGGTGCTGAGAACCTGTCTGCTTTGACCCTGTGCAGCACCCCCATATGTACTGCCACAGTTTCTGTGATGCCTTTTAAGAAAACAAAACAAAACAAAGCAAACCACAAGAATATAGGTGAGAGGTGATTATTAAAAATGTACACAAAGTCTGGCTCTTTGAAAGGTAAATGGTGTTTATATAACTTTTAGTCTTGGACTTCTTAACATTTTTCTGTGGCTATTCTCTGCTTTTATTTCTCCTCATCTCTGTGCTACTCAGTGAAAATTCACACATAATCCCTCATCAAGTAGTGTTAGCCAATATATAAGAGGAGCCTGAGAATCACTGGTCCTCTCAGAGTGGCACAACTGTGACAACATAGGCAGCTCAGTTGTGCTTTTGAGTTGGTTCAGGCTCATTCAGAAACTATCAAACACTTTAAAAGCTCCACACATGCTCAGTCCATGGCAGACACACCTGGGAGGGCAGACCACTTGTCCTTCTGTCTGTTTCTGTCTATGTTCTATAGGCGGCTTCCTTCCATTGAATACCACTACTTGTTCCCTCTTCTGCATTGTCCAATGACTCTCCATTCTTTAAGTATTCATCCCAGCAAGGTGCAGGTTCCTGAAAGCATGGGACCCAAGGACTTGAGTAGCAGCTAGTTTCTTGCCTCAGGCAAATAAGATGAATGGAGAGTCAGCAATCCCCACCCCAAGTGCAGCCACGTTACTACTTTCTATGAATATGCCGTTGCCTATTTCACCTCAGAAAGGATATCTAGGACTTAGGAAAAGATGCACAGGAAAGGGAGCAGTTATCCAAGGTCACAGACAGGTTTTATTCAGTTCTTTGTAGTACTGAACATTCTCTAGCCCACCCTCTGTGATACTACTTTCCTGTTTTCTGTGGACACTTCACTGTGGCTCAAATACGTGTCAACAGAAACTTGAATATTTGTCAGTCCTTACAATTAAAAACAAAAGTCCTTACAATGAAAAGCAAAGGTTCATTTTACAACCTAGTTTGATCCTTGTTATAACATCCAGTTCTGGACAATTTCAGTGTCCTGTGTACTTTGTTATAAGGACAATCCCTAGTCCCACTGAACCCCACATTGTTGCTTTTTGAAATTATTCTTCCTCTGTTAACTCCATTCTGGTCTGTCACCACTTGGCTCAATTTTAATGTCATCCTTATCTTCTTCCACATACACATTAGTCAGCAACAAAAATAACAAATAGTCCTGTTTAATGTGAGTCATTCACATACCAACCTCCATAGACTCCTTTCAGCTTCAGGTGCTCCGTCAGAATTTCCCTAAATTGCTATCCTACAGGGTACTTTGATTAGTTTTCAAGTTTCCTGGAACTCTCAAAATCTTTGGAGTCAGAGATTCTCTACAGAAAACAGAAATATATTCTAAACATTCTAAACATTCCAAACATTCTAAAATACATGAAAAGAGAGAGACATGAAGAACATATACAGTACAATAAAAATTTCAAGAATCCTAGTGTCATGGGGAAACAAAGGCTCAAGTAAAGACTAAACTTTCTGTACTCAGGCAAGTAGTAGTCTGAAGAGAAAGGAAAACGGAGAATAAATAAATTCACAATATCCTCAAATAGATACCATATGTGTTCATGTGACATGGCATACACCACATGCCCTACAATCCATGTAAAATAAGTCCTCTTCATGACTGCTCTCATCTCATTTCAAAAGTGGAATATTAAGCATATGGTTAAGCATGATGTTTACTCTCCAACCTTTGATGGTAGTGCAGTGCACCCATGTGTTGACTAACAGCAACTACCAGAACTATAACAGCAACTTAATGAACTATTGAACTATAACTAGAAATCTCAGGAAAATCTAGGCCAGTGTTGATGTATAAGAAAAATTGGCTTTTCCCATAGGATACTCTCAAGGTAGTCAGAGGAACAAGAGGATGCACAGGCTGACATGAAATCGTGAGCTGGCTATTTGTCAATGATGGGATCATGGAAGTCATCTTGCTCTCTGGATGACAGTTGCTAAATTAGAAAGACACTAAATTACAATGATTTAAACATTAAAATAATTGACAACACTAATATACTTAGTGAGTCATATGGAATTCAGTTCAGAGAAAAACATTCAACAGACACTAGCTTCCTCTCTCTGGTTCAAATTGTCAGTTAGCATTCATTTTCTAAAATCTCTAAAATTCTATCCTGGCAGAGAGATATTTTCTGGATGATGATTTTCTATGATTAAAGAAAAAGTAAAAATATATTATTACATGATATTAATCTATAACATGTAATACTTATACCTTAAGAAGCTTTTAGAGTAAATATTAACTCTGCTAGTGATAAGTAGTTAATGCATTAAGAAATTTCACTTTCACTTTTGGATCGGGGATAGTGTAAGGGCAAGATGTAGCTCCTAGTTTTTCCTGGCTTATGGCAAATTCACTAGTGGATTCGCCACCGGAGGATTTAGATTTAATATGGTTTACAAGATTAGCATTCTAGTTGTTGCACCCAACTAGAGACTGAGTTATCATTGTTTCTAAACTAAGTTTGTGTGGTATTTCTTCTTGAAGAGACTTGGCTGAGTTCAAGAGAGAAAGGTACAGTGGCAAAGTGTGAGTTTGCCTGATGTGCACCACAAAGGCCATGGGGGTTTTAAAGAACAGGGATGGCATGGTAAGACCCCGCCAAAGGAAATTAGCGAGCTGGGTGGAGAAATTTTGGAGCTCTGGTGCCATGAGGTCCACCGGTGCAGCAGTAGCACGGAAACTGCCAATTGGTTTTAATACTTCCCGAAACAGGTGGTGAACCAATGTGTCAGGCAAGAATCCACTAGAAATTTAAGTTTATTAGCCTGAGAGTTAGAGTTTTATTTTTTTTTTAGTGAGTAGTTAGGTAGTGCTGAGATGAGCCAAGTGGACTCAAGAGTGGGCATTAAAACAAAGAAAGAGACAAGATAGCTGCTCTGAGTCAGAGAGCCAGAGAATGAAAAAGCCTCCATCTTGGGGCAGATACTGATTAAACTGTGAATTTATAATATTGGGATTATTTGTTTTTAGGATAGATTTATATACAAATTTTGTCCAAATCATGTGGGGAATTTCACCTGCAGTTCGGAACTAGGATAGGGAAAATCAGTCACTGACTCCAAGTAGAGTACAGTGATAATCATTGCCTGTTTTGGTCAGGTATTAATTATTAATGTCTGTGGCTCCAGGTAGAGAGACCAACAAATAGATATTATACAGGTATTAATAAAATATGCCTGTGGCTCCAGGCAGAGAGCTGAACAGTTAAATGGTATAACAAGATGGCTGCTCTAGGCAGAGAGCTGAACAGTAAGATGGTATAATCTTGCTTTATAGTCCTCACAGGATACTGAAATTCTGTCTAACGTGGGCCCCATGGGAATATTGGGGTTTTTATCTTATATGGCAAAATAGACAGAGCCTAAGAATAAGCATACAGTATTTTAGTTTACTTCATTTGTTTTTGATTGTTTTAACTTTCAAAATGGATGTGATTTTGAACTTTGTGGTTATATTACTCCTCTGCGAGAGAGGTGTAAATAAAGGATTTTCTGATTACTGACTCAAGGATGTGCTGATTTGGGGAAAAGGTTTTGTCTTTATGTTTTTAGAAAAGGTGTTTAGTGTCTATACACTATCCAGAGTTATATGGATCAGATATGATGAAGAGAGACCCCAAAGGACTAGATTCCAGAGAATCAAACAAAAAAGTTATCTTGATGATACTAAAATTTTGTTTTGAGATTTGTATATTACAGAATGTACAGTCTTGGTGAGTCTCCTAGTCAGACATGCCGAACTGACCTGCTTGAACTTTTGATGTCCTGGGCTTTTAGCCGGATCTAGTCAAGACACAAACATCAGAGACTAAATCAATTGTTGGTGTGGTCTTCCTAAGGCCAACTAACCCCTATTTTCCCTCCCCTTCCCCCTTCAAAATATCTCAATGCCCATATTTAGCTTGAAGATGTTATAAAAAGTCATTGACCCAGTTCCCTGGGTTTTGGGGTTGGAAGGGGTTATTATAGTTTGTCTTTCTAAGGAATGTAGAAATGCTCTTAATTGGAACAGGGAGGAATAGTTAGAATTGATTGCATAGCCATAATCTCATTTGGTAGAAATCTTTTTAATTGTTACTAAGTTGTAGTCATAATTTCTTGTTTCGGTACAGAATTTATTTTGATACAAAATCTAGGTTTTCATTGGTATAAATTTCTTTTACTGATACAAAAAATTAAAAGTACAGGGCTTAGACCCAATCCTTCTATAACTATTATTATAAACTGTTCTGAGATGTTTAAGCCTGTGAGTTAAAGGCCAAATAGCAAATTCATTTCATGGCTCTGAGTTTATTGTTAGGGTGTTTTATTTATCTTTTTTTTTTTTTCAGAGCTGAGGACCAAACCCAGGGCTTGTGCTTGCTAGGCAAGTGCTCTACCACTGAGCTAAATCCCCAACCCCTGTTATGGTGTTTTAAAATTTTTAATTAAAAATAACTGAGAGTAGTTAATGGAGAACAGTCTAGATTACTTTACATAGATAATTGGTTTTCAAAAATGTCATAAGTCCACAGAATGTGACATTTAATGTTATTTATTCACTTGTTGTTGAGACAAGTCTGCTCCTACCAGCTTCCCTTTCTTGGATTCAAAGAAGAAATTGAGCATCAATGGAGTTGTTACAGTTGTGGCAAGACAACCACTAGGTAAGAATTGGCTTATTTCATCTATAGACAAAACACTGCCCAGAAAAGGACACAATTTACAGGTTAGGACAGCTTAGTTAGTTCTGCTGAGACAGAATAAGCTAGTCCTAAATAACTCCTGTTTTTCAAACATCTGTCAAATGATCCTGGGCCAGAAAGCTGAAGACAGATGCTCCAACTTCTTGACTTACTGGGCCTGTATAGGTGGGCAGCTGTCTCTACAGTTTGTCTCAGTTCTGGAAGCTGTGTTAGGCTTCCTATGTATTTTCAGTTAATATTTGTCGTTCTTGGATTTCTGATGGTGTTGAAGACTTACAGTCTCATAGCCAACCCAGGCTATTTACATTGAGAGAACAGGTTTGAGGGGATGATTTTCAGATGGCATACAATCTAAAGCTGAAGGACATAAGTCAGGTGAAGAATTATAGTTTTTAAAGTTAGGATAGAGGACAGTATTCTATTTTATTGAAAAAAGTGTTGGACTGGGTGTTAGGTCTATCGTGTACTCTATAAATCACAAAATGGTAATAGTTGTGCTCAATTTATATCTGAGATAAAAGGAACTTTTAAGTGAACAGAATGGGGGAAGTGTTGTGGATGGGCCTGGTGCTGTTTGTATTCTAATGCTAATTTGCTCTCCTGAGAAAGACTATCTGAAACAAGGAATGAGTCACATATTCAGAACTTCTTGTGAACCATACCCTAAGAATAAAGGAGCCAATCACTGGGAGAATAGGAGGTGGGACTTCTGGTTTGCATAGGGAAAGAGAAGAAGTAGGAGGGAGAGAGGGTCTTTTGGATTGGGGATAGCATAAGGGCAAGATGTAGCTACTAGTGTTACCAGGCTTATGCCAAATCCACCAGGGTTCATGACCAGAGGATTTAGATTTAACATGGTTTACAATATTAGCATTCTAATGGTTGCACCCAAGATTGAGTTAGCATTGCTTTTAAAAAGAAAAAGAAAAAAAAAGAAAAAAACATTACCTTCTTTGAATTTGAATAAAATATACAAATTTATCAGCATTTGATAGCTAAAATAAAGTAGTTATTTACAATGACCGTGGCAGAAATCATGTGATAGACCTGATTATGTGTTTGAAGTATGACCTCTGTCAGTGTTCACCACTATGTGTGGAATCACAGAGCAGGATGATCCAGTTAGTGGTGTGTCATAAAATGCACTGCCTCTTCTCTGTACACTTCTTGTGAAGCAGATAACTGAAGACGTAATGAGTTTACAACATGAAAATCATTTGTCTTATCATTGCTGACAAACAATGAAGAAAGAAAAAATAGGGTTGTAGGTATTACAAATGGGTGGAACCCTTCTTCACAAGCACAAAACCTTGGCTTCAATCTCCCAAACTGTTAAGACACATTAGTAATGTTAGTTATACATTTAGGAGCCCTGCTACCACCATATAGTTAGAGGAAGGATCACAATGTAAGTAGACAACTTAGTAACACTATTGGACTGCAGTGGCCTAAATGGAAGAGCTTGAAAATACAAAAAGAAAATTGTCATTACTTGCTTCAAAAATGAAACCATAAAATGATTGCACAGTGTATTGGCTGTACTTATACAAATCATGTTTTCATTGACATCTATAAAAAGTATTCATATTCCTTTATTGCAATGCAGTGGTTGTAAGTGTGAAATCAAAATGAGTGTTTTGAAAGAGTACAGCGTGAGGAACTGTAGAAAGGGCTCAGCAGTTGAGAGCACTTGTTGCTCTCAGAAGAAAAAGAGTAGAGACACCAGTACACACGTTTGTTCACAACCAAACATACCTCCAGGTCTAGGACATACAGCATGTCTTTCTGAGCTCCATGAGTATCAGGCAACACATAGTGCATACACATGAAGGCAGGCAAAGCACTCATACACATACAAAATAGATAGTCCACCATGCTATGCTCTAACAACTGAGGAAATGCATAGCATGTTATGTTCCTAAGAAAATCCTCTTCAACATACTGAAATATGCAGAGAACAGGACAGGAGCAGACGACTTGTCATCCAAATATGGTAATTAAAAATTATATATGCAAATATATGATTTACTGTGCAAAAATGACAAACTTTTAAGCAATAAGCACTTTTTCATAGAATTAATTTCTTAATTCTGAGTTAAATCGATTCAGATATTTCAAACTGCTGAGGTAGGGATGGAGTGAGGAAAGGGCATAGGAGAGATGATGTAATCATATTCTAATTGTTACTGTATTTTTGAAGAATTTTTTACATTGCACTTTGAGAATCAAAGTTCCTTATTCAAGCTTCCTTACTCAAGGACCATGGAACCAAGACCAATCCTCATTTGCCTTGCAGTTATCACAATGTCATGCTCCAAAATAATATGCATTCTGCCGTGAACAGAAATGGTGGTAAACAAAGTTATTTTAATACTGATAGGAAAACATTTATCAATGTAATAAATTCAGAAGAATATTTTAAATAGAACCAAAGATTATGTCAAAACATTTTGCCATCACGATTTATGAGCTCTAAAATCTTTTAAAATACTTCTTGTTGAAGAAGGAAAGTGTAAAGTGAAATGGTGTTGGGCCAAGAGCAATCCAGCTCAAATCATCTAGATTATCTCGACAGGAAGGAAAGTACCCAATATTAGAAGGAGTTCTACATCTCCTCAGTCTCAGACAGTTTTGTCTTAGGCTCCAAACTTAGGCTTCCAAAACTCAAGATTTTACTTCACCAGATTGTTATAAAAATTTCATGACTTAAAAACTTACACAGAAATGGAAAAACAGTGTATAATTTGCTTCTCAGTTTTGAGTTGATTAGAATCTCAAATATAAAACTGTAAGCCATGAATGAGCCTATTTTCAAGTGCTACAGATATCAGAAATTGCTAATACTGCATTAAAGACTCAGTCTGAGGTGAGGACACTAATGAATTCCAAGGCATGCATTGGTCTAATGCTGCTCTTCCTTTAGCCATCAAGGAAACATTGAGATAGCTGAGGGTTGTTGTAATGATCCCGAATCTCCATGTTTATCTGGAATTGACACAGAAGACAAAATCATCTTTCATATATGCGTAGGCATACTGATGAGATGTGGTGGGACTTAGCTATTACTATTGTTAGCATAAATTAGATTCAGTATCTTCCTGCTCAGGCTGAATTGGAAAGTATCCTCAACTCTTGAGGCAGATACCCAAGGATCTTAGAAATATTCCTTAATATAAAAAAAGTACTCAGTGGAACAATCACTTCCTGATGCCTTCCCTGAGAAAGGTGATAGAGATCTGTCACAGTCACAGACTGAGCTCCTGACTGTCATAGCCACAGACTGAACCTCTGTAGAGGCTGGTGCAAAGGAACTCTTGTCTCCCAATTACAGGAGACATCTTTCTGTGATTGATTGGATCCATGTGATAATTTAGTATACCCACAAATCCATTTAATGGCAGAAAAAAAAGAAACTCCTCAAAATTAATGGACTGTCATGAACTTCTAGGCCACTTGAATGCCTTGAATATATGATAAGGATCTGATGTCTAGCAATGGCTGCAGGATAATCTTAAAAGAGTCTTCCTGCTGGAGTGTGCAATGCTGTTATAACAGGAGCAATTTTGACCTTGCAGACACATGGGCATGTGGACTACTCAGCTTTCAAGGCCTCATGATTATTATAATAAATACTCAGAGATCATAATAGCCTGATAGTCAAGATACATTAACACTAGGCCAAAGGACAGGCTTAATGGCACCAAGTTGCCATAAACAAAGGATAACTGGGTTTTCCTCATGTCTGCCATATCCATCTGACAAAATGAAGACAATTGACTTTCTTGCACTTAGGGAACCTCTTCAGTTGCTGGGTACTCAAGGTGTGGGATGGATGAAATCTTTCTGAGAAGAAAACAGTAGGATTTTCTGTGAAACTGTACATTTTGAAAGTCAAAAAGATAATTAGAAAAACACGAACATGACACCAACTCTATCCTATGCACGGGGCTCTTTGTGGAATGAAACAGAACCTGCTGGATCTCCCAAAACATGAAGATCTTAAAGTTTCAGAAAGAGGAGTTAGGGCTGCTGCTGCATTCATGGTCTTGCCGTGACTTCCCAGAGTCACAAAAATCAATCCTGAGATATTTATTCTGTACCCACTGCTACTCCTCGTGAATCTTGCCCTTTGCTTGCTCCTTGGCAAATGAAGTTGAATAATGAATGCACTTTTATTCCCAAAGAATTTAAACAATGACCTCTCACCTGGTGTAAACTAGACAGTTGCAATTATTCTGTGTCTGAATTTTGTGTTGATTAGCATTTTGATGTGTATGTATATTTACACTTTGCCTTTCCTGTCTTTGAATAGTGCAATGAGTCTCACCTGAGTACATCTTTAGAGAAGTGACCAATACCTTGCTGGACAATGACTTCCAAGTCCCACTTCACAGCATATATCAGTGTTGTTCTAGATGACAGGGACATGATTACATGGTTTAAACAGATAATTGAATATATTTTACAACTTAAATGTCTCAAGTAGAAAAAGTGAAACTTCTTTGGTTATTAGTTGATGCAGAAATTTTTTTTTCCAGTCATGACTGTGTTGATTCTATTTGCCTCATCTACAAGGTTGCTCATATTTTTTCCTCATAATCTGGGGAAATTTTCTACTACCTTTTACAGGTCATTTTCTCTACCCTGAGATTCTCCACACTGTCTTCAATATCAGATCTTTATATTTGATCTCTGTGCTGCTATTAATGAGAATGTTCCTCACTGGTGTGAGAATTAGAACACTTGCTCTCAAGCAGTTGGTGCTGTTAGGAAGGTTGTGGAAGCTTGGGAAATGGAATCTTAAGAGATTAAGTCTATCCCTAGAGGCTAATGAGTGTTGCTTCCTGTTATTTTTGTTGTTAGCATGTAGCCACCAGTGGTTACAGGTAACTGGGTTCACCTGAGAGGAAGGTTGAGAATAAAAGGGAATGGCGGGCAAGAGAAACGTGGAGCCAAGACAACATATTCTGATCAAGACCCAAAGTTTAATATTTTGCTTTCACATATAAAGGGGAAGCCCCGCCCCCCAGAGTCTCTTCTCACTTCAGCCCAGGGACTGGGTGAAGAGATAGCAGTCAGAAGCTGTCAAGGCAAGCTCAACAGGCATCCATTCTTCTTAGCTCAGTAGCAGACTGCAGGGCGCCAAGGCTGGCAATGCAATGCCTCCTCCTAGGTCCTACTGTTGTTTGGTCTATTGTGGTAAAAGACTCACAGGCCAGCTTGGGCCTGGGGGGAAAAATTAATTAAAAAAAATTAAGGGGCACCCCCTTAATTTTTTAGGATGGCAGTGCCAATATCTGGACGAGGCACAAAATTTCATCCCGTCTAGGGTCTAGAGTGGCTGGGCGACCGTGCCTGGCTTAGGTTGGCATTTATATTACTCCTATATTACCCGTCATTGAGGAAAACATACATAGCATATTGATGTATGCCTCTGTCTTAGGTTTATAGGAGCTCAAAACACTCTTACCCGTCATTGACTAACCGGCCATCATTGGCACACTCTTTAGACCAAGACCACATTCAGACCAAAGGACCTGTGGGCATGCAATTCTTCACAGCGATGTGTAACTGCCAGGATGAATAGCTGAGCTTGCTGAGAGCGATCGTGTGTGAGGGCAATCAATCTGCTTAAAATACAAGGTTCAAAAGTTAAAAGCAATATGATTACCTAAGCAATGTAGAAAATAAGGTTGAGAGCAGAAATGTTCTAGTATCTAATCCAACTGCTAATTAGCAAGGATCAGACACAAGTATGGCCACCAAGTATATAGTGGGTAGCTTTAAGTAATAATAAAAAACATTCTCCAGTAAGAGTGGAGATTATATGTCAGGTATATAAAATTATATTAAATCAGGAAGTTGATAACGATTTTGAGCCATCTTTATCTTTAGAATCATAATTATTAGGCTCAAGATCTGTGTCCACTTGAGGACCAGTCTTTCAGGCAGCCATCAGGCTCCATTCTCTTTTTCTGAAAAAATGTAGACTGACCCACGACCCCAAATTAAAACAGGATCGGCACCACACCAAGTATTAGTTAAGGGGTCTCTCTACAAGACCCTGGCAAATGAGCTGGAAGTGACTGGATACCAGTGGCGATCCACTGCAGACTGACCTTTAGCATCAGTTTGCAGAAATTTTAAAACAAATAAGACAAAAGTAAGGTGTGCTTTTGGTGACCTTGGGGGGTATAATTCCCCCTTTCTAGTTCAAGAAAGCCAGTTGTTTAGAGTTTCTTGTAAAACCAGGGAAGACGCATCATTAGCTGCTTTTCCCATACTTAGAGAGTTATGAAGGTATTATTTTAAAGTTTCATAACCTCTCTTTCATTATTTCTTGTCATTGAGGATAATAAGGAAATATCAGTAATATTAAATTGTCAACAAAACATCTCAAATGTTTGACTGTAGTCAAATAATTGTAATAGCCAGTTCCATTACCTATCTTAGTCTGATATGGAACACCAAGCACAGGAAAATAATGTAAGCAATAACTAATTATATTTTCAGTTACTTCTCTTGTTAAAGTAGTTGCAACTAGAAAGCCTAAAAGGTGTCAAGTTACATGTACATATTTTAATTTTTTAAAATAAAAAATGAGTAACATCTATTTGTCAAAATTGATTACATATAAGTCTTTAAGGCTTAACACCATTATGAAAAAATTGAAGATATTGAGAATAGGTTTTTGCAATTTAACTTGCACACTTTCTAGAAATATAGCAAACATTTTTTCTATGGGCTGCATGAGTAGCAAATTTTAGAAAATATAAAAGCATGCATAGAGAAAAACTATTAACAACTTGTCTTTTGGATAATGATCATCAAATTTACCTAAAAAGTTTGCCATGTAATAGGCCAAATATCATTATTTTTTGATAACCAATTTAATTGCTATTTGGAATAAGGAATAAACCTTTTATCCAAAATGCTTTTAGGATTCTATCTTATAATCTTGTATTAATACAATAATAATTTTATAATAGGATGTTCAAACTTTACTTGTGAAGAAAGATAAATCCACCTTAATGGTTTTGTTTTCCAAAGGGCTGCTGGGGGCATATGAGTAGTAATAACACAAACAGCCAACAATTTTTTATAGTCTATATAATTTATCTGTTGATAACTAACAGCTTACTCTACTTTTAGCAAAGCTATCTCTCCTTTATTAGTTAATTGTCAAGGGAAATTAGGACTTTCATCCCCTTGAGAATATCAAATAGAGGTTCAAATCCTCCTATGGTAAGCTTCAGATAAAGTTTTAGCCAATTAATATCTCTTGACAACTTTTGAAAATCATTAAACACAAATCGAATTAAAAGCAAACCATTTTTTGCATGTACACTTGCAAGCCAGAAGAGGGCACTAGATCCCACCACAAATGGTTGCAAGCCACCATGTGGTTGCTGGGAATTCAACTTTTATATTTTTAGTTATGAGTCTAGCCTTTAACAGCTGAGCCATCTCTCTAGCCCCAACTATCTATTTTTATTAGAATTTTCCCATGCCACAATCTGTTTAGGATATAACTGAGGTCTCAAATATTGAAAAGATACTACCTTTGAATCTTTTCTGGAGCAACAAGTACTCCAAATTTTAAAGCTCGCTATATTGGAGCAAAGGCTTGCAGAAAAATTTCTTTAGGGAGATCAGCTAATAAAATATCACACAATGACTAATATACATTAAAAGATTTAAACTCTTAATTTCTAGTATCAAAGCAACAACAATATATATTACCATATATATATATATATATATATATATATATATATATATATATGGTAAAGCAATTAACCATTTTTTGAGGTAAACCTTTTTAACGATATCACTCCATGGGTTCTCAAAAATTACAAGCAAATTTACTAAATGCAAACCTCCCACCTTTACCGGAAATGTAAAGGAATGGTATAAAAACAACTTTTTAGATCTATAATAATTTTATAAGCATTTACTGGAATGTCAGCTGGAGTAGGCAAGTCAGGCTGTAATGTCCCATTCATTTTATATATCTTAAGTTTGAATTTTGTTTCGGATTAATTTAATAACCAATTTTTTTTAGCTGAGTGAGAGTATCAGATAAAAGCCAAGCTGAAGGCAAACTTGTCCTCTAATAATTGTTATATAACTTAAGATTAGGTCTCTTGCTAGCAATAGATTGAATCCAATATACATTAGAGGAACCAAAGCCATCTCATTCTTAACAAACTTGGAAGGAAGCAGATGTAAAGGAAACAAAACAAACTGAACAATATTTTTGTCAGCAGGTACAGTTATAACTCCTGGCCCATAAACTCTTTGTTGTGAATGTCTTTGGGTCTTATATTTACCCCTCTTCCTCCACAAGAAACAAGCAAGTTAAAATACCATTCTAGGAGCTAGTCATGAAGACCCAGGACAAAAGGGACCTAAGCTTCTGCTGAGCTCAGTCTGCATTGTCTTAATTCAAATGTAAATGTTCTTAATCTCAGCCAGTTTTCTGAGGCTTTACTAGGCCTGTACTGCACTGCAAGTTTTTTTTTTTTTTTAAACTTTAACTCTACGTGCTGTATCTTTTTCTCTATAAACATGGGTAAATCAAAAAATCTCAAACTCACGATTGAACTACCAACTGTAGCCAATGAAATATTGGCAGTTTAACTATGTATTTATGCTTCTTTTGTAACATTAGAGTATAACCATAATTTTGAGAAACAAAACCAATTTTTAATGATGTAAGCAATCTATTTTCTCAAAAATCAACACCAAGTAGATTAGCTTTATGTTACAAAGTTTTGTTGCCAATTTTTATATATGAATGCATGATAGTGCAGCTTTTAATATCTCACTAAAGAGACATTGTTTTTAAATCTTATCTTTATACATCTGGTTTCTGAATGACTCTAACCCTGAGTTACCAATCTTAAGTCAACTTTTTGTTACCAAGGTTGTAAATTTTTAATCATACCCAATAACTTATGGGCCAATAATATATAACCAAGACATGTAGAACATATTTATACCTTTAAAAACCAATTAGAGACAAAAATGAATTGACAACACATCTTATATATTTAAACCAAACAAAATTTCTTGCTTTTTCTAGCTATAATTTTAAGATAAAAGCACCTTCTCACAGAGATTTTTCTAGGACAAACAACTCTTAGCTTCCTTATAGAATCCAAAAAACTGCTGATCCCTTTAAAAGCAACTTACAAAGGACAATCAGCTGTTAGAAAGGCTTTTCCAGCTCAGCTCTGACTCTTAGCTACGGGTGTTAAGAAAACTTATCAGCCACTGCTCTGCATATTAAGACTGCCTTTGAAAACCAAGTTAAACTAGACCAAGGGTTGGATCAAGCAATTTTAACGATCTTTTGAACATCAAACATAGAACACTATAAAACATAGAACACCAATCATTCAGACAACAAAACAAAAAACAGACAATTGAGACAACATTGGTGGACATTGGTGCGCAAAGGACAAACATTAAACAAAGAAGGCAGAATTATGAATACTACTCAATTCTCTGCCCTCTTTTAGTTTTCCAATTCTTTCTAACCCTGCTCCTCTCGCCTGAGGCAGCTCTTGATGCTGAATATTCTCCTATCCCAAAATCACTGTCACTTCCTAGATGAGCTTGCCTCGGGTGAATGCTCACTCAATCGAGACCCATATCCCACTGAAACACACTTCGTGCAAACACAGCCATAACTTAGCTAGCATCAGTGCTGTTTGTTGTTTACCAAGTGCTCCGGATACTCTGCTTTTTCTTCCATTTTCCGTAGAGCTGCACCAAGACAGTGTTCTTCACAGCTGGTCTTCCATTCTCAGGCTCCATGGTGGGGTGTCATTCTGTAGCCACCAGTGGCTACGGGTGACTGGGTTCACCTGAGAGGAAGGCTGGGAATGAAAGGGAATTTAGGGCGAGAGAAGCGTGGGGCCTGAAAACTTGAAAAATGAAATCTTAAGAGATAAAGTCTATACCTAGAGGCCAATGAATATTGCTTCCTGTTATTTTTGTTGTTAGGGGTAGAATTATGTTGGTGTGGCTTATCTTTAAGTATTATCTTTGAAGTATACATGGAAAGTCAGCTCCTTTGTATGAGTTTGTATTTGTGGGGGAAATCTGACTGTGTAAATTTTCTTTGTGGAGAACCTACTGGCATTTTTAAAAGCTAGCATGCAAGTGTTGTCGAGGAAAGAAATTGAGGATAAGATGAGGAAGATGATTTGGAGACGGTACATGGAGAGTCTTCAAGACTGATTTAGGAGTCTAAATCTGTGAAGAGTGGACACAGCATGGCTGCTTGAGAATATGTGCTCTATAGTCAGATGGATTGTATCAACTCTACCACTTCCAGAACACTGATACCAAAAATGGTACTTGTCCAATTTCTGTTGTAGAATTAAATTGTGTGTTTATAACCTTGAAGCTCCTTTGCAAAATTATTGTAAAAGGGAAGCTACTAGAGAGCTGCTATGCCAAGGGCTTGGCCATGAGCAAAGAATCTGAAAGCACTAAGAGTTATTGAGAATTACTATTTCATGGAAAGACATGCAATTATAAAATGAATGCCTTTATTAAGATTAGTCTTTGACCAAAGAATTATTGGTTGGTAAATAATAAGTAAACAATAATAATAAAGAATTCAGTTAAATCTTCAGTTGTAGTTGTAAAAATCAGATACAGCATTAAATTTTATGTGCTGATGCTCTTTGTAAAATCATTATAAATGAAGTTAGTTTTTGACAAACCTAGAATTCAAATTGCTGTTGAATGTGTAATCTATGTTGCTGTATAATGCCTGTAAGATTAGGAAGTTTACTTAAGTTAGTTTGTAAATAACTTCCACTAAATTCTTTATTATTGTTGTTATTGTTGTTATTGTTGTTGTTATTGTTGTTGTTATTGTTGTTGTTATTGTTGTTGTTATTGTTGTTGTTATTGTTGTTGTTATTATTATTATTATTATTATTATTATTATTATTATGTAATCTTTTTTTACAGTCCAGTTGCTATCCCTCTCCTGGTCTGCCCTCTGACTGTCTTTCATCCCATACATCCTCCCCCATTTCTAGGAGAATGCCCCAACCTCCCACCCCTACCACGCCAGTCCTCCCCACTCCCTGGGGCCTGAAGTCTCTCAAAGGTTATGTGTGTCATTTCTCACTGAGGCCTGATCAGACAGTCCTCTGCTGTATATGTGTTGGGGGCCTCATATCAGTTGGTGTATGCTGTCTGGTTGGTGGCTCAGTGTCTGAGAGATTGCAGGGGTCCAGGTTAGTTGAGACTTCTGGTCTTCCTATGGGGTCTCCTTCCTCCTCAATTTCTTCCAGTTTTCCCCTAGTTCAAACACAGGGGTCTCTGGCTTCTGTCCATTGGTTGGGTGCATGTATCTTCATCTGACTCTTTCAGCTGCTTGTTGGACCTCTTGGAGGGCAGCCATGCTAGGCTCCTGGATCTCGAGGTTGCCTGTTTCCATTCTTTCTGCTGGCCCTCAGTGTTTCAGTCCTGTCCCCCCACCATAGTACCTGATTATGTTCTTCTTTTCCCCTCCCTGTTCTCTCTCCTTCCCAGGTCCTTTCTTCCCTCTGCCTCTGTGATTGTTTTCTTCCCCCTCCCAAGTGGTATTGAAGCATCCTCATTTGGGCCCTTTGGCTTGTTAATCTTCTTGAGTTCTGTAGATTGTATCCTGGATATTTTGTACTTTTTTGGCTAATATCCACTTATTAGTGAGTATATACCATGCATATGTTCATAGCAGCCTTATTTGTGATAGACAGAAGCTGGAAACAACCCAGATACCCCACAAAGAAAGAATGGACACAGAGAATGTAGTTCATTGACACAATGAAATATTACTCAGCTATTAAGAACGAGGACATTATGAGTTTTGCAAGCAAATAGATGGAACTAGAAAATATCATCCTACGTGAGGTATCGCAAACTCAAAAAGACATGCATGTTATGTACTCACTAATAAGTGCATATTACCCCAAATACTTTATAAGTGCAGTGTAGAAGGTGCTGGTAGTGGTAGTTGTCCTGGTGTGTGTGTGTGTGTGTGTGTGTACGTGTGTGTATGTGTGTGTGTCTGTCTGTCTATGTTGTGTATGTACATGTGCATGTGTGTGTGAGAGTGTGTATGTGAGTACATGTGAATGTATGTGTATGTGTATATGTGTGTGTGTGTGTGTGTGTGTGTACCCAAGGAGGTAAGTCAAATTATCTTATTGAATAGTCTGAAGCTGGATTTACAGCCTGTTGTGAGCTATCCAAAGTGCTTATGAGTGGGGGTTCACTGCAAACATGCTGGCCAGAAGAGTATTGATCCAGGAGAGGCAAAGAGAAAATTCAGTTCAACATGATTCAGTTGCTAGTATTAGTTCAAACTTTGTCTGACACCAGGTGGTTTATTTTAGGCATATTTAAGTACAACGAAATTTGGAAAATAGTTTTTAATAATTGACTCAATCCTTTGTGTGCATAACAAAAGCTTAAGGTTTGGGTCTATCAAGTCTCCTGTAAAGAATAAACAACATCTTCCATAGAGTTATGTTCTACAGCGTAACAAAGGAAGCAGGCTCATGGTAAACAATGCTCCTGATGAGGGTCTGGGGAGAATAGAACTACAGATTGACTGAGGAAAAGAAGGCTCAAAATAAGCATCTGGGAGATGCATATTGCCTGGCCATGGGAATAGCACAAGGTCACTAGACTTTTAACCCATCAGTTCCCAGCCTTCTGGGTTGAAAACAGGTTATACAGCTCTCCCTTTAAAGAGACAACCCTGGATGTTTAACATTCTTGGTTTTCCTGATGCTTTCCTGAAAGCACAAGTGTCTACATGCTTCCTACATCAGTGTGATTACTGGGATCAAGTCCTCTGGAAGAAAATAGCTTTTAGGTTCTTAGCAATTGCTCTATCTTCAGGCTTTTTGTTGTTGTTGTTGTTGCACATATATACTGAAGTCATTCATCAGTATCAGCTACTGGCAAATACACCCCTGCAACTCTACATACTTACAAATCATGACTGTAGAATCTAAATGTGTAAGCTCAAATTATAAGGTCATATAAAAAAACATGGGGGAAAACCTTTGTGTTTGGTACTACAGAAAAATATTCATAGATATTAAAGATTAAATAAATAAGTGTGTGTGTTACCTAATATATTTGAAATTTTGTATAGTAGACAACTAGGCAAAGAAAAGCCAAGTACAGTGCTCACATCCTTAGGGCTGGTCAGCAACCAATCCACTGTTTAAACACAGCCCGAATTTATGAAATTTGTTCTGTGCAGCTTAATATGTGATATAATGCCTTTTGTTTTCTCTATGTATAATGTGGCCTGATCTTTTATCATCTCCATCCCACCACTGCAACCTCTTTACTACAGGGTCCTTTTCAAAATTTATGTCTTGTTGCTTTGTTTTGTCACCTCTGTATAGCAATCAGTTTTATGTGAGCCCTAGGGATCCTAACTATGGAAGCCTGTTGGGATAACCAAGGGGTGCACAATGAAGACAATGAATTTCTTCCATTGGTAGCAATCTATAGCCACTAGTACAGAGAGGAGGACTAAGTGCACCACACCATGAGATCTGCCTGACCTATGAATGATTGTCAACTGACCCATCATGTGCAGGATAATTCTGATGAATGCACACTGAGATCATGTTTGGAATGTCTGTCAAGCTCTGCAAATATCATTCTGCAGCCACCCACCTTTTCTACTGACTTTGAAGTTATTTACATTTCCTTCCTAAATGTTTCCTGAGCCTATATGGGGTGATAAACATATACTGGTTAGGTTGTGCACTCAACTGTTACTTATTCTACATACTGTGAGCAGCCATGATTCTCTGCAGACACCATCATTCACTACAAAGGGAATCTTCTCTGTTAAGAATGACAGTAGTCTTGCATATGTGTATAAATGTAAATATTTAGCTTTGTGCCTTGGCAGTTTAGCTCAACAACCTTAGTGAGTTCTTTCTTAAAACCTGTGGCTTCATTGGTTCCTGACTGGGTTTACATTAATATGCATGTGTTACCTCCTATGGATCAGGCTTCAGTTCTCTAAAACGATGAAAACACTTGTGATGTTACTGTACTCAGGGTTGTACTGTACTTGGTAGGTTGAAAACATTAATTGGCTACACAGATGGGTAAACCTTAGATTCTCTCTTCTCCTCAGCAGCCTTATTGTACAGTCAGCATCATGAATGGTAGCCAGTACAGGATAAGGTTCCATCCAGTTTGATTATTGTACATACTTACAATGTTAATGTCATGCAAATATAACTAATGTGCTATAAGATATACCTTTTCCTCTTCCAGATGCTTTGGGTCAGATTGTTCTATCAGGGCAATGGGAATATAACTAGAACACTTGCAACTATGTTAAATATGAGATATAAGAGGTCAGGAGAGATGGTTAAGAGTGCTTGCTTTTCCAGAGGATCCAGCTTGAGTTTCCAGCTCCCACTTGGTCACCCCCAACCATCTATAACTTACAACAGGTTAAAAGGTAACACATCATATTCTGATGAGGCTAGGGCTATAAATAGATGGCATTTGGAGAAACTGTTATGACATGAACTTTATCTCTCATGAAACTCTGGAGAGCACATAATAGTGTCCATCAGTTTTCTGGACTTGTTGTATTGTTGTTGTTGTTGTTTTTTTTTTAACTCTGGTTTGCTATGATTTCTACACCAATTAATCAATTTGTTAAGAACTATCCAATTCATTGCTATAAATCATGTGACTTAAAAAAGTTGTTTTCATTTTTTCTGTATGAGGGTCTTGCTCTCATGTATGTATGTAGATCACACACATACTTAGCATAACTAGAAAGGGTGTTCAAATTCTGTGGCACTGGAGTGATAGTTGGTTGGGAATAATCAGGTAGGAGCTGGAAACTCAATCTGGGTCCTCTGGAAGAGCAAGTGGTCTGAACCATGGGGCCTTCTCTCCCAATCTCTTATTTCCCATATTCAACATAAATGCAAGTGTTCTACTTATATTCCCAGTGCCCCATTGCCAGGTGTGATGGCTATTCTTGGTTGTCAACTTGACTACATCTGGAATGAACTACAATCCAGATATGAAGGGCTTACCTGTGATCCAGATTCTGAGGCTGGAAGACACAGGCTTCTGAATTGAATCTTGACATGGGATGACACATGCTTTTGATCCAGATCTTGAGGCATAGTGGCCATATAAAACTTAGGCCCAAGAAACGTAGTACATACCTTTAATCCCAGGAGACTGAGGCAAGGAGATCACTGAGTTCAAGGCCAGCCTGGGACAGACCAAGTTCTAAATCCAGTCATGGTGGCACACACCTTTAATTTGAGTCATACCTTCTGCTGGAGCCTACATAAGGAAAATAGAAGAAGAAAGACTCACTCTTCTTTATCAGCTTACACTTACTTGCCAGTGGATCTTGTTGGAACCTTTCTCTTCAGGGATCCAGCTTAGACAGAAGACCAGCAGAAACACCTAGCCACATGGGACTGAACAACTACCAGATTCTTGGATTTCCCATTTACAGCTACCCATTGTTGGGTTAGTTGGACTGCAGAGTGTAAATCATTACAATAACTAACTTTAATATATGGAGACATTCCATATGCTCTGTGACTCTAGAGAACCATAATAAATACATCCTGAAAGAACAACCTAACCCAAAGCACCTCAAGGAAGAAAGGTTCTATTTGCTTTCAAGTATTAATTTAATCCTGTGGGAAAATATGAAAGAAAATTGAGGCTGGGGCCGTGGAGGAGCACTGTTTGTCAGCTCATATTTTGGCTGACTCACCTAGCTTTATAACCCAGCCCAGGACTAACTTTCAGGGAAGTTGCCACTCACACTGTGCTGGACCCTCCCATGTCATTAATTGAGACAATCTCTCACAGACATGGTTACAGTCTGACCTGATCTTAGCCATTGCTCATAAAACTAACCCCCTCATACAACTAACTCTAGTCTGCATCAAGTTGACAGCTGATGCTAATGATGAAAACAGAAGTTATGGAGAAATGAAGGCTAGCAACTAAGATCTTGACAACAACTGGGTTGGTCAGATGGTATATAGTAATGTTGAATTCCATATTAGCAGCTCCAAAGCAGGCTATGCATGAAGCTCTGAGAATGATATAACCATGCCACGATGTTGAAGATGCCAGAAAAATGGGATATGTATATGGAAATCTGCAGTAGTTAAGTGGAGCAAACATGGGTGAGAGGCATGTGCGCTGCAGGAAAGGCATGGGAGGATGGTCTGCACTTTGGAGATCATTGCATAAAATTGTGTTCCTTAGTTGTTGGACCTGGTGATGCATAAATTGTTGATTTCCTCATTGTGTTTTGGTCTTGTTCTAGGTTCTGCTTATCCTTATTCTATTTTCCCTTTTGGAAATACCCCGTATTCTGTGCTGTTGTACATTGTCAAGATGTGGCCCTGTCACCAATGAAAGAAATAATTCTACTTTACAAATATCTTTAAATTACATTATTTAAAAATGAAAATAGATAGATAGATAGATAGATAGATAGATAGATAGATAGATAGATAGATTGTTGCCAGTCAGGTTCACCTTGGGTATATCCTGTAAAGATGTGTTGCATGTGGTCCCCTGCTTGCCATTGTCTAGCTCTGGGCTCATTCTTTGGTCTGAAGAAGTCTTGTAGGAACGCAAGAATGTCCTGATTCTCTTTGAAAACCTTTGGGGGCTCCAAAACTAACCAGCTTAGAACCCTGGTCCACGAATCCCTTTCCAGTCAGGTCCACACAGGACTCAATCTGCAGAGGTGAGTTGCATACAGTCCCCTGAGCTCTATCATCTATCTCTGGGCTTACCTAAGGACCCTTGTGTGACCCCAAGAGCCTCCAACTACCCTGTAGAGGCCTGCAAAGATCCCAAGAATTACCAGCTTAAAACATTACCCCACCAAGGCCCCACCAATACCAGTGAGGTCTGTCTGAGGCATAGCCAGCAGAGTAGGGTGACATGATGTCCATTTTTTGACCCTCCACCTTCCTGAGAAGTCCTGAAGCCATCAGGGTTATCCAGCCAACACAGTATGCCTAAAGGACAGCATAAGAACAAATTTAACAAGACCCAGGCAATATGGTATCACCAGAGCCCAGCTATTCTGCTACAACAAACACCAGATATCCTAATGAAAGTGAAGCACAAGAAGAGGATCTTAAATGCAATCTTATAAAGATTATAGAGGCCTTTAAAGAGGACACAAATAAATCATTTAAGGAAATATAAGAAAATACATTTAAACAGGTAGATGCATTAAAAAAGGAAGTCAATAAATATAAAGAAATACAGGAAAATACAATTAAGCAAGTGAAGGATATGAATAAAACTGTCCAAGACCTAAAAAGGGAAATAGAAGCAACGACGACGACAACAACAACAACAACAACAACAAAAAACCTGAGACAATCCTGAGATGGAAAACCTAGGAAAGAGAACAGGAACTACAGACATAAGCATCACCAACAGAATACAGAAGATAGAAGATAGAATCTCAGGGATAGAAGATACAATAGAAGAAATTAATGTCAAAGAAAATAAAAAAATCAAAAAAGTTCATGACACAAGACACCCAGTAAATTGAAACAATGAAAGGGCCAAATTTAAGAATAATAAGAATAGAGTGAGGAGAAGATTCCCAGCTAAAGGCCCAGAAAATATCTTCAACAAAATTACAGAAGAAAAAATTTCTAACATAAGGAAAGAGATGCCTGTAGATGTACAAGAAGCTTACAGAACACCAAACAGATTGGACCAGAAAAGAAAATCCTCCTCCCACATAATAATCAAAACACTAAATATACAGAACAAGGAAAGAGCTTCAGAAACTGCAAGGGGAAAAGGTCCAGTGACATATAAAGGCAGACCTATCAGAATTACACCTGACTTCCCAACTGAGACTCAAAGTTAGAAAGGCCTCGGCAGGAATCTTGCAGATCCTAAGAAACCACAGATGTCAGTCAGACTACTATACCCAGAAAGCCTTTTGAAAAACTACTATGCCCAGAAAAGGATAAAAAAAGCAAACAAACAGGAATTTCCATGACAAAACCAAATTTAAATAATACCTTCCCACTAACCCAATCCAAATGAAGCTAATTACACTCAAGAAAACACAAGAAATAAATAATTTCACACCATTAAAACAAATACAAGAAAAACACACACAAATACACACAACCACCATCAACATCAAAATAACAGGAAGTAATAATCATTAGTCATTAGTAACTCTCAACATCAGTGATCTCAATTCCCAAATAAAAAGACCGCAAGCTAACAGAATGGATGCATAAATAAGATTCATCATTCTGCTATATACAAGAAACACATCTCATCAACAAAAATAGTCATTATCTCAGTATAAAGGGCTGTATATCTCAGTATAAAGGTTTTTGAAGTAAATGGATCCAAGAATCAAGCTAGAGTAGCCATTTGAATATCTAATAAAATAGACTTGCAACCGAAAGCAATCAAAAGATACAGGGAAGTACACCTCATACTCATCAAAAGAAAAACCCAAGAGGACATCTCAATTCAGAACATCTATGCCAAAAATGCAAGGGCAGCCACTTTCAAAAAATAAAAAACATTATTAAATCTTAAATTACACATTGAACCCCACACATTAATAGTGGGAGACTTCAACACCTCATTCTCACCAACAGACAGGTCATTGAGACATAAACTAAACAGAGAAATAATGAAACTAACAGAAATTATTATTCAAATGGACCTAACAGATACCTATAGAAGATTTGATCCAAACACAAAAGAATATACCTTCTTCTCAGCACCTCAATACATTCTCTAATTTACCAAATTAATTTAATTTACCAAATAATCAGTCACAAAACAACCTCAACAGATATAAGAAGACTGAAATAACACCATGTAGCTTCTCAGATCACTATGATTAAAGCTGGAGTTCAATAACAGAAACAACAGAAAGCCTACATATTCATGGAAACTTAACAACTCTATACTCAATGATAACTGGATCAGGGAAGAAATAAAGAAATTAAAGATTTTATATAATTCAATGAAAATAAGGGCACATACCCAAACTTATGGGACACTATGAAAACCAAGCTAAGAGCAAGGTTTATAGCACTAAATGCCCTCATAAAGAAATTGGAGAGTTCTCATACTAAGGAATTAAAAGCACATCTGAAGTATCTAGAATAAAAAAAAGCAAACTCACCCGGGAGGAGTAGGTGGCATAAAATAATCAAACTCGGGGCTGAAATCAATTAATTAGAAACACAAACAATAATACAAAGAGTTAATGAAACCAAGTCTGTTCTTTGAAAAAATCAAAAAGACAGAAAACCCTTAGCCAAACTAGAGGCGGAGAGACTGTATCAAAATTAACAAAATCATAAGTGAAAAGGGAGACATAACAACAAACACTGAGGAAATTCAAAGAATCATTAGGTCTTATTTCAAAAGCCTGTATTCCACAAAATTGAAAAATAAAAATTTTTTTAGACAGAAACCAAATACCAAAGCTAAATCAAGACCAGGTAAACTATCTGAATAGTTCTATAATCCCTAAGGAAATAGAAGCAGTCATTAAAAATCTTCTAACCAAAAATGCCCTGGGCCAGATGGTTTTACTGCAAAATTCTACCAGACCTTCAAAGAAGCATTAATACCAATACTGCTTAAACTCTTCCACAAAATAGAAACAGAAGGAACCCCACCTAATTCATTCTAGGAAGTCACAGTTACTCTGATTCCTAAACCACTCAAAAACCCAAAAGGAAGAGAACTTCAGACCAATCTTGCTTATGAATACAGATGCAAAGATCTAAATAAAATGCAAAAATACTCAATAAAATTCTAGCAAATTGAATCCAAGAACACATTAAAATCACCATTCACCACGATCAAGTAGGCTTCATCCAGAGATTCAGGGATGGTTCAATATATGAAAATCCATCAATATAATACACTATATGAACAAATTCAAAGGGAAAAGTCACAATTATCTCATTAGATGCTGAAAAGGCCTTTTCAAAGTACAAAGTACAAAATACAAAATACAACACCCCTTCATGTTAAATGTCGATGTTAAATGTCGTGGCAAGATCAGGAATTCATGGCACATACCTAAACATAATGGAAGCTGTATATATATATATATATATATATATATATATATATATATATATATGCATCAAACCAATAGCTAACAGCAAATTAAATGGGAAGAAACTAGAGGCAATACCACTAAAATACAGGGCAAGGCAAGGCTGTTCACTCTCTCCCTATTTATTCAATATAGTACTCAAAGTTCTAGCTAGAGCAATTCGATAACGAAAGGAGATCAAAAGGATACAAATTGGAAAAGAAGTCATAATATCACTATTTGTGGATGATATGATAGTATACATAAGTGACCCCCAAAATTCTACCAGATAATGCTTACATCTGATAAACATCTTCAGCAAAGTGACTAAATACAAAATTAACTCAAAGAAATCAGTTATACAAGCAATAAACAGGCTGAGATAGAAGTTAGGGAGAAAATACCCTTCACAGTAGCCACAAGTAATACAAACTATCTTGGTGTAACAATAAGTAAGAAAGTGAAAGAACTGTATGACAAGAACTTCCAGTCTCTGAAGAAAGAATTTGAGGTATCAGATATCAGAAGATGGAAGGATCTCCCATGCTCATGGATCAGTAGGATTAACATAGAGAAAAAAGCCATCTTACCAAAAGCAATCTACAGATTCAATGCAATTCCCATCAAAATCCCAACATAATTCTTTAGAGATTTTTTTCTTTAGAGAACATGAAAAAACAATTCTCAACTTCCTATGGATAGCTAAAATGATTCTGAACAATAAAAGAACTTCTGAAGGCATCACTATCCCTGACTTAAAGTTGTATTACATAGCTATAGTATTAAAACCTGCATGGTATTGGTATAGAAACAGACAGGTTGATCAATGTACTCAAGTTGAAGACCCAGAAATAAACCCATGTGCCTGTGGACACTTGATTTTAGACAAAGAATCCAAAACCATACAATGGGAAAGGGTGAGGATATTCAACAAATGGTGCTGGATGTCTGTACATAGAAGAATGCAAATAGATCCATACTTATCACCCTGCACAAAACCCAAGTACAAATGGATCAAAGACCTCAATGTAAAACCAAATACACTAAATCTAATAGAACAGAAAATAGGGAATAGCCCCGAAATCATCTGTACAGGTGATAACTTCTGATCAGAACACCAATGGCTCAGCATTAAGGTCAAGAATTAATAAACGGAACCCCATGAAACTAAAAAGCTTTTGTAAGTCAAAGGACACAGTCATTAGGACAAAACAACAGCCTGCAAATTGGGAAAAGACCTTCACTAACCCTAAATGAGACAGAGGACACACACACACACACACACACACACACACACACACACACACACATATGTGTGTATATATATGTATATATATACATATATACATGTGTATGTGTGTATATATATATATACACAATAATATATATGTACATGTATATACATACAATATATATGTATATATACTATATATATACAATATGTGTGTGTATATATATACAATTGTGTATATATATATATATATACACATATATACACATATACATATATATATAGATATATATCATATACATATCAATATCATATATAATATATATATATATATATATATATATATGTATATATATATTCCAGAAGTTAGACACCAACAACCCAAATAACCCAAGTAAAAAATAGAGTATAGAGCTAAATAGAGAATTCTCAACAGAGGAATCTTGAATGGCTGAGAAGCACCTAAGGAAACATTCAATGACCTTAGTCATCAGGGGAATGCAAATCAAAACAACTCTGAGATTCCACTTTATCAGGATGGCTAAGATCAAAAAATGCAAAGAACAGCACAGACTGGTGAGGTTGTAGAGCAACAGGGAACACTCCTCCAGTGCTGGTGGGATTGCAAGCTTGTACAACCACTCTGGAAATTAATTTGGCAGTTTCTCAGAAACTCAGCAATAGTTCTACCTCAAGAACTCCACTCTTGGGCATATACCCCAAAGATGCTCCGATATCTCACAAAAGCACTTGTTCAACAATGTTTACAGCAGCTTTATTCATAATATCCAGAAATTGGAAACAATCTAGATGTCCCTCAACTGAAGAACAGACACAGAAAATGTGGCTCATTTATACAATGGATTATTACTGAGCCATTACAAACAGAGATATCATGAGCTTCATAGGCAAATGGAAAAAATATCATTCTGAGTGAGGTGATCCAGACCCAAAAGGATATGCATGACATCCACTTTAAGTGGACATTAGCCATAATATATAACCATGCTATAATCAACAGACCCAAAGAAGCCAAGTAACAAGGAGTGCTGAAGGAAGGATGGTTGAATCTTTCTTAGAAGGGGAAACAAAACAGATACTGGAGGTCAATGGAAGGAGGCAACTTGGTAAAAGGGGAGATGAGACGGGGAGCAGGGCAGGGAGGTAGAGATAATATGTCAGGAGAGCAGGGGAGAGAGAAGGGTAATTGGTGGGGGAGGCAACCTCTAGGAGGGGCCAGAGACCTGAGATGGGGGGGAGGCCCAGAGGGTCTATGAGGATGATTCTAGCTGAGACTCCTACCAGTGAGGAATACGGATGCAGAAGTGGCCACTTCCTGTAGCCAGGCAGGACTCCCAGTGGAGGGATAAGGATAGCAACCCAACCACAACACCTTTGACCCAAAATGTGTCTTGCCTACAACATGTGCAGAGACAATGATAGAGCAGAGACTGAGGGAATGGGCCAAATAACTGGCCCAAATAGAGACCCATCCTATAGCTAAGAACCAATCCCTGACACTATGAATGATACTCTATTATGCATGTAAACATAGCTGTCCTCTAAGAGGGTCCACTCAGAAGCCCATGGAAAGAGATGCAGAGACTCACAACAAAACATTAGATGGAGCTTGGGGAGCATTAAGGAAGAGTTGGGAAAAGGACTGGGGGACTTGAAGAGGATAGGGATTCCACAGGAAAACCAACAGAGTCAACTACCCTGGACCCTTGGGAGCTCCCAGAGACTAAATCACCAACTAAAGAGTGAGCATGTACTGGACCTAGGCACTCTACACATATGTAGCAGATGTGCAGCTTGGTTTTCATGTGGGTCCCCCAACAACTGTCCCTGAGCCTGTTGTCTGCCTGCCTGTGGATCCTGTGCCCCTAAATGGACCAGCTTATCTGACTTAAGTGGGAGAGGGTGTGCCTAGTCCTGCAGAGACCTGTGTGTTGGGGAGGGTAGTATGGAGAGGAGTGACACCTAGAGGGAGGCTTCTCCTCAGAAGAGAAGGGGAAAAGGGGAAAGAGGAATGGGGAGAACTTGGGTGAGGGGAGTAGAGATTGATACTGGGATATAAAGTGAATAAATGTTAAAAATAATAAAATTATCATTATGACTTTCTGTTAAGGCTTGGGCAATTTTGAAAACAATGATTTATATATCAATATAATGTTCATTTATAGTAAAGTAGTAATTTTTTTGTGTAAAGAAGGTCCGATTTATGTAAAGAGCCTTCAGCAACCTTGGCAAGGTACCTACTGTAGGACTAACTCAAGGAGACAAAGGGAATCACAGAGCTCAGTGGACTCCAAAACTTTTTTTTTGTTTTTGTTTTTTGGTTTTTTGAGACAGGGTTTCTCTGTGTAGTCCTGGCTGTCCTGGAACTCACTCTTGTAGACCAGGCTGGCCTCGAACTCAGAAATCCGCCTGCCTCTGCCTCCTAAGTGCTGGGATTAAAAGGCGTGCGCCACCACTGCCCGGCTTCTTTCATTTAAAGAGTATATCCATACAATGCAGTTACAGAGCATGTGGGCAAATAAAGATGCTTTATAAAATGATCCATCTTTCATCCAACTTTTAAATAGATAAATCAATTAGGTTTCTTCAATAACATTAGACACTCAAAAATTATGCCGTCTAAAATGCTGCATACTGCACATACATACACATATATACAAAGCTGCCTTATAGTAAACAAAAGTAGACACATATAACATAAACATTGAAAAGAAGCACTAATTGTTTTCAGTTAGTTAAGAAGGGGCAGCTCTCTTCCTCAGGTGTCTTGTGCACAGTTAGAGAAACAGTCAGCCTTAGTGGCAGGTTCATCCAAGTTCCAGGATAAGAATAATCCATTTAAAATTAACAATCTCTACTCCTCTTTATAAAAGTATGTGCACTGTCATTTAAAGAGTATATCCATACAATGCAGTTACAGAGCATGTGGGCAAATAAAGATGCTTTATAAAATGATCCATCTTTCATTCATCATCAACATTCTGTTTAATAAGTATATATTCCTTAGTGTTCGCGCCATGTCTATATGCACCATGACAACAGCTGTAAACAACCCTAACTCTAACCTTAAGACTGGATCTTAACCCTAGCATTTGACAACAGTGAGAAAAGTATTGAAATTAGGGATATCTTTTCTCCTTATGAATGAAAATATTGTACTAGAAAATCATTTTGTATTCTTAATACATTTACAATGCTTTGTTATTCCTTTGCTAGAGAATTTATTCCCGCATCCTCCACTGTACACCCTGACTAATTTTGCTCCACAAATTTCCTGTATTTGAAATTCTTCTTAATCTTTGTCATTGCTTTTATTTATTTATTTATTTATTTATTTATTTATTTATTTTTAATTTTATTTACATTTCAGATGCCATCCCCTTTTCCCCTTTCCCCTCCCTAGAAAACCCCTATCCCATCCCTCCTCCTCCTTTTTGCTTTATAAGTTTGGTAATGCTAAATAACAAGATGCCCATACAATCAGAAGTGTAACCCAATACCCAACTTAGATATATCAACTATCTTTGACTGGCAGAGACACTCAAACATCCACCTCCTCATTTCCCTCTCTTCCCCCCCCACACAGACCTAGCTCCTCCCCTCCTTCTCCTCCTCCTCTCCTTACTTCTCCTATTCCTCTCTTTACAGCTCACACTTTAGCTTCTCCTACATATCACCTTTCCTGTAAAATAAAACTTTTCTCTCAAAATACAATTAGAGCATAACTGTACCAATTTGTGTCAGTAAGGTACAAGATAGACCTAATACCCAGACCATCATTGTGTTGACTAACCAGAACCTCTGTCATCGCTCCTAACTAAAAGACATAGTTCTGAACCTGGCTTTTTTCTTGGCTTTAGAATGAATGTCAACTGAAAACCATCCTTTTAAATCTTTTCTCTCAAAGTAAATAGCTTGGATTGGCTATGAGACTATAAGTCTTCAACCCTGTCAGAAGTCCAGAATGACTGAGTTAACAGAAATTATGGGAAGCACAAAGCATAGATTCTAAAACTTAGCCAATTTATAGAAACAGCAGAACACCTGGACAGTCTCTATATTACAAAGCATTGGAGCATTTGCTCTTCAGCCTTCTGGCCCAGGATCATCTGACAGACCTAGTGATGCAGAATTATTAAGGGCTGATTACTCTGTCTTGGCAGATATAATCAGTCGACTATTCTGAAAGTGTGTCCTTTTCTGGACAGTAATTTGTTTGTAGATGAAAAGAGGCAATTCTTGCCTAGTGCCTGTCTCACCACAACTGGAGTAACTTCAAAGATGCTCAATTACTTCTTAGAATCCAAGACTGAAAGCTGTCAGGAGCAGCTAGGTCTCTAATTAAAATGAACATTAACACAGAAATGTTTATAATGTCAATTCTGTGGACTTCTGAGGTTTTGAAAACCAACTATTCATGAAAGTCAATCTGGACTGTTGTCTGTTAACTCCTCTCAGCTATTTCTAAAGAAAATATAGAAAACACCCTAACAATAAACTCAGAGCCATGAATTTGCTATAGGCCCTTAACTCACAGGCTAACCATTTCAAATCAGTTAAAAAAGTTAAAGAAGAACTGGGTCTAAGCCTTGTATTCCTAAATGTGTTATATAGGCACAATGCCTATGAGAGTAACAATATTCATCTCACTTTTATATCAATAAAAAGCTCATACCAATGAAAACCTTGAATTTGAAATCAAAGTAAAATTTGTACCATTTAAGAAATTATAACTTCATCTTAATAACAATTATAAATATTTCTACCAATAGGTTATGGCTAAGCAGTAAATTCTAGCTAAACATCTCTGTTCCAACAAAACCGCTACTTTTCCCTATAAAGACAGCCCAATATTAACCACCACAGTCCCCAAGTCCAGGGAATAGGGGTGCCGACGCTTCTTTAACTTCTTCAAGCTGATTCCAGGTGTTGAGATATCAGAAGAAGGGCTGGGGGGGGGGGGGAGAGTAAATTGATAAGCCTCTGACACTGTGTCTTCATTGCATTCAGTTGGAATTCCAGGACATCAGATGCTCTAGCAGGTCTGCTCAGCTTGCTTGATGAGTAGATACACCAAGGTTGTATATTCTGCAGTATACAATTCTCAAAACAAATTTTAGTATCAAGATAATTTTTTGTTTAAATTCTGAACTCTAGTCTTCTGGCGGCCTGCCTCTATCATGTCTAATCCATATAATTCTGGAAGTTGCTATGAGGGTGTGCTCCCACCATCCTCCCATTTCTGCCTCCCTGCTCTCAAATTCCCTAACACTAGGGAATCCAAACTTTCTGGCACCAAGGCCATCCACTTCCACTGATGCCTGACAAGGCCACCCTCAACTACCTATACAGGTGGAGTCATGAGTGCCTCCCTTTGTGTTCTTGTGCTGGAGATTTTAGAATTCCTATTCCAGCTTGTTTCTTAGGACCATTTGCTTGAAAAATTGTTTTCCAGCCTTTTACTCTGAGGTAGAGTCTGTCTTTGTCACTGAGGTGGGTTTTCTATATGCAGCAAAATGCTGGGTCCTGTTTATGTATTCAGTCCATTAGCGTTATGTCTTTTAATTGGGAAATTGAGTCCATTGATGTTAAGAGATATTAAGGAACAGTGATTGTTGCTTGCTGTTATTTTTGTTATTAGAGGTGGTATTATCTTTGCGTGGCTATCTTCTTTTGGATTTGTTGGAGGAGGATTATTTTCTTGCTCTTTCTAGGGTATAATTTCCCTCTTTGTATTGGAGCTTTCCTGTTATTATCCTTTGTAATGCTGGGTTTGTGGAAAGATATTGTGTAAATTTGGTGTTGTTGTGGAATTTCTTGATTTCTCTGTCTATGGTAATTGAGAGTTTTGCTGGGTATAGTAGCCTGGGCTGACATTTGTGTTCTCTTAGGGTCTGTATGACATCTGTCCAGCATCTTCTTGCTTTTATAGTATCTGGTGAGAAGTCTGGTGTAATTCTGATAGTTCTGCCTTTATGTATTACTTGGCCTTTTTCCCTTTCTGCATTTAATATTCTTTCCTTGTTTTGTGCACTTGGTGTTTTAATTATTATGTGATGAGAGGTATTTTTTTTTCTAGTCTAGTCTACTTGGTGTTCTATAGGCTTCTTGTATGTTTATGGGCATATCATTCTTTAGATTAGGGAAGTTTCCTTTTATAATTTTGTTGAAGATATTTATTGGCTCTTTAAGTTGGGAATCTTCATGCTCATCTATGCCTATTATCCTCAGGTTTGGTCTTCTCATTGTGTCCTGGATTTCCTGGATATTTAGTGTTAATAACTTTTTGTATTTTGTGTTTTCTTTGACAGTTGTGTCAATATTTTCTATGGTATCTTCTGCACCTGAGATTCTCTCTTCTATCTCTTGTATTCTGTTGGTAATGCTTGCATCTATGACTCCTGATTTCTTTCTTAGGTTTTCTATCTCCAGAGTCGTCTCCCTTTGTGATTTTTTTATTGTTTCTACTTCCATTTTTTGTCCTGGATGGTTTTGTTCAATTCCTTCACCTGTTTGGTTGTGTTCTCTTATAATTCTTTAAGGGATTTTTTGTGTTTCCTCTTTAAGGGCTTCTACTGTTTACCCCTGTTATCCTCAAATTCTTTGAGAGTGCTATTTGTGTCCTTCTTAAAGTCCTCTGTCATCATCATTAGAAGTGATTTTAAATCTGAATCTTGCTTTCCTAGTGATATGGGGAATTCAGGACTTTCTTGTGTGGGAGAACTAGGTTCTAATGATGCCAAGTACCCTAAGTTGCTGATGCTTATGTTCTTAGGCTTGCCTTTTGCCATCTGCATCTCCTTAGTGCTACCTATACTCACTGTCTCTGACTGGAGCCTGTCTTTCCTACTATCTTGGTTGTTTCAGAACTGTGTGGGGTGGGTCATCTCTACTGGGGTTAGAACTGGGGTCCAAGGTCTGCTCAGTGCCCAGGCCTGGACCAGAAGGAGCCAGTGATCTAGGCCAGGAGTAAATTTCTGGATCCTAGTAGGTACCAGTTACTCCCCGTTTGGGGGCAGGTGTTGCTGACTCCTTACCTAAGGTTCTGCTCGGGTTAGAGCTCCTGGGAGGCCTGCTTCCTCTGGGTTCTGTGAGATCGGGGCAAAGTGGACTATTTTTCTTAAAACAAAATAAATAATGTCATTTTCTTTCATGAAGGTCCACATGAATTAGATTAAATAAGTCAATAACAGAGAGATTGAACTTTTGTAAAGATTCAGAATGGAATCTGACCATAGCACTATCAAAATTGACTTTACATTTACAAATAATTTATATTAGTCTTCTAAAATATTCTTTTTGAAGCATAAATTCCACCAATAAGACTGCATAATTCAAGTAAAAATTTCTACCATCATCTTCATACAGAAAGACTTATCAGTGTGAAAACAGAATTTGAATTAAAAAATGCTTTTTTCAGAGTAATTTGTCTTATACTATTTCTCTGCATCAGATTTCTGTGGTTCTGTTTCTGTTATACCAATCAGAGCAGAGTCATCCATGTGCTGATTGGGTGTTGAAATGAAATATTGGACCAGTATTTTGTACTTCAATCCATATATAATCATCCAATATAAAATTAGAATGCTGGTGTGGACACTTGCTACCCACCCTCCACCAAGGGCAAAATGTCAATCTTATGAACAAAGGAGCTTCCAAAAGTGATTTTTATAAAGACTGTGGATATAAATAAAAATTCATTCCCTTCCTTTAAAATAAAAACATTTTACTTTTCTTCTTAGGAGAGCAGCCTGGCAAATATTCTTACAGAAAATTATCATATATTTAATGAATTGTGTAATCAAAGTTTCAAGCATGAATCTGTTCCCAATGGCTGGTATACAATCTCTTTTGTGGCTTGGTACCCACATGAACAGGTGTGCTGATGGTGAATGCTTTTGTCCATTAGAGTAGCAGCAAGAGGACCTG
>JANHMN010000019.1:11420185-11458958 GCA_030674055.1 Rhabdomys pumilio | reverse complement strand
ACACCAAGGTATTTTATATTATTTGTGACTATTGTGAAGGGTGCCATTTCTCTAATTTCTTTCTCAGCCTGTTTATCTTTCAAGTAGAGGAAGGCTACTGATTTGTTTGAGTTAATTTTATAACCAGCCACTTTGCTGAAGTTGTTTACCAGGTTTAGGAGTTTTCTGGTGAAAGTTTTGGTTCACTTATGTATACTAACATATCATCTGAAAATAGTGATATTTTGACTTCTTCCTTTCCTATTTGTATCCCTTTGACTTCTTTTTGTTGTCTATTTGCTCCGGCTAAGACTTCCAGTACTATAGGTAGGGAGAGAGTGGGAAGCCTTGTCTAGTCTTGATTTTAGTGGGATTGCTTCAAGTTTCTTTCCATTTAGTTTGTTGTTGGCTACTGGTTTGCTGTATATTGCTTTTACTGTGTAAAAGCTTTTACCTATGTTTAGGTATGGGCCTTGAATTACTGATCTTTCAAAGACTTTTACCATGAAGGGATGTTGAATTTTGTCAAATGTTTTATCAGCATCTAGTGAGATAATTATGTGGTTTTTTTTCTTTGAGTTTGTTTATATAGTGGACTACATTGATGGATTTCCAAATATTGAACCATCCCTGCTTTCCTGGGATAAAGCCTACTTGATCACGATGGACGATTGTTTTGATGTGTTCTTGGATTCAGTTTGCAAGAATTTTATTTAGTAATTTTTCATCAATATTCATAAGGGAGATTGGTCTGAAGTTTTCTTTTTTGTTGTGTTTTTATGTGGTTTAGGTATGAGCATAATTGTGGCTTCCTAGAATGAATTGAGTATTGTTCATTCTGTTTCTATTTTGTGGAATAGTTTGAAGAGAATTGGGTTAGGTCTTCCTTGAAGATCTGATAGAATTCTGCACTAAAACCATCTTGTCGTGGGATTTATGTGTGTGTGTGTGTAGGGGGGGGGAGACTTTTAATGACTGCTGCTATTTCTTTAGGAACTATGGGACTGTTTAGATGATTTAGCTGCTCTTGATTTAACTTTGGTACCTAGTATCTGTCTAGAAAATTGTTCATTTCATCCAGATTTTCTAGTTTTGTTGAGTATAGGGTTTTGTAGTAGGTCTAATGATTTTTTGAATTTCCTCAGTTTCTGTTGTTAGGTCTCTCTTTTTAGTTATGATTTTATTAATTTGGATATTGTCTCTGTGCCCTCTGGTTAGTCTGGCTAAGGGTTTATCTATCTTGTTGATTTTCTCAAAGAACCAGCTCCTGGTTTTGTTGATACTTTGAATATTCTTTTTGTTTCTACTTGGTTGATTTCAACCCTGAGTTTGATTATTTCCTGCCACTACTTGTCTTGGGCATATTTGCTTCTTTTTGTTCTAAAGCATTTAGGTGTGCTGTTAAGTTGCCAGTATATGCTCTCTCCAGTTTCTCTTTGTAGGCACTTAGAGCTATGAGTTTTCCTCTTAGCGCTTTTACTGTGTCTCATATGTTTTAGTATGACAAGCCTTCATTTTCATTAAATTCTAAAAAGTCTTTAATTTTATTCTTTGTTTCTTCCTTGACCAAGTTCTCATTGAGTAGAGTGTTGTTCAGTTTCCACGTGTATGTGGGCTTTCCATTGTTTTTTTTATTATTGAAGACCAGTGTTAGTCCTTGGTGGTCTGATAGGATACAAGGGATTATTTCATTATTTTTGTATCTATTGAGGCCTATTTTGTGACCAGTTATATGGTCTGTTTTGGAGAAGGTACCGTGAGGTGCTGAGAAAAAGGTATATTCTTTTCTTTTATGATGAAATTTTCTATAGATATCTGTTAAATCCATTTGGTTCATAACTTCCATTAATTCCACTGTGTCTCTGTTTAGTTTCTATTTCCATGATCTGTCCATTGCTGAGAGTGGGGCGTTGAAATCCCCCACTATAATTGTGTGAGGTGCAATGTGTGCTTTGAGCTTTAGTAGAGTTTCTTTTATATATGTGGGTGCCCTTGCATTTGGAGCATATATATTCAGAATTGAGAGTTCATCTTGGTAGATTTTTCCTTTGATGAGTATGAAGTGTCTTTTTTTTTTTTTTTTTTTGGTTTTTCGAGACAGGGTTTCTCTGTAAAGCCCGGGCTGTGTCCTGGAACTCACTCTGTAGACCAGGCTGGCCTTGAACTCAGAAATCCGCCTGCCTCTGCCTCCCAAGTGCTGGGATTAAAGGCGTGCGCCACCATCGCCTGGCCTGAAGTGTCTTTCCTTATTTTTTTTTTGATAACTTTTTGTTGAAAGTCTATTTTATTCGATATTAGAATGGCTACTCCAGCTTGTTCCTTGGGACCATTTGTTTATAGAATTGTTTTGCATGTTTACTCTGAGGTAGTGTCTCAGTCACTGAGGTGAATTTCCTGTATGCAGCAAAATTCTGGGTCCTGTTTATGTATCCAGTCTGTTAGTCTATGTCTTTTTATTGGGGGAATGTTAAGAGATATTAAGGAAAAATGATTGCTGCTTCCTGTTATTTTTGTTATTAGAGGTGGATTTATGTTTGTGTAGCTATCTTCTTTTAGGTCTGTTGGAAGATTACTTTCTTGCTTTTTCTAGGTTGTAGTTTCCCTCCTTGTGTTGGAGTTTTCCATCTATTATCCTTTGTAGGACTAGATTTGTGGGAATATATTGTGTAAATTTGGTTTTGTCATGGAATATTTTGGTTTTTTCCATCTATAGTGATTGAGAGTTTTGCTGGTTATAGTAGTCTGGGCTGGCATTTGTGTTCTCTTAGGGTCTGTATATCAGTCCAGGATCTTCTGGCTTTTATAGTCTCTGGTGAGAAGTCTGGTGTAATTCTTATAGATCTGCCTTTATATGTTACTTGACAGTTTTTACTAACTGCTTTTAGTATTTTTTCTTTGTTTTGTGCACTTGATGTTTTGATTATTATGTGACAGGAGGTATTTCTTTTTGGTCTAGTCTATTTAGAATTCTGTAGGCTTCTTGTATGTTCATGGGCATCTCTTTAGGTTAGGAAAGTTTTCTTCTATAATTTTGTTGAAGATATTTACTGGCCCTTTAAGTTGGGAATCTTCAGTTTCATTTATACCTATTATCCTTAGGTTTGGTCTTCTCATTGTGTCCTGGATTTTTTGCGTTTTCTTTGATTGTGTGTCAGTGTTTTCCATGGTATCTTCTGCACATGAGATTCTCTCTCCTAATTCTTGTATTTTGTTGGTGATGCTTCGGCGGTTAGTTTGATCACATAATCAGAATCAATACAAAATTCTATATCTTAAAGGATGGCATGGAATAACAACAAGTCATGAGAATTTTGTACCCAATAAATGTTATTGGCTGTGTATAGACATATTAGCCTTGATGATTTTTGTCTTCTTTTTCTTCTCCATCACCAAGATCTTCAAGAGGTCTCCCTTGGTCATGTATGATATTTGTCAACTTGGAAAGAACCCACAGCTTTTCTTTTCCTGTGGAAATATAGGCATAACCCCTCCTCTAATGTAACACATTTCCCATTGTCCATTCTGATGTCAGAACATCCTTAATATATACAGGCTGGTTTAGTTCAGTAGTTTTCTTTACAATCCAATGTCTTTCAGCAGCTGTAGTGTTTTGTTCATTATCATTTAAAACATTTAAAGTTAACAAAGCACTATGTAATCTATCTTTGGGGTTTTTGTTGCCCGATTTTGCCTATCTCCCACCTTCATTTTCATCTTTCTGTCTTTTATTCTGATCAACAATGTCTTCAATTTTAGTGTTTTCTCTAGGCCATGTTGCCAAATCTTAAAATTTTCTTTCTGTTGTTCATGTTGCTCTATAATTTTCTGTATCTTCTGTTCTAGGCTCTGCTTCCATAATCTTAACTTCTCTTTATGTTGTAATCTGACATTGCTGCATCTGCTTTATTTTGATTTGCTAGCTTTAGTAAATTATCCTCTAGACTTTGCTTCCAAATTTTATCTCTATCTCCTTGCTGTTCAGTCTGATCTGTCACTAGTTGAATCCTTTTATCTAGCGTCTCTTCCAGCTCCTGTCTCCAACCTTTATTTTCCTCTTTTTGTTCCTTATCTTGACTAAAAAATCCTGAACTTTTAATTCTAATGTTACCTATAATCTCTTTTCTAAGGCAAGAAATTTTTTATCTACGGTCTTGGTTTTTGTTTTGTTTTGTTTTGTTTTGTTTTTTTTAGAAGACATAGTAGATCAAGAGAATAAATATTGGAATACCAGTAAATGACAAGGTGTCTATTTCTTTTAAATCCATCCCTGTTAAAACATTCAGAATATCATCTCTTAAGCCAAAAGGTATTTATTGTGTTTCTCATCTTTAAGTACCAAAAAATATGTATCTCTCTTTATTATCAATGTATGATGCTTTACATGATCTGGAGCCCTTTGTACCTTTGTCTCCTCTGCTGTTCAGTCTAGTGTCTGGCTGTCCATGTCCTGTGTAGATGCGGGGGATATGAGAAAGTGAACACAGAAAGGCTCTCTTGGGTGTAGATGTCCTGATTATTTCACTGTGCCTGCCTAAGTTCAGCTCCAGGCTGGGGTGCTGCCCCTGGCCATAGCTGTCTGCCTGGGGCTGGAGAAGGAGCCTCTTTGCAGTTCTCTGCAGGTTCCTCAGATGCAGTCAGCTTTCAATTCATACACTGTCGCAGCCTAAATCTCTGCCCCTGCCTTATATTGGGAGTGAGGGAAGGGGCAGTGATCTTTTTATCTCAGTATAGTTGAGTTCTAATCTATACATTGGGGCACCATTTTGTTGTGGTAAATTTCCAACCTCAGTAAGCCCATGCAAAGAAAATGCAACTCAGTTGTATATTTATAAATGGCATGCCTACATTGGTCAGATACGCCTCTACACCACTTTCTTCCCCAGCTATGAAATCCTGCTACTTGCAGTTTTTCCAGGCCATGCACTTAATGTTCAATCTTCCTTCCAACTTCTCTCTCTCTGTCCTCCTCTGTCCAACCTCTCTTCCAACTCCTCCTCCTCCCCTCATCTTTCTGTCTCACCCGGGACTCCTGCCTCCTCATTTTCATCTAGTGATTGGCTATTTGTCATCTTTATTAGCCAATCAGATAATTAAGGGAAATTTCTTTACATTACTTTCTGGTTTATGAGATTCTGCACAATCAAGCAAGCCTACATGTCCAAATGCCTACTGTCAATTCTTTTTGTCCAATATTGGACTGATTTCCTAACCAGTTCATGATTAAGTTCGGATAACAAGTCACATTGAAGGATAGAGGGGGATTGTTATAATGTCTCTATTTGATTTGTTCAACACAAATTCCACAGTTTCTGTGTTCTTTGTTCTGCAAGGTCTTAAAGCCTGAGGGAAAACAGCTTGTCTGGTCTGAGATAATGGCATTCCCACCTTAATGCTTTGTACTGCAGTCTTAGAGACACTCTTCTTCCAAATCTGAGAGTCTACAGAAACAAATCCAGCACTGATACTATTTTTAGAAAAACAAATAGGTAGGCCCTGACCCATAGTGGTGTAATTCACTAATTTGGAATACTATTTACTTTCAGACCAAGGAAATTCTAACACCTGGATATTATTAAAAGTCACAAGTACTTTTTGGCCATGATTGTAGGGCCATGAAAGGGGTCTTGGTTTTGGTTGAAACACTGGCTGGAAAGCCCGAAGACCCAACAAGTGTCCATTGCCTATAAGGAACGGGCATCCATTCTACCCAGCTCCCAGAATCCAGGCTCCTAACACATGGTGGCGTGGAACTCCATTGACCTGCACTTTTCAGTCACATTCAGGGCAATGCAGCCCCACCCAAAGAGTACAGGTAGAGGGCGTGACTACAGGCCCCAGGCCCTAGAGAGATTTGTATACTAATGAGATGCCTGAAGACCAGAGGGTGGAGCCAATTAAGCATTCTTCCCCAGTCCCTCCCCTATTTAACTCAGGTCTGCCCTGGGTTTCACTGGGGTGCACATCTAGATTCAACCATCATCCATCATGCCAATAAAGCCTCTTTGGAAACCCAAAGACTTTCTTGTGTCATTGGGGCCAAACCATGAGGAACTGTGGAGAAGGCTGTATGAACAGCTGTAGCCACAGGCACTGTGCCTAATTTCTCACCTAGAGGAACTTTCAGCGTTCCCAGCCACCCTACCCACATGACCACATAGAAGGAGTAGCAAAGGTTGATCAGGAAAATATATATGTCCTGTACAGTTACCATTGTCAGGGCACTGAGCAAGATCACGGTCAACATCAGCGTGCCTCACCCATCACTCTGGCAGTCATTGCTCTTCTTCAGCATCCTGCAAAGAAACACAAACAAGCCCTCTTCCCCATATTAATACCGGATCAGGACCATGTCATATGCCAGTTAAGTGGTTCCTTCCATTTCACCTGGGAATTAGTATGCTAAGTTGAAGGGTGCCATAGACGTTCAGAAGCAGAGTCCCTTGGCATCCAAGGTCAAAACATTTAAAATTTTTTGGTGAAGGAGTGAAACTCTTTTTTATTTTTTGTAACTGATATTTTAGAGCTCCATTGGCTTGTTCCCTAATTTCCTCTCTTTCAGGACATTCGAAATTATGTTCTTTACATAGATTATGATGTATATTTTACAGATTTAACTTAAAGTTAATTCATATTTAAACATGATTTATATTTTAATGTATGTTTCATTTAAAATACATAATATTTAATGCATATGGTTTTATTTACCATATGTAATATACAATAATGTATATACATCATATTCAATATGCATACAATTTATATATAACTTGTATAATTTGTATTTAATGTATAATTAATGTTTAATGTGGATAATTTATTTATATACATTCATGTGTGAATATGCATGTAGCTATTATATATGTTTCAATGTATATAATTTCTAATTTGTATAATATGTGTTAGTTTATATAAATTAAATTTGGGACCATCTTTATGTAATTCTACCTGCTTACCTAAGCCAGAGCTGGCAAGTCCGCAGCTCAAAATTGCCTTCACTTCCATCCAAGAAGGGAGGAAGGGAAGAGCAGGGATGAGCTGGGGGTTGGTGGGCACTCCAATGGTAAGTGCAAGGGCAGCTGGGCAGGAATGGGAATAGCAGGGAAGGGTCCCTGGCCAAGGATCAGTGGCTGCCAGATGCTTCCTCTCTACTTTGTGAAGCATTTCCAGACTGGGGGCAGTGGGGAAAGGCTACTTCTCTCTTCTAGACCTAATCAAGATCTTTTTTTAATTTTTTAATTTTTTATTGGATATTTTATTTACATTTCAGATGCCATCCCCTTTCCCCATTTTCTCTCCCTAGAAAACCCTTATCCTATGCCCCTTTCTCATTTTTGTTTTACACAATTTTTAATGTTAATCAAAGGCTTTATAAGTTTGGTAATGCTCAATATCAGTCAGAAGCGTAACCCAATACCCAACCTAGATATATAAACTATCTTTGACTGGCGGAAACACTCGAACATCCGCCTCCATCTCTCTCTGTCTCTGTCTCTGTCTCTCTCTCTCTCTCTCTCTCACATCATCTAGCTCCTTCTCTCCTTTTTCTCCTCTCCTCCTCCTCCTCTTCTTACTCCTCCACTTTCTCTCCTTACTCCTCTCACCTTAGCTCCACTACATATCACCCTTCCTGTTAAAATAAAACTTTTCTCTCAAAATACAATTAGAGCATAACTATACCAATTTGTGTCAGTAAAGTACAAGATAGACCTAATACCCAGTCCATCATTTTGTTGACTAACCAGAACCTCTGTCATCGCTCCTAACTAAAAGACATAGTTATAAACCTGGCTTTTTTCTTGGCTTTAGAATGAATGTCAGCTGAAGATCATCCTCTCAAACCTTTTCTCTAAAAGTAAATAGCTTGGATTATCTATGAGACTATAAGTCCTCAACCCTGTCAGAAGTCCAGAATGACTGAGTTAACAGAAATTATGGAAAGCACAAAGCATAGCTTCTAAAACTTAGCCAATTTATAGAGACCGCTGAACACCTGGACAGTCTCTATACTACAAAACATTGGAGCATTTGCTCTTCAGCCTTCTGGCCCAGGATCATCTGACAGACCAAGTAATGCAGAATTATTAAGGGCTGATTACTCTGTCTTGGCAGATATAATCAGTCGACTATTCCGAAAGTGGGTTCTTGTCTGGACAGTAATTTGTCTGTAGATGAAAAGAGGCAAATCTTGCCTAGTGGCTGTCTCACCACAACTGGAATAACTCCAAAATATGCTCAATTTCTTCTTAGAATCCAAGACTGAAAGCTGTCAGGAGCAGATATGTTTCTAATTAAAATGAACATTAACACAGAAATGTTTGTAATGTCAATTCTGTGGACTTCTGAGGGTTTGAAAACCAACTATTCATGAAAGTCAATCTGGACTGTTGTCTGTTAACTCCTCTCAGCTATTTCTAAAGAAAATATAGAAAACACCCTAACAATAAACTCAGAGCCATGAATTTGCTATAGGCCCTTAACTCACAGGCTAACCATTTCAAATCAGTTAAAAAAGTTAAAGAAGAACTGGGTCTAAGCCTTATATTCCTAAATGTGTTATACAGGCACAATGCCTATAAGAGTAAAAATAATCATCTCACTTTTACATCAATAAAAAGCTCTTAACAATGAAAACCTTGAATTTGAAATCAAAGTAAATTTTGTACCATTTAAGAAATTATAACTTCATCTTAATAACAATTATACATATTTCTACCAATATGTTATGGCTATGCAATAAATCCTAGCTAATCCTCCCTGTTTCAGCAGAGCCACTACTTTTCCCTAGAAACACAGCCCAATATTAACCACATCAGTCGCCATGCCCAGGAAATAGGGGCGCTGCCTTTTCATTAACTTCTTCAAGCTGATTAAGGGCATTGAGATATTAGAAGAGGGGCGGGGGGAAGAGTAAATTGATAATCCTCTGATGCTGTGTCTTCACTGCATCTAGCTGAAATTCCAGGACATCAGAGGCTCTAGCAGGTCTGCTCAGCTTGCTTGATGAGTAGATACACCAAGGCTGTGTATTCTGCAGTATACAATTCTCAAAATAAATTTTAGTATCAAGATAATTTTTTGTTTGAATTCTGGACTCTAGTCTTGTGGTGGCCTGCCTTTGTGATGTCTAATCCATATAATTCTGGGAGTTGTTATGAGAGTGTGCTCCCACCATCCTCCTATTTCTGCCTCCCTGTTCTCAAATTCCTCAACACTAGGGAATCCAAACTTTCTGGCACCAAGGCCCTCCACTTCCACTGATGCCTAACCCCTTATCCCATTCCCTCTCTTCCAATTACTATGAGGTTGTGCTCCCAACATCCTCTCATTTTTGCCTTCCTGCTCTTGAAATTCCCCAACACTAGGGAATGCAAATTTTCTGGCACCAAGGCCATCCACTTCCACTGATGCCTGGCAAGGCCACCCTCAACTACCTATACAGGTGGAGCCATGAGTCCCTCTCTTTGTGTTCTTGGGCTGGAGATTTTAGAATTCCTATTCCAGCTTGTTTCTTAGGACCATTTGCTTGAAGAATTGTTTTCCAGCCTTTTACTCTAAGGTAGAGTCTGTCTTTGTCACTGAGGTGGGTTTCCTGTATACAGAAAAATGCTGGGTCCTCTTTATGTATCTAGACCATTAGCCTATGTCTTTTAGTTGGAGAATTGAGTCCATTGCTTTTAAGAGATATTAAGGAACAGTGATTGTTGCTTACTGTTATTTTTGTTATTAGAGGTGGAATTATCTTTGTGTGGCTATCTTCTTTTGAATTTGTTGGAAGAGGATTACTTTCTTGCTCTTTCTAGGGTATAATTTCCCTCCTTGTATTGGAGCTTTCCTGCTATTATCCTTTGTAATGCTGGGTTTGTGGAAAGATATTGTATAAATTTGGTTTTGTTGTGGAATTTCTTGGTTTCTCCATCTATGGTAATTGAGAGTTTTGCTGGGTATAGTAGCCTGGGCTGGCATTTGTGTTCTCTTAGGGTCTGTATGACATCTGTCCAGCATCTTCTAGCTTTTATATATCTGGTGAGAAGTGTGGTGTAATTCTGATAGGTCTGCCTTTATATGTTACTTGGCCTTCTTCCCTTACTGCATTTAATATTCTTTCTTTGTTTTGTGCACCTGTTGTTTTGGTTATTATGTGATGAGAGGTATTTCTGTTCTGTTCTAGTTTATTTGGCATTCTATAGGCTTCTTGTATGTTTATGGGCATCACGGTCTTTATGTTAGGGAAGTTTTCTTCTATAATTTTGTTGAAGATATTTATTGGCCCTTTAAGTTAGGAATCTTTACCTTAATCTATACCTATTATCCTCAGGTTTGGTCTTCTCATTGTCCTGGATTTCCTGGGTATTTGATGTTAATAACTTTTTGTATTTTGCATTTTCTTTGACAGTTGTGTCAATATTTTCTATGGTATCTTCTGCACCTGAGATTCTCTCTTCTATTTCTTGTATTCTGTTGGTGATGCTTGTGTCTACGACTCCTGATTTCTCTCCTAGGTTTTCTATCTCCAGGATAGTCTCCCTTTTTGATATCTTTATTTTTTCTACTTCCATTTTTATGTCCTGGATGGTTTTGTTCAATTTCTTCACCTGTTTGGTTGTGTTCTCTTGTAATTCTTTAAGGGATTTTTGTGTTTCCTCTTTAAGGGCTTCTACTGTTTACCTGTGTTATCCTCAAATTTTTTGAGAGTGTTATTTATGTCTTTATTAAATTCCTCTGTCATCATCAATAGAAGTGATTTTAAATCTGAATCTTGCTTTCCTAGTGATATGGGGAATTCAGGACTTTCTTGTGTGGGAGAACTAGGTTCTAATGATGCCAAGTACCCTGGGTTGCTGATGCTTATGTTCTTGTGCTTACCTTTTGCCATCTGGATCTCCTTAGTGGTACCTGCACTCACTGTCTGTGACTGGAGCCTGTCTTTCCTATTATCTTGGTTGTATCAGAACTGTGTAGGATGGGTGTTCCTACTGGGGTTAGAGCTGGGGTTAGAGCTGGGGTCCAAGATCTGCTCAGTGCTCAGGAGCAGACAGGAAGGAACCAGTGTTCCAGGCCAGGAGTGACTTCCTGGGTCTTAGAGGGTCCCAGTTACTTTCTGTTTGTAGCGGGTGTTGCTGTCAGCTTAAGTAAGATACTGCTGGATTTAGAGCTCCTCGGAGGTCTGCTTCTTTTGGGTTCTTTGAGAATGAGGGCAGAGCTGCTGCCCGGGATCTGCTTAGTGCTCTGGCCCAGACAGGAAGGAATGAGTACTCTGAGCCAGGAGTGACTTCCTGGGTCCTAGTGGGTCCCAGTTACTACCTGTTTGGTGTGGGTATTGTCTCCTTACCTAAGATACTGCCCAGGTTAGAGCTCCTGGGAGGCCTGCTTCCTCTGGGTTCTATGAGATTGGAGGCAGAGCTGCCACCCAGCATCTGCTCAGAGATTTGGCCCAGACCAGAAGGCTAATCAAGACCTTAAGTCTAAAAATATCTACAGGCACTTTACCTAGTTCATGTACATCATAAAAATCTTGAAGTCTTTCCTAAATTCTTTTATGTTGCTAAATTTACTGTCACTTCCTTAGAAAACCAAGGACAAACTTTCTCTATTAAGTCTAAAAAAGTCTGCAATTCCTTTTGTTCTAACTCAGCAAATCATACTCATGAGCATATTACAAAGCTCATGCAGCCATTTCTGTTTCTCATTATTTCTTTTTTTTCTGTTTCTTATTGACTTTTACATTTTCTGAGCTCCCTTATTTTGTTCAAGTTCCCTTACTTTTTCTGAGTTCCTTTATTTACATTTTCCTATGTCTTTTACTACCAAAAGTTACTCAGCACTATCAACACTGTTTCCCAGGGGCTCCACTTCCAGTACTACCTTTACTGTGTCCACTGTAATTGAGCCTTCACATTGGGCACCACTTCCCGGAGCCAGCCAGTTAGTCAACATGAAAACCACAAGTGGGGGAGTGAGGATGATTATAGGAAAAGCAGAAAAAGATTCCAGAAACAGGTATGGGAGGACTGCATGTCAATACCACACCAACAGCAAATGTATATTTCTAGTGTCCTTCAAAGGCAAGCAACAGAAAGCCTGACCAGTTCCATCAAGTTAAACAATTATTACAAATGTATACATGGCAAGTTTATGGTACACATTATCTATGTTTGGCTAAGGCCATTTCCCTCAGGCTTGGACAGTCTCAAGTGTCACGAGCCATAATGGAACAAGCTAATAATTAGCAGGTGATCATCCTGAAATGGCTTGCCTTGGATTATTATATAATCTGCAACAAGTGAGCCCTTATTCAGCAAGGCTGTAAGTACTTATGTTAGGAAAAATTCCTGCTATTAATATGCTTTTTCTATTATTATTATTACTATTATTATTATTATTATTATTATTATTATTATTATTATTATTATTAAAATATAATAATCACTAAGCAATAGCACACCCCTTTGGAGCAGATCTCTGCAAATCCATGAAGATGTACTGTCTTGTGGTGATGCTATGTAGACAAATAGATGACTTCTTAAGTCTTAACAATGATCCTATAAGAATTCCTAAAATTATATCAATGATTATTAAGCTCTTTTATAGTGGGACTGCTATCAGGTCCCTTTCTGATAGTCAAAGCTGCAATGAAAACTCTGCCTGTCTCCCAAGTGTCATCAGTTAATTGCTTTTAGATAGTAACCAGACTTTCTCATACTCAGAGCACATTCCAAGAGGATGTAAAACAATTAACCAAAGGTCATTAAATGGAAACTAATGATTTATTATAAGTGCTAGGACAAAAGATAAAATATTGCCTGGGTTTATCTATACAAAACTTCACTAATTTCTTAGTTATAGTTTTAAACCTTCAGTGAACCTGTGGAGCTAGACAGGTGATGGATGTTTAGCCAGATAATTATTCCTAATGGGTATGCATGTAAACATTCTCTGTTGTAAACTTCTATTTCAATTTATGATTTGATTTTTGGTGTGAACTTGTGATGAACTTTGTAACATGTGATCATGTACTCTGAAAGATGTATAAGTACTGAAGTCAAAGACAAAGAGAGAGTTGTTTGTCCCTTCCTTTCCCCTTCCCCTGCCTAGAATTTTTTCCTCAGAAACTTTCCCTAATCAGAATTTTTTCCTTTTCCCCACTTAGGACCTTTCCGCTTTTCACCTTAGATAGCCTTCATAGGAAGGCTATCTTTTTACACTTAGTAATAAACTCTATAATGACTTCTCTAAGTGTCTTTTCTTCCTGTGACCTCAGTCTAGCAGGCATAAGTTAGAGCCCAGCAGTTCCTGCTGAGACAGAACAAAGGCCACATTGCCTAATCCTCTGCTGTTAGGCTATGGGTGTTAATCACCTAAGCCTTCAGTCTTTTAACCACAGAAGTTTTTAGGACTTTTAGAAGTTATCATTAGCATTTCAGTACAGGTCAGAAAGCCAGAAAGCCCTAAGACCCTCAGACTTTAAAGCCATCACCAGAGTCCTACTCTGTGCCCCTGCCACTACCCTCTCAGGGCTGGAAGGCTCCCAACACTCAAGGACAAATGCATTAATCGGGGGAACTTGGCAGGATATAATGCCCATCTTAACTAAAAACAAAGACAGACATCTGCAGACTCATTCATGATTAATCACAAGCAAGAAGTCAGCCAAAGTTAACTCTAGATGTACTCCCCACAATTCATTTTACAAATGGTACCCAGCATAGAGCTTGAATCTATGACCCTGAGAATAAGAATCTCATGCTCTATCAGTGGAGCATGTACTATAGATAGATAAACAGACTTCAAAAACCACAGAGATCCCCAGAATGTAGCAATTATAGTTGTTTCATTATTAATAGATCTTTTTCAACTATGAGACAGGTCTGTTCTGGGCAGAACCTCCAATCCAATTCAAAAAAATGATGAGTATCTAATACCTCCATATGGAGTCACCTCAAAGGTAGCAAGTGGCCACTGGGCAGAGACCTGCTCATACTTCAACTTCAGACAAAATGCTGTCCAGAAAGGACAAATGGACACAGGGAAGTTGACTGCCAAGTTACTCTAAGATGTGTAAGCAAGTCCTTCATAATTGCTGCTTCACAAAAAAGAATCTGTAAGATATACTTGGCGAGAAGGCTGAAGATAAATGCTCCAATTTTATAGAAATAATTCTGGGGAACTTTTCAGGCAGTCAATTCTCTGTCATTTCTATAGTCTTGGAAGGTGCTTGTCTGCACTTCCTACTTAGGAAATATTTATTCCTTCTCACATCTCTGATGAGGTTGAAGACTAAATAGTTACAGTCTCACATTTAAGATTGTGTTCTTTAGGACTTAAGATGTTTTAGGTCTAAGAAAGTGTTTTTAGGTTGATAATGCAAGTTAGGATAAAATTTGAGTTAAGGCCGGGCGTGGTGGCTCACGCCTTTAATCCCAGCACTTGGGAGGCAGAGACAGGCAGATTTCTGAGTTCGAGGCCAGCCTGGTCTACAGAGTGAGTTCCAGGATAGCCAGGGCTATACAGAGAAACCCTGTCTCAAAAAACCAAAAAAAAAAAAAATTGAGTTAGGTACGAAACTTTGAATACACCAAGATAGGATAGATAATAGAAATTTTTCCTTAATTTCCAAATACTGCTGACTGGACATTATGAGTGTTTATCATACCTTATAGTTTTTATAATTGTTTCACAGTTATTATTATATTCAGTTTATACTTGAAAGAAAAGTGGCCTTTTATTGAACTAAAAAAGGGAATTGTATAGAAAATCTCTTGTATTGTATGGATGTGTCACTTGCCAATAATATATCTTTGGCCTGTAGCTTAGATAGGAAATAGGAAGTAAACATCTGTAGGCAGCAAGGATTCTGGGATAGCGCCAGGTGCAGAGATTTTGCCAGGAAAATGTGACAAGTACAGAAGCATGGTGTTTGACCACAGGTAACCAGCCACATGGTTATCTGTGGAATGCAGATTAGAATAAATGGGTTAAGTTATGGACAAGTCTGGCTATATGACCTATGTATTTTTAAATATATTTTGAGTCTGAGTCTTACTTCTTAGAGCATAGGAATGTGAGGAAGAGCTACCGCACATCTACACCAGTGTTATATAAACTTTTGTACATCAAAAACAGATCACATGCTTGCATTTTTTTCTGTTGTAAGAAGTAGTTCTGAAGCAGGTCTTTTATTTTTCCTGAAAATTTTAAAATAAAAAGCTCATTTTATATCTGCTCACATTCTCAATCCTAGCTGTAGATAGAGTTTAATAAATTCTATAGTTATTGATATGAACTGCCCAGGCCCCACAATAATCAAGGCAAAGTCCTATGGCTTTTTAAATTAGATTTAGCACAATTACTAGGAGATAATCCCTAGTCTATATTTCTAACATTAGACTATCTGCTTCCCTCTCTTTTCCTCATAGTCTATTTTCTCCCACACTGATGTACACACAGAACATATTTCCTTTCTTTTCTCCCAGTATTTATCAGCTCTCTCATTCTTTCCTCTCCCCTATTTACAACCTCACTCTAACAAGTATAACCAGTATCATAATATAGTTCCCTCAGTGAATTTTTCCTTTCCACACATCATTCAAATCTGGTAATGTACAGGTCTTATTGTCATTCTTTTTAGCTTTGTATGTATTCTCCTAATAACTCCTTTGCATGGTATAACATTCCAGTATTGTATGAGATATTGATATCCTAGTGACAGTATGAACATGCTTGGCCCTAAGAAAGTGCTACTGTTAGGAGGTGGGGCCTTTTTGGAGGAAGTGCATCACTGTTTGAGAGTGGGCTTTCAGGTCTATGCTCAAGTTTCACCCAGTGCAAAAGAGGCTCTACTCCTGGCTACCTGTAGAGGTTAATCTCCTTCTGGCTGCCCTTAAACCAAGATGTAGAACTCTCAGAGCCACTCTATGCTACATATGCAGCTGGGCCATGGGTCCCTCCATGTGTACTACTTGTTTTGTGGTTTAGTCCCTGGGAGCTCTGGGGGGTCTGGTTGGTTGATATTATTGTTCTTCCTATGGGGTTGTACTTATTACCTATTCTGAAAATGTTTCTTGTCTTTTAACACTGATTCTATTCTGGGAAGTCTTTTTTTATTACAGTTTCTTAGCTAGAAAAGTGAATGTTGCCTTCCCCCGGGGTTTCTTAGGACATTATTGTGAAACACTTCTTTGCCCCTTCATCTGCAAAGCATTTCTTTTCAGGTGGATAGCTCTTCTCCTTCATGAAAATGATGTTTTGGGTGTTGTTGTTGTTTTTGGATCATCCTTGATGTTTTTGTTTTATTTACTGTAAGTTTTACTTTTCCTGCTAGGTCCTGATGGTGTGTTTTGAAGAATACACACAAGAACAAAACATGGCAGACAATGTTTTCCTGGAGGTCATGACTGTTCTGACACACACAAAAAAATGTCATTAATGTAAGGAAAAATAAGAACAATTTACTATTTTTGTCATCCATGAAACTTGTACATGATACGCACATGGATGAGTGGCACACTGTGTAATACTGTAGCCATCATTTCACTATTACAGATTAAAACACAACTTGTTATTCATTAATTTCCTTTGCATATAATTAGAATGTCTTTTTCCACACAGATAATAGTCTGGGTAGGCTAGCACAAATAAAATTGAATTTCATGTTCAAGGATGATAGAAGGAAAGAGGTAACTATCACTAAAGCTGAATAAAAAAAAGCTATGGGCTCACATATTGTTTTGTAAGCACACTTAAAATTATGTATTTTATATATGTGTATGTATACTCATACATAGTTTAAATAGAGTCACACATATTCTTGACATTCTTTTCTGTGTGAGACCAGTCATAACCACCAAGAAAACATTGTCATGTCTTGTTCTTGTATGTATTTTTCAAAACCCAGCATCAAGACCTAGCAGGAAAAATAAAACATGATAATACACTTCCTTAAAAGCCATAGACTATTTACCAAAATGCCCAAGCAAATACTGCATATTTCCCCTCACATGGCTGTTTAGGAGAATCTGAGTGACTCCCACGTCAGTACAGGCTAAGCCACTATTCTTTGTTGCTTAGTTCAAGGTAAGTTCCTACTGCTTAAGTTACCATGTATCTCAGACTCAGAGTTATGGTAATTGAGTTGAAACTGACAGAAGTCTCTGCCCTGATGGTTACCTTACTTAGTATCATAATGTGTTATTCAAGCTTCCAAGGAAGAAAAGCAATCAACAGTACCACCATTAGAAAAGATAAATCTACAAACCATAATGATGATGGGCCTGGTAAGATATCCCTAATGGCCCAAGAATTGCTTTATTCCTTGGTAGTAACCAACAGCTATCTTAGTTCCCTAAGGTTCATTCAGTAGGAGGAATTTTATGCCTAGTAGATTAAACCCAGCCAACATTCATGGCTAGAGAGCTCCTAGATCTCGTAGGACAACATCCTGCTATAAGCATCCTAAACCTATGTAGTTTCTAAGGACTTATCCCGGCATACACACTTACTATGCTCACAGATAAGTGTAGTCCTCATACATTAACAGAGAAGCTTCTTTTTTTAGTAGATAGACATATTACAGAGATCTATAACTGGTCTAAATACAAGAATCCCTAGCCATTGATTGTCCAGCATCAACTTATTCAGCTCCTACACTTGGCTCAGAAAAAAATTGTAGATGCTGGAGTCTCTCAGAAGACAGTAGTACTTGTCCCTAGATAACATCATCATCAAGACATGACAGAAATGTAGCAATCATGAAAGCTCAACAATATGTTTGTTTAGAAAAGACATGAATAAGGAAAATATGAGCATAGGAGCAATATGGATGACAGAAATCTCACAAGGCACAACCCTTATATGAAGGGCTGTAGGTAATTCATGGTTGCTGAGGTAGTGTAAACACATGCACACCAGTGAAGAACTCACTAGTACATTATCCATTCCTGTAGTGGGATATTTTCCCACTACATTTGTAATAAAGCTCGTCCATTAGGCTGTATGAGAGATAGGCAGAGTGAGGAGTGGGGAGGAGAGAAAGAGGGGAAGGAGGAGGAGGAGTTAAGAGAGGAGAGAGATGTAGGAGCCATGGAGAACCAGCACGGGTCCAGGATGGTCCTCGGTAATGATTTATATCATGAGCTTAGATATTGGGAAATGACTCTAATTGTGTGGGCAAATTGCTAATTGAGCATTTCTAAATATATAAAGCCTTTGGATAATAATTAAGCTTTAGAGTTTCATTTCTACTGGGTACTGCGTGGATGGCGGGATGGTCTGGATTCAGCCAAGTTTTGTGGAGACAGTGAGGTAGATTGGTAGAGCCATCTCCCACCATGGCATCTCGTGGGTGCCAGGGCCAGTGCTTCTGGCCAGTCAGAGCCAAGCAGCAATGAGAGCGTGCTGCCACTCTTGGCCTCAGGCCTTGCCTAGTCGGGAACATGGCAGCCCATAACAACAAGCCAGATTGTGCCATGCTGTCTTAAATATCACCCTTAATACTTTCCCAACTGGTCAGCCTTAAACACGTGTGTGTGTGAGTGACATTAAATGGACTCATGTGTGTATGTGTGTGTGTGTGTGTGTGTGTGTGTGCACAAAATAGTAAAGAAGTCAGGAAGATGTAAGGGAGTAGGAATATGGGGAATTGGAAGTAAGGGGTTAAAATGAGCCTAGTACAATACTCACATAGGAGACTCTAAAAAAGGAAGTGTGTGTGTGTGTGTGTGTGTGTGTGTGTGTGTGTGTGTGTACGCGCACATGTGTGTAAAGCAATTCTTTTACTGACATTTTTTTTTAACTTTTAACTTTTGGACAAAAGTTGCCCTGGACTGACTTACTGCTTCTTCTGTTTTAACTGCTATGAACTCAGTAACTAATTTTATTTGTCTAGTGTATCTGTCATTATGTTTCAAGCACACTTCTGTCAAATGGCCTTGTAAATAAAATGTGCATATTGACTTCCTGTGTTTCTATCACATTTTCAACTGTTTGTTTGGAGCAAATGGGTAAGTTAAAAGCATAATTTTCTTGAAACTTCCTAAAAGTGACCTATTCAAGTTGATGGTAAAAAATATCAAACATAATCATGAGAAGAGCTAAATTTTCTATTTTGAATTTAATTCAGATGAAAACTTATAGAGAAATAATAAAACATAAGAATCATTACATAAAAAATATCTTGAATGCTCTTGAAATCCACCCTATTTGTAACCCTCAGACATGGCACATGTGCTGAAAACAAGCCTGGAAACTGAAATGCAAAATACTCATCTACAGGTTTCTACAATGGATCAAAATTTATATTATGAAACTCTCATTCTTTAGGAAGACTTGGCCTCTCCTGTTTAGCCGTTTTGTCTTGTGGATAGACCTGCTCTTTTCTGAAGAGAAAACAGAGAAGCGGATCTGGGGAACAGGAAGTGAGAGAAGCTGGGAGAAGTGGAGGAAAGAGAATGTGGTTGAGATGTAGTGTATGGAGAAGAAACTATTTTCCATTAAAGGGAAAAATATAACAGTACTAGAATAAGATACTTGGGTTGTTAAGAAAATATAGACTGACACATTAAGGAGAGTTAAAATAATTTAGGATTGTTTATGAAGATTAGGATTTACTAACTGCAAATACTTCTGTGAATATTACAGTGATAGAGAAAACGGTTTCAAGAAGCAAAGAGTAGCAAGTAGACATCTTACCATATTAACATAAAGCACATGAATAATAAAATACAAAGTCCTTTCACATTTAAGAAACTATAAAACACAGAAAGCACTAACAGGAAGGGAAGAATCAAAGCATTCATTCGGAGTCCAGAAACCCCAGGTTCCTCACACTCAGCACTGGTGGAGGAGATGGATTTGTGCAGTTTCCCACTGAGGATTTAGTGAACTCGTGTGTGGTAGGAAAGGTAATTTAAGATTCACATGGCTTCCCAGTCCTCCTCCCTATCCAAGTACCCTTACAGTAGCGGTTAAGACGTTATATATTAAACCACATAAACTGGTAGCCTTAATTGAGAAAACATCTATGACAAAACATTAGAACCAAAGATTTTACACACACCCTTTGTAAACATTTGCTTCCTTTCAGTTCATTTTCATAATTAATGTGCCCATCTTAAGAATCTGCACTCAGGTTTGTGTCAATGTCATTCATGTTTGGGGCACTGACATGGAGCCCCGTCATTACATGTACTGAATTTAAGAAAGTCTCCTACAAAATTTTAAGCTAAGCTCATATTTGAAGGATAAATAGTGTGTGTGTGTGTGTGTGTGTGTGTGTACCCTATTAACTCATGACATTGTTCTGTTTTCCTTTGAAATTAAAACACATTCCTCATAATAATTCACAGAAATATATGCATCAAAATATTCTTAAACAAACAAATGGGAGTGCTGTATAGAGAAATTTGGCACATCCAGACCTGTATTTATGGTACATAAATTACTTCTAACACTCCACTTTAGAAATAGGATTTTCCTTTAGTTACCTCACAATTTAAAAAACCTGAAATGTCCAATACACACACAACATAATTAAAATGATCTAGGATGCCCAGAAATGGGATTCCTAGCATCTGTGTCTCAGAATGATGTTGGATATTTCAAGGAACATGGAAACTACTATGTAAAAAATTCCTAAAGCATGAAGTGTTAGATATGATGCAAAAACTTAAGTTGACATTTAAAACACTAACTACAAAAGAAAGTTAGAGGAAATTATAGTTTTGTCTCTAAGATTGGTTGTTGAGGGTCTCACTCTAGAACTGGCTACTACTGGAGATCAAAATACATACTCTTCAATGACATGAGGAGACCTTCTTTTGAAGGGAAGGACTGGGTCTCAGTATAGAGCCTTTACTGACATAAGGCCTGGAAGGCATGCAAGAGGCAGACCCTGCCCTCATGACCTCCAACCATTAGGCTCTGCCCACAGAACTGTCCAATGGTTGGCAAGGTCCAGCCCCTCAAGAAGCAGGCAGCAAGCTACAGAGTAAAGAAGCAAAGCTCAACTCCAGGGCTTGAGATCCCAACAATCCCAACTCAGGAAATCCTCACCCTGACCCTGACAAAGCCCTATATAAAGCCCGCCTCCTGCTGGATTCTTTGCTGCTTCTTGCCCAAGCAGAGCCAGCCACCCTCGTGTCTTTCCCAATAAATCTCTTCTGTGAGGCTTGTTGTGAAGTGACTTTGTGGTATTTCTTGGCTCCCATTTGCTCCAGTTTCCTGAGAAGCAGACAGGTTGATCTCCAGAGTGGTTGTCCATGTTTGCACTCCCACCAGCAATGGAGGAGTGTTCCCCTTTCTCCACATCCTCGCCAGCATATGCTGTCACCTGAGGTTTTGATCTTAGTCATTCTGATGGTTGTAAGAGGGAATCTTAGGTTGTTTTGACTTTCATTTCCCAGATGACTAAAAACTTTGAATATTTCATTAGGTATTTCTTGGTCATTCAAGATTCCTCTGTTGAGAATTCTTTGCTCTGCACACAATTTTTTATTTGGGGTTTTTTGGTTTGTTGGTGTTTCACTTCTTCCATTCTTTATATATTTTGGATATTAGCCCTTCGTTGGATATAGAGTTGTAAAGATCTTTTCAAAATATATAGGTTGTCATTTGTCCTATTGACAGTGTCCTTTGCCTTACAGAAAATGTCCAGTTTCATGAGGTCCCATTTATGAACTGTTGATCTTAGAATCTGAGTCATTGGTGTTCTGATCAGGATATTGTCTCCTCTACCAATGTATTTATGCCTATTTCCCACTTTCATTTCTATTAGATTTAGTGTATCTGGTTTTAGGTTGAGGCCCTTGATCCACTTGAACTTGAGTCTTACCACAAGGACATGTACACCACTATGTCCATAGCAGCTTTATTTGAAATACCCAGAAACTGGAAACAACCCAGATGTTCCTCAACTAAAGAATGGATAGAGAAAATGTTGTTCAATTATACAATGGAATACTCTTCAACTATTAAAAACAAAAATATTATGAATTTTGAAGGCAAAAAAAAAGGAACTAGAAAGTATCATCTTGAGTGAGGTAACTCAGACCCCAAAGGACATGCATGGTATGTACTCATAAGTGGATATTAGTCCAGTTGTCCTCTGGTCAGAGAGGTAGATGGTCAGAGAGGCAATGCTCTGGCTGCCCGCTGTGAGCCTCTGCTTTTATTCACTACAAAATCATAGTCACACTCTAGCTACTCACACTCTAGCATTACGTCATGGGCCATTACGTCATCCTTATTTACAACACACAGCTGATATGAGCTTACTTCTTGAAGGTGTAATATCTAACTCTTATCTACTGCACACAGCTAGCTGCTCATTGCTATATAACATCTTACTTCTTGTTTCTTATTTTACGTACTCTCTACATTATATCCTGATTCCTCACAGCACTCTGGGTTGTGGGGATTAAAAGGGGTATGCAGGCCAAGGGTACCAGAATCATGCATCATATTTTCTACACTATCCAATTTGGCAAAGCTTGGATAGTGGTCTAATCTTAAAGTTAGCCTCTCCAGTCTTGGTGGTAGGTTACACCTTTTGCATTTGTTAAATCACAACTGAAGGGGTTTTCATGTAATATAAGCATGAAGTTGAAACAAACTTTCTTCTAAAAATGTTTTGACCAATTGTCTAGTACAATATGCTTCTAATGTTTTTAGATCATGGGGTGGCATGGGATATTTAGCTCCATACCAGTCTCCTTGGAGAAAGGCTTTTGTGGATTTGCCATCATGGAAGATCAGAGAGAACTTTGCATAGGTCATATTGATAATGGCTGCTTTGGGTTCTGTAGGCTGCAAACATGGAGGCTATTATGCAGTGGATTGCCTGCCTGTCAGATTCCTTACGTAGTTTGTATCTGGTCACTGACAAGTGGAAGCAAACATGGTTTATCAACATAAAATGTAAGTCTTCCTTTGGTGGGCATCCAGAGGTGCATCATGGTTAGTAGGAATGTACAGGAAGTACAGTTTGAGGGAGTTTGAAATGTAAACACATGCAATCAGCTAAACAAGTCTTTGAATGGCTCTATAGTTTTATGGAAACAATTAACAAAGTGTCTGGTTGCAGAGTTGTTTCCCAGGGTTGCACTGACTTCTGGAGTGCATCCCTCGGTTCTTCCTATTAGGAATTCTTGTCTTTCTTATTATAAACATGTCTAAAAAGAAACAAACTTATTATTATGGTTAGTACAAGAAAAATGCAAAATATCACAAACCAAAATTCTTCTTTTATCCAAGGAAACCCCAATTATATAAGGATTAACACACAAAATCAAACTGAGAAATTCTAGTTAATTAGTCCCACATAACATGTTTTTTAGTTCCTTATTCCAGTCCTTATGAATGTAGGTTTAAGAACTCTGAGTAAGCTTGCCATATTGTGTAACTCTGCTGTTTTATACACCACAGTTTTTCTTGGTTTAAGAGTGTTTGATGTATGCTCTGTAGCTGTTTCTCATTGTGCTCCGCTGTCTCATTGATTTCTTTCATGGTTTTAACAAATTTATCCATGTGTTACCAAATTGTGCATCAGACAAGAAGTTATGTTTTTGTTGGTAATTTACAATAGTTATTCTCATCTGATTGTGTACTACCATCTGTGAACAATTATGCGCCAAATAGCATCCTGTAGATATATTCCATTCTACATGATTATTATCCATGGATGCCTCATTTAAAGAATTGCATCTAGCTATAGTTTCATTGTTGGTGCATATCAAGAACTTATATTTACCCAGAGTTTGTACAATGCAGCATGGAAGAATATGCCAATGCCATTTCTTCCATCTTTCTTATGGGTACAGGTGGATATGTGTATGTTTTGGGCCCTAGTCTGTGGGTACCTTAGGAATGGATGCTGGCATGTTGTTAATGTTTATCCAGATACAGTGGTCAATTGGTGTTACCCAGACTTCCTCCTGTGTATATGGTGTTTTACACAACTTATAAGGTCATGGTATATTTTTACCTATATATCCATTCTGTGCATTATCTAAAAATATTTGTGGTACATTTAGTTCACATATATTTTCAGCACATTAAGACATTCTTTCAGTGTACAGAATTGTTTGTAATTCTGGAGTTCATCTGCCCATTCCAGTTGCAAACAATATGTCTAATTCTCTAGTTATACTTACTACGTTAGATTTATATGTTTGGCACATAATCACGTTATGATTAGTGGTAATGGGATTTAATGTCCTTTTGTATTCCTGATTGTATGTTTTCTGGAATGCCAGTATTTCTGTTTTTGTGGTATCAATTACTGTATGCAACACATCAATTGATTGTGATACTGCATATAATTCTTCGGCTGTATCTACAATAATTTTTTGTATATGATAGAGTTCTCCTTTTATAGGTTGAATGATGGCTCCTGATACTCTTTCAGCCATATTGCCTCTGAGGATTGCTCCAGCCACGAAAGCTCCCATTGCTAATACTTGTGTTTTCTTCTGAATTTATTCAGTGAGGATTATTATAACTATTAAGAAGATCGATTTGTGCAATATGCTTTGGGCAGTTGCAATGCCATTAACTTAATTTTTAACTCGATGGGTCTAATTCTTGGGAAGAGGATAAGTTTGAGCTGGTAATGTATCTGGTTCAATAATGGAGCGATTACTACTTTTGGCTTACCTGGTGGTGATAAAATGTATTATCTAGGATAGTGGGCTCATTTAAATTTAATCTAAATAGTATCATTATATTTTATATGTCCTCTGTCTACTATACAGGGTATATTTGTGTGCTTCAGAGCGTGCAATAATTTTCTGTTTGTGGGCAAATAATAAATAATATCCCATGGTTCCCCAATTATATTTTGCACATTTGTTTAGGTTTGTGGACTATCAAATCTGACATCATCCATTCTCTATACTGTGGATTGGGTAGTAAGTAGTAGAAATAATACAGTAACTTATCATGTCTAATTTTTGAGACAACCTTCATATCCAAATCTCAGATTTTCCACCACTGTCTGATCACCTGTTGCTGGGATGGAATACAATATCCAATACTCCTTTAATTCTTGTGGTGAGCCTAGCTTTTGCATTATTTTGTAGGACAATGTGTAGTTTTACATATTCCACCTATGTCCACCATGAAAAATTGAAAAGTGGTATTTATTTTATCTTTTTAAATATGGTAATGTTCTGGCTGGTACACTTTTTGTAGTGTCATTTACTTTAATGTCCCATGGTATTGGAAAATCTAACCTCTGGTTGTCTAGTACTGTACAACAGACTGATTTTAATTCACTGTACAACTTTGTTCTGTTACCTGTGTCGCAAAAGGTCTCCTTACCTTGGTGACTTTCACCAAACATGAGGATTATGTAATTGCCTTTTAAATCTCCTTTAGAAAGGTAATGTTTTTCCAAGGTCCTTTTATATTTGCTACTCTAGATTGTCTATTTGACTGTATCGAGCTGGAAAGGTATCACTCTCCTCCAAATAGTACTAGGATATTCTATTTCCTAATATATGACATTGTTGATACCTTTACTTTGCTCTTTATCTTCCATCCAAACTTTGCTGTGTTTAAAATTTTAAAGATTGAAGACATAGAATTCAAATTTTTGTAGGTGGGCCCATAAAATTCTGATCTGCAGTGTTGTTACATTTGGCATCGCTGTTTTGCTCAGATAATCAGAAGCTATAGTGGGGGTCTGGGTCTTTGCAATGTTATTTCCTATGCCTACTGGGTAGCATGTATGTATTGTACTATATGTGCAAGACCTCCGTTTTCTCCATGGTGTTGCTGTTGCTCTCCATGGTTGTGGGATGGAGTTAGTGAGCACTAAGGGCTGTCTGTAATGTTGTATGGGCAGTGCCATTGTTTTCCACCATTGATTTAGGTCTGGAAATTTTTTAGTTTTACTATCATAGTTCCAGGATGGTGAACTGTATGGCATTAGATTGCTGTACCATGGTAAATCAGGGAATTCTGCTACACATAGACAACTTGTTGTGTTCCAATCATTTTTCAAAGTTTTGTCTAGATTTGCTTGCAAGGAATTGGGACATCTGCTCCCATATGGCTTGGGCAAAGAGGGCAGCCATGACTGTAGGGGACAGTATTGAGCAGTTATTTTAGGGCAATGAGTCAAACTCATTGGTTTGCATGAATTTATTGTTGTGGTGGTCGAACATGGTGTTGTTAATTCTCTATTTTTCAAACCTTCTTCATTTTGAATCATTTTGATGTATTATAGATGGTATACCTTAGCTGTGACGGTTTTCTCCAATGATATTGAATATAGATCTATATTGAATGCATTATATAGTTCATTAAAATGACATTTTGATGGATTTTGCTCTTGACAGTATTATTTCCATCGGTGGCACCTAACGTGTAAGTCTTAACGGGATGTGCTGGTTTGGTTGCTCTTCTGAAATGGTCACACGCTTTAAACTATCCATAATTAAATAATAAATATTTTTCTGACAGAAAGTGTGGGTGCTGCCAATGAACTCTTTCCAGTTCTCTCCTCTGCCAAATAATGTGGTGTTTTCCATTTGCCTTTGCAATAGTTGGTGGTGTTAAAATTTCTGGAGGGCCAAATTTGGCATGATGCGGACGTGTGTTTTTCAGGGCATACTATCAGTACTGGTTTCTGTGGCTCTTGTGCTGGCCTCTGGGCCTGAACCTGTGATGTTAGGTGATGTGCTGGTTCCTGCACTTGGTGTACTGCTGGTACTTGGTGTTCCTTGACATAATCTCAAAACAGTAAGAGCCATAAGGCTGTAATCATCCATGGGGAGGCTATAGTAATTATGACTATTCCTGTTATTACCCCCTAGGAGTGTATACAGGGTGAGCATACTGAGATGTTTCCAGGTTTAGGTTAAAATTAGTTTCCCTGCTATCCAGAGTGATACTAGTGAAGTTATTACTAAGTGGGCTGCCAGGACAACTTAACTTGTATGGTGGTGTAGTAACCCAGTCCAGCAACTAGTGCAATTGGAGAATTTTATTTCTGATAATTTTGTATTGGTTGTATTCTACTTTTGATGTGTTATTTGGAATCACCAGTATGTTGGATAATTCCACCAGCACTACAGTATAATTTCTATAAAGTCCTCCTAAGACACCCAGTATGTCACACAATATCTTCTATCTGACACTTTTAGGTCAGCTTGACCTTGTGCTATCCAGATAGTGTTTCCCTGCCCTTGGGTAATCACTTCTGATGCTTCAAGCCTCTGACACTTCTTATTCCTGTGAATGTATTTATAGCCCCTAATTAGTATTTTATTGAGTTTCATTGGGTAATCTATATCTATATTATATTTTACTGCCTCTTATATCAAGAATTCTCTATTCAATTTAGGAATTGAATGTTCAGTTCATGTTCAGTTCATGTTTCCATTTCATTAGTTCTTGTGCCAGGGAGCTACTCTTATCTCTACTTGCTAGCTTAGTTTTGAGCAGGCCATTAAATCTTTCAATGGCTCTTACTGCTGTTGGCTGACAAACCATGTGCTATTCCCATTGTATGTTCATAATCTTACAAAAATTTTTAACATTTTTCCCTGTGAAGTGTGTTCTTTCATCAGTCTCAATATTTGCAGTCTCCAAATGGGAAATCGAATTCCATAATGTGGGTATGGTGAAAGATTGATTTGGGTGTGGCTCACCTTTTGTGGGTTGGTACTTGGTGCATATGTCTACCAAGGTGCATGCATATGCTCCTTTCCAGTGACTTAATGGCCCTATAAAGTCTAATAGTAAGGTACGATTGAAGCTCAGCCTATGTCCTATATTTCTCTTATAGTTGTGTATCAATCTATACTTGGGCAATGTTTTCACTGTTTTATTGTATTTTTAATCCTTCTCCATGTCACCTTTACATTTCTGCATGAAAACCACTGGAACGTGGCATGTGTTCCTGCATGTCACAGTGCCTCATGTGTTTTTAATATTTCTTCAGTGGCAATTTCTGTCTCCAAGTCTCTAGTTGGTATTTGTTTCCATTCAGTTTTAAGCCTTACCTTTTGGGGGCCTATCTGTTCTGCCTTCCAATTTCATTTTAATCTAATTGCTGGGCTGGCTCATTTAACTTCTGCATCATTATGTCTATATGGGTGGCCTTCCTTGTTGGTATGGGCAACCACATGATATATACATATTTTGATATCTTTGGCTGTATTATATAATTGCTCCTAAAACCCTTTGAATCTTATATGTTTGGCATTAATTTTCCAATCATTTACTTTCCATTTTCCTGACAATCTGTCTATACCATTGGCTATGCCCCATGCATCGGTGAACAAATGTAGTACATTTTGTTTTTCTTTGAGGCTTTGTCTTGCTGCTAGCATAGCTACTACTACATCTGCAGGTTGTGCAGATTCATCTGTTCCTTGTTCCATGATCACCATCCATCCCCTGGTCTGTAGGCTGCTGCCTTCCACAAGACCTTATTCTGTTTACTGGTTGCGGAGCCATCCATAAACCAGGCATTAACCAGGGAAGGCTGGTACTCTCCTGTCCCCCAATGCCCTAGTGGTACCTGTTTCTGGGGAGGGGTGGCATGTGGGATGATTGATAATCCCTGTGGAGTCATAGGGCAGTTGGTCTCAAGTATTGACTCCAATGCCTTTGGCATCGACCCCTTTGCAGACAGGGTACGAGAGCGAAGGTGCTCCACTAAGTACCATTTCCACTGAAGTACTTTCCCTTCCATGGGTAGACCGGCCCATGCTTCCTCTGGTGCCTTGATCCAAGCTAGGATCAGGATGGTGGTTCTGAGTAGTATTTGGTTTTGTAGCATGCTATGGCACATTTGAAAGCCTCATATGCTCTTCAAAATGTTCTCTCAAAGAGGAATTTGTTTTCCGACCATGGCAGCATTTACAATAAAATCCAACTGGCCCCTCTCTACTGCTTCTTTTGCAAAGACATTCCAATTTCCATACTGTTTCAGATACAGTATGTCTAAATATACTAAATCCTCTGGTTGAACTTATTGTAGTTTAGAATATTCTTTTATATATTCTAGCACTGTTTTCACAACCTGTTCTTGGGCTTTTTGCTAAAGAAATCATTTGTTTTCCTTGTAATATTTAACAGTGGTTGCAAAGTGACTTGTAAATATGTATGTGCTGTCTGCAATACTCAAATATCCAATAAGATGTATACTCCTGTTTTATTAGTGGTGTTTAAGCAGTTCTAACTTATGACTTCTGTAGGTATTTCTTCTGGTCCTCTATTGGACCACGTGATGCCTAAGAACTTGACCTCTGTATCTGGTCCTGATGCCTTATCCTTATTGACTGCCCACCCATCATCTCTCAGTCTTTGTGTGGTTTGGTCTATTTACTTTTGTATATTTCCTTTTTCTTGTCCTGTTATCAAAGGATATCAATATATGGATATATAACATAATTAGGTGGTTGCCTGACCATCTTAGAACATTGTGAGTAATGATTGGGTTGTTTATATATCTTAAAAACTGTCTTCCTTGCCAAGTGAATGTTATGCATTTTATGTTTTGTGGGTGCAGTGATATGCCAAAGAATATGTCTGAAAAATCTTAATCTTCATGAAAATCTCTTTTTGATCTGGTGATTTTGCTGGCAATTTTGGAAATAATTCAATAATCCTTCGATAATCTCCAGTTAATGTCATTTTGCCCTTAGGTTTTAGCACTAGCCAAGTTGGGCTGCTAAATTTATAACTCGAAGTTAGTTCAATTCTTTCTTCTTTTAATAAGGTTTTGATAGTTTTAAATATCTCCTCCTTTCCTTGATTTAGTGGGTATTGTGATGTAAAGAAGAATTATATTGCTGGTAGTTTTATATGTTCTATTTTTACTTCTGTCAAAACAGGCCTTGCCTATCTATATTTTTAAGGTTTAGAAGATCTGGGAAATTTTGTGATACTGCCGGAAATCCTAAAATAATCTCTGATATACTGCAGTATGAAAAATTTAAGGGAATATTTTGTCATGTACCATCAGTCTAATTCACACACTGGCAGTCTGGATTTGTTTGCCACTCCTTGTATAATTATTTTGTCCTTTCTTAGTCCAGTGTCAGGCAGTCCTGTGTATATTTTAACATCACTACCTGTGTCAATTAGCAATCTAACATTTATGTTCTTATTCTCAACTTTTAGAAACAACATGATATATGGTCTTATTGGTACCTGACTTGTTTCCTGTTGAAAAATGTATGTATTTGCCTTCTTGTAGGTGGGTGATGATTGGTCCTTTTTGTTAGTGGTCACTTTTGTGTTGACCTTCTGTTCCCTAACAAAAGTTTAGGTTTGTCCCTTCCAAAAATCTTATTTGGTGTGTCCTTCTGTGGATTTCTATTTACAAATGGCATTTCTGTCAAAGGGTCCAATATTTGTGAACAGTCTGAAAACTCTGTGTGTTCTCCTTATTCAAATAGCATCCTTTTAATACTTGATATTACTACCTCTTTAAATTTTAACTCCATGTATCCTTTAAAGAAATCAATTACCTCAGAAGCAGTTCTCCAATTTTTAAGTGGTCCTGCCAAATACAAACTCATGTGTGATGGTGCTTTGTTAATTAAAGTTCTTTTGAATTGTGGTATAAGGTGAGCTGCCTGTGGTGCAGCTACTTTGTTGTATATAAGTCACTTTCTCTTCTACTAGATTCAATGTATCTGGTTTTATGTGGAGGTCCTTGATCCACTTGGACTTGAGCTTTGTATCAGGAGAAAAGAATGGATCAATTTGCATGCTTCTACATGCTGACCACCACCTGAGACATCACCATTTATTGAATATGCTGTCTCTTTTTTCCACTGTATAGTTTTGGCTTCTCTGACAAAATCAGGTGACCATACGTTTGTCGGTATAATTTTGGGTCTTTAATTCTCTGGCATTGATCTAGCTGCCTGTCTCTGTACCAATATCATGTGGTTTTTATCACAACTGCTGTGAAGTAGAGTTTGAGGTCAGAGATGGTGATTCCCACAGAAGTTCTTTTATTGTTGAGAGTAGTTTTCACTATCAAGGCTTTTATGTTGCTCCAAGTGAATTTGAGAATTGTTCTTTCTAGTTATGTGAAGAATTGAGTTGAAATTTTGATGAGGATTGCATTAAATTTGTAGATTGCTTTTGGTAATATGGCCATTTTTATTATGTTAATCCTGCCAATCCATGAGCATGGGAGTTCTTTCCATCTTCTGAGGTCTTCATCAATTTCTTTCTTCTGAGACTTGAAATTCTTGTCATACAGATCTTTCACATGCTTGGTTAGAGTCACGTCAAGATATTTTACATTATTAGAAATAATTGACAAGGCTGTCATTTCCCTAATTTCAGTCTCAACCCGTTTATCATTTGAGTACAGGAAGGCTACTGATTTTTTTTTTTTTGAGATTTGAGATTTGAGATTTTATTTTATTTTATTTTATTTTATTTTATTTTATTTTTGTATCTGGCCACTTTGTGGAAGTTGTTTATAAGCTGAAGGAGTTCTCTGATGGAATATTTTGGGGTCACATAAAGATAATTTCATATCATCTGAAAATAATAATATATTGACTTCTTTTTTTCTAATATGCATTCCTTTGACCTCATTTTGTGGTCTAATTGCCCTGACTAGAACTTTGAGTACTATATTGAGTAGATAAGGAGAGAGTGGGCTGCCTTATCTAGGTGGATACTGGTGAGGATGTGGAGAAAGAGGAACACTCCTTCATTGCTAGTGGGATTATGAGGTGGTACAGCTACTCTGAAAATAAGTCTCCTGCTTCCTCAGAAAATTGGACATAGTACTACCTAAGGACCCAGCTATACCACTCCTGGGCATATACCCCCAAATTCTCCATCACATAACATAGACATATGCTCCACTATGTTCATAGCAACTTTATTTATAATAGCCAGAAGCTGGAAACAACTCAGATGTCCCTGAGAAGAATATATACAGAAAATGTGGTACATTTACACAATGGAGAACTACTCAGCTATTAAAAACAATGACTTCATAAAATTCATAGGCTATTAGATGGAACAAGAAAATATCATCCTGAGTAAGGTATCACAGACACAAAAAAAACCATACATGGTATATATGCACTGATAAGTGGATATTAGGGAAAAAATTCAGAATACCCATAATACAACTTCCAGATGATATTAAGCTCATGAAGAAAGAAGATGCTTCAGCCCTATTTAGAAGGGGAACAAAATAATCATGGGAGGTAGAATGCCGAAGGGAAATTAGAAGAAGAGAGTAGGACCAGGGGGAAAAGGGTGGACAGGCTCAGGTATGGGAAGATGTGGAGATGTATAGAGGGTCAGAAAATTGAATAGAGGTGTGTACCTGGGATAGCCACCAGAAAGTCTCAGATGCCAGGAAAGCAAGAGGTTCCCAGGATGCAACAGGTATGACATTAGCTGAGATACCCAACAGATAGAAGAGAGAAACTGTAGAGACCATGTTCAGAGGTTAGGCATTGTTCTACAGTCAAGCAATAGGGCCACCCATTCATCTCAAAAATATTAAAAGAGAATTGCTCCTGCCTAAAGGAAATACAGGGTCAAAGAGTAGAGCAGAGATTGAAGGAAAGACTATCCATAGACTGCCCCACCTAGGAATCCATCTCATCTGTAGACACCAAACTCAGACACTATTGCTGATGCCAAGAAGGACTTGTGGTCAGGAGTCTGATATAGCTGTCTCCTGAGAGGCTTTGCCAGATCCTGAGCAAAAGAGATGTGGATGCATGCAGCCAACCATCCGACTGAGCATGAGGACCCCAATGGAAGAGATGGGGGAAAGACTGAAGGTATTGAATGTGTTTGCAACCCCATAGGAAGAACAACAATATCAACCAAACAGGCCCCTAAGAGCTCCCAGGGACTAAACCACCAACCAAAGAATACAAAGGGAGGAACTCATGGCTCCTGCTGCATATGTAGGAGAGGGTAGCTTTGTTGGGCATCAATGGGAGGGGAGGCCCTTGGTCCTGTGAAGGCTGGATGCCCCAGCATAGAGGACTGCTAGGGCACTGAGGCAGAAGTGTGTGGGTGGGTGGGTGAGTACCCTCATAGAAGCAGGAGGAGGGAGGAGGAGATGGGAATTTGCAGAGGGGAAACCGTGAAGGAGGATAACATTTGAAAGGAAAATAAATAAAATAACAAATAAAAAAGTTGGTAATCAGCTAGGATGAGTTCTATCACCCCCGGCTCTTCTTACTGCTTCAGTAGCAGTTGGCTTTGAGATGGTGGTTTTCCCCCCTCACTCTTTCCCATAGAGCTCTGGTTAGTTCTCTTCCTGGGTTGCAATTAATTTTATTGGACCAGAGGCCTATTGGCAATTTGGTAAAGTTTAAAATAATTAGGACTGCTATAGTCCTTTGAGAGTGTAGTCTCCTCAGGATTCCACTTCAGAGGTGGATCCTGCTGACTATGCCAACTGTGGTGAGTTTCCACTGGCTTATTGCTGGGAAGGAGGGATGGAGTCCAGATACAGGTTGATCTCAATGTTAATTTACTACAATAACAAGCATCAGCCTATCACACAGGCATGCAGTACCTGTCTTAGAGGAAAGCAGCAGAGGTGCTTCCAGGTAAGATTTGTGATCTGTCAGGCACTTGGCATGTCTTAGGCAGGAGTTTCTTCCTCTGAGTCCTAAATCATTGTGCAGGAGCCAGCTCAATCATCTTCTGGTTGGGTAGCGAGATGCCACGATAGTCTCTACTGTTGTAACAGCAAAGCACTCTGGCTGCCAACTGAGAGATTCTGCTTTTATTTGCTATAAAATCACACTAACCATACTTCAGCATCACATCACTGGTCATCATGTCATCCTTATTTAAGACATACAGCTGACATGAATGGCTGTAACACCCAACTCTTATCTACTGCACACAGCTAGCTTCTCTTGCTAAATGACATCTTACTTACTATTTCCTTTTCTTGTTTCTTATTTTACATGCCCTCTACAATAAACTAGTCATAAGAGCTAGATGCAGGTTGGCAGGGTCATGGGAGAAGGGATATGGAAGAAATCGAGTGGAGATCAAGATTAGGTCTGGGAGAGACAGTAGAGAGAGCAAGAGGGCCAGGAGAATGAATGGAATTCTGCAGCTGTCAGGTGTGGTGGGGTTGGGGTCATCTCTATGACACTCCAGAGACCTGGAATGGAGGAGGCTCCCAAGAATCGATATGGATAACCTTAGCAAAGATGCATAGCAGTGGGGATATAAAACCTGAAAAGTCTACCTCCTATAACCAGGCAGAACCCCTGGTGGAGAGATAAGGACACCAACCCACCCCCAAAACTTTCAACCTAAAATTTATTCTGTCTACAAGAAATGCAGCGCCAAAGATGGAGCAGAGTCTAAGGGAATGGCCAACCAATGAGTGGTCCATCATGAGATCCATCCCATGGGACTCACCATAGCTTGATACAATTAGTGATACTCTATTATGCTTGTAGACAGGAACCTAACATGGCTGTCCTCTGAGATGCTCCACCCAGGAGCTGACTTAAACAGATGCAGGGATACACACTCAAACATTGGACAGAGCTCAGGGACTCTTATGGAAGAGTTGGGGGAAAGACTGAGGGCCCTGCAGGGGATAGGGATTCCACAGGAAGAGCAACAGTCAACTAACTTGAAACCTTAGGAGTCTCAGAGACTGAGCCACCAATCAAAGAGCAAACATGGGCTGGACTAAGGACCCTGGCAAATATATATCATACACACATCTATCTAAGTCTTCATGTGAGTCCCCCAACAATTGGAGCAGGGGTTATCCCTAAAGCTGTTTCCTGTAGTGGAACTCATTCATCTACCTGGAATTCCTTGTCTGGCCACAGTGGGAAAGGATGCACCTAGCCTTGCAGAGACTTTATGTGCTAGGGTTGGGGGATACCCATGGTGAGGCCCACACTTGTCAGGAGCCATAATGGGACAAGCTAATAATGAGCAGATGTTCATCCTGAAATGCTTGCCTCGGATTATTATATAATCTGCGACGAGTGTGCCCCATTAGCAAGGCTGTTGTGGACGTGATTTTAGAAAAGATTCCTGCTATTAATATGCTTTTCCCATTGTTATTATTATTATTAGACATTTGCTACTATCACTAAGCAATAGCACACCCCTTTGTAGCAGATCTCTGCAGACCCAGAAAGATGTACTGTCTTGTAGTAGCACTATATAGAGAAATAGATGACTTCTTAAGTCTTTATGATGATCCTATAAGAATTCCTAAAATTATATCAATGATTATTAAGCTCTTTTATATCAGGACTGCTGTTAAGTCCCTCAGGCATAGTCGAAACTGCAATGAGAACTCTTCCAGTCTCCTGAGTGTTATCAGTTAATTGCCCCTAGACCTTTTCCTGCTTAGAGCACATTCCAAGAGGTCATAAAACCATTAACCTAGGTCACTAGAGGTTATCCACAATTTATTATAGGTACCAGGACAGAAGAGAAAATATTGCCTGGGTTTATCTATACAAAACTTCACTAATTTCTTTTTATTTATTTATTTTATTTTATTTTTTATTTTTTCATTGGATATTTTATTTACATTTCAGATACCAACCCCTTCCCCCATTTCCCCTCCCTAGAAAACCCCTATCCCGTGCCCCCTTTTCCATTTTGCTTTTATACAATTTTTTTAAATGCTAATCAAAGACTTTATAAGTATGGTAATGCTCAATCAGAAGTGTAACCTGCTACCCAGCCTAGCTATGTAAACTATCTTTGACTGGTGGAGACATGTGAACTTCTGCCTCCATGCCCCCTCTCTCTTTCTCTTTTTCTCTCTCATTACCTAGCTTCTCATCTACTTCATCTTCTCCTCTCCTTACTCCATCTTTTCCTCTCGGCGTTCCTTCCCCCTTAGCTCCTCCTACATATTACCCTTTCTGTTAAATAAAACTTTTCTCACAGAATACAATTAGAGCATAATTATTACTATTTGTACCAGTGAGGTACAAGATAGTCTTAATACCCAGTTCCTCCTCTTTTTGACTAACCAGAATCTCTGTCGTCTCTCTTGACTAAAACACTTAATTTTGAACCTGGCTTTTTCTTGGCTTTAGAAGGAATGTCAGATGAAAACCATCCACTCAGATCTTTTCTCTCAAGGTAAATAGCCAGGATTGGCTAAGAGTCTATAGGTCTTCAACGCCGTCAGAAATCCAGAATGACTAGATTAACTGAAGTTATGGGAAGCACTAAGCATAGCTTCTAAAACTTAGCCAATTTATAAAGACCGCTGAACACCTGGACAGCCCCTATACTACCGAACATTGGAGCATCAAATCTTCAGCCTTCTGGTCCAAATTCATCTGACAGACCTTAGTACTGCAGAATTATTAAGGGCTGTTTACTCTGTCTAGGCAGATATAATCAGTCGACTATTCTGCAAGTGTGTCCTTTTCTGGACAGTAATTTGTCTGTAGATGGAGAGAGGCAATTCTTGCCTAGTGGCTATCTCACCACAACTGGAGTAACTCCAAGGATGCTCAATTTCTTCTTAGAATCCAAGACAGGAAGCTGTCAGGAGCAGACAGGTCTCTAATCAAAATGAACATTAATATAGAAATATTTGTGACGTCAATTCTATGGATTTCTGACGTTTTGAAATCCAACTATCCATGTAAGGTAACCTGGACTGCTGTCTGTTATCTCCTCTCAGCTATTTCTAAATGAAATATAGAAACACCCTGGCAATAAAATCCAAGTCATGAATTTGCTATAGTCCCTTAATTCACAGGCTAATCATCCCAAATCAGCTAAAAAAAAAAGTTAAAGAAGGACTGGGTCTAAACCTTGTATTTCTAAATGTGTTATACAGGCACAATGCCTAGGAGAGTATCAATATTCATTTCACTTTCATATCAATAAGAAGCTTATACCATTGAAAACCTTAAATTTGAAATCCAAGTGAATTTTGTACCATATAAGAAATTATAACTTCATCTTGATACTAAATTATACAGATTTCTACCAATAGGTTATGGCTATGCCATAAATCCTAGCTAATCCTCCCTGTTCCAACAAAACCACTACTTTTTTTCAGAGAGACAGCCTAATATTAACCACCTTAGTCCCCAAGTCCAGGGAATAGGGGCGCTGACTCTTCTTTAACTTCTTCAAGCTGATTACGAGTGTTGAGATATTAGAAGAGGGGTGGAGGGGAAGAGTAAATTGATAAGCTTCTGACACTCTGTCTTCACTGCACCCAGATAGAATTCCCAGACACCGGAGGTTTGAATAGGTCTGCTCATTTTGCTTGATAAGTAGATACACCAAAGCGGTGTATTCTGCAATATACAATTCTCTGGACAGGTTTTGGTATCAAGAAAAAAATTTTTTTTTCTAGAGGGCTGACTTTTTTTTTTTAAAGATGTTGGTTCTAACAACTTTTCCCCCCCTTTCATGTAGTTGGTTATAATATTTACATTTCAAGTTTTATCCTCTTGTCCCATTTCCCCCACCATCCAGGAACCTTTTATCCCATCCTCCCTCCTTATATCCCTTCTATGAGGCTGTGCCCGCACCTACTCCCCACCCCCATTACTCCCTCCTCACCCTCACATCCCCCCCATTCTGTGTTCCTTTTTCATGGGACCAAGTATATCCTCTCCCACCTATGCCCAACAAGGCCGTCCTCCCCTACGTATACCGCTAGAGTCGTAGGTCCCTCCCTATGTGCTCCCAGGCTGGTGGTTTAGACTCTGGGGGGCTCTGGTTGTTTGGTATTGTTGCTTTCCTCTTGGGGTCACAAACCCTTCCTGCTCCTTCAGTCTTCTAAGTTCTCCATTGGGAAACCTTTGATCTTATCAGTGGTTAGCTGTGAGCATCATCCTCTGAATGTGTCAGTCTCTGGTAGACCTCTAAGGAGACAGCTATATCATATTTTTGACAGCATGCATTTCCAGCCATCCACATCAATGTCTAGCTTAGGTGACAGTACATGGGGTGGATGCCCAGGTGAAATGGTGTCCTGATGGCTCCTCCTTCAGTTTCTGTCCCATGTTTTTCGTTTCCATAATTGCTCCCTTGAGTATTTTTGTTACTGGTTCTAAGTAGAATTGAGGCAACCCCTCTTGGTCTCTCTTCTTCATGAGCTTCACATGGTCTGTGGGTTGAGTCTTTGCTATTCTAAGTTTTTGGGCTAACATTCGCTTAACAGTGAGTAAATACCATATGTGTTCTTTTGTGATTGGGTTAACTCACTAAGGATGATAATTTCTAGATCCATCCATTTGACTATAAATTTCTCGAATTCATTATTTTTAATAGCTGAGTAATACTCCATTGTGTAGATGTACCACATTTTTTGTATCCATTCCTCTGTTGATGGACATCTTGGTTCTTTCCAGCTTCTGACTATTATAAATAAGGCTGCTATAAACATAGTGGAGCATATGTCCTTGTTATATGTTGGAGCGTCTTCTGGGTATATGCCCAGGAGTGGTATAGCTGGATAATCAGGTAATGCTATGTCCAGTTTTCTGAGGAACCACCAGACTGATTTCCAGAGTGGTTGTACCAGTTTGCAATCCCACCAACAATGGAGGAGTGTTCCTCTTTCTCCACATCCTCACCAGCATCTACTATCACCTGAGTTTTTGATCTTAGCCATTCTGACTGGTGTGAGATGGTATCTCAGGGTTGTTTTGATTTTCATTTCCCTGATGACTAAGGATGTTGAGCATTTCTTAAGGTGCTTCTCAGCCATTCGAATTTCCTCTGTTGAGTATTCTTTGTTTAGCTCTGTTCCCCATTTTTAATAGGGTTGTATGGTTTTCTGAAGTATAATTTCTTG
>JANHMN010000019.1:11383187-11411545 GCA_030674055.1 Rhabdomys pumilio | reverse complement strand
TATATATATATATATATATATATATTTTTTTTTTTTTTTTTTTTTCTGGTTGTTCCAGACAAGGTTTCTCTGTGTAGCCCTGGCTGTCCCGAAACTCACTCTGTAGACCAGGCTAGCCTCGAACTCAGAAATCTACCTGCCTATGCCTCCCAAGTGCTGGCATTAAAGGCATGTGCCACCACTGATCGGGTCTAAGACACATATTTTGCACACTGTGGATGGTTGATGAAACTGTTGGTTGGATGTTATTAAGTTAGAAAAACAGTTACATTCAAGCTTCTGTCATTTTTGTTGGAGTTGTTGGAGCCCATAGGTATTTACTCTTGAAACCCAAATAAAGAAAATTTATTCATTTTATGCTCCAAAACTACTCATGCCTGGTTTATTAGAAAATGGGTCTATAATATCACAGTGCCCAATGATTTTTTTTTTTTTTTAGCTAACTCCAGACTTGAGAAAGTTTTCTTCATCCTTTCAACTTTATGACACATTGTGACAACTCATTAAGTTAGCAGGGTTTGGTCAAACTCAGACATATTATCTGTGGTCATTTCTAGTGATCCTGTGTTTATAGATGTGGCTAGATCCCAGAGTACAGTTTTCAAAGAATGGTGGGACATCATTGGTGGTTGTATTTTCTATGGGCTTACAGACATGTTGGAACGATTTTTAAGATATTCAGTTAAAGTTGGTAGTATGGCTATAAAAGGGTTAAAAGTTTTCAAAATCTCCTAACAGACTGGGCAGAAGCAAGTGTGCAGGTCAGCTTGGTCATGAGCTCTGTGTTTCAGGAACTTGGCTGACCACAAGATAGATGGTTGATTATGAATAGGCTCTTAGAGAATAGTCTATACAAAATGTTCCTTAGACCCTGTCACAAACTGAATAATGGGCTGGGACTTTCCACAGGTACTCTCCAATAACCCTCCTTTACTCCCCCTGGGTTGTGGTTTCCCCCCTAAGTTGTGGTTTTTGACTTTAAATTCTCTCTGTCTCCAAAGCCCCAGGGTCAGACCCCACTGCCCCTGCGTGGGTCATGGGTCTTGACCTCAACATGTTGATTGAAATATACCTCTTGCTGATTGCATCAAGTTCAGTGTCTTGTGAGTTAATGGGTGGCTGAGAATTCCTGAGACTTGGGTGAGGTCTTCCCTTCGTGGGGGCCTTACAGCTGGAGAAATGTTTGCTTCTCATAGCTGATGCTGCTTATGTAAAAATTGTTTTGAGCTTAGATGTTGAGGAGAGCTGGGCGGTGGTGGTGCACGCCTTTAATCCCAGCACTTGGGAGGCAGAGGCAGGCAGATTTCTGAGTTCGAGGCCAGCCTGGTCTACAGAGTGAGTTCCAGGACAGCCAGGGCTACACAGAGAAACCCTGTCTCGGAAAATCCAAGAAAGAAAAGAAAAGAAAAAAGAAAAAGAAATACAGGAGAACACATGTAAACAGGTAGAAGCCATTAAAGAGGAAAAACATAAATCTCTTAATGAAAAAAAAAAAAAAAAGATGTTGAGGAGAAGTTTTAATACCAGACTAATTTCAAAACATGTAAACATGATGAGTTTGATGGATTTGAGGGAACAGGAATCCTAATCCTTCAAAATTTCTACCCTAAGCTAAATAGCCATCTTAATGACATCAATGACATTTTCCTCACTCTTTTTTTGGGGAGGAGTCATGATTCTGTAATGATTCACATGTAGAATTCATAGGAAAACTTCTAGGAGTCAGTCCTTTTCTTCTATCGTGTGTGTCCTGAAAATTAAATTAAGGTTACCATTTTTTCATCAGTCACTTGTACCCGCTGGTCCATCTCACCAGCTATCATAATATTTATCATGTTGCTACACTGTGGTGGCCATTCCTGGTTGTCAACTTGACTATATCTAGAATGACCTATAATCCAGAATTGGAAGGCTCACCTGTGATCCTGATCTTGAGGCTGGGAGATACAAGTTTCTGACCTGGATATTGGCATGAAGATCTTGAGGCATAGTGGCCATGCAAAGTTTAGGCCCAGGCAAAGTAGTACACCTTTAATCCAGATCCAGGCATGTTGGTACACACCTTTAATCTGGTCCATTTCTTCTGCTGGAGACCCACATAAGAACATTGGAAGAAGGAAGACTTGCTCTTCTTTGCCTGCTTGCTGTGTGTATATATTTAATACATTGTCCTTCATATGACCCAGTGTTGGAATTCTTTGGTGTAAATAAATGTTTGGTTTTATTTATCAAGGTTAGATTTAAGTTCCCTGTGTATAGGTCTTGCTGAGTGGGTGTCTCACATTCAAACCTGAGGGGACTACAGCCATATCATGGAAGCTTCCCAAGGCCCTCATTTGTATACAGCCTTCATTTGACCCATGATAGTGGGCAGGGCAGAGAGGCCTTTAAAAAAAAAAAGCACCACAAGCCAAAGCGTCTCTGTGGATTAAGGATCCTTGGCCATAAAACTCATTCTGTGTCTCAGCATTGCAGGGATTTCGGATAGGAAAAGTTGCTACTTTTTGTGTGTTTGTGTGTATATAAAGTGGACTTTCCACTGTCATCCAACACCTAAGTTTATCAGGTACTTCACTGAGAAAGCCTAGGTTTTTAAGCACAATAGCAAAACATCAGCTCTGTATTTTCTCCTGTTATTTCATTACAGTAGCTGCCCATGGGGACTAAAAAAAAAGTCTTCCAACATATTTTAAGGCCTAAAATCTTAGTTCCCCATTCTCCTACCTTTATAGATTCAAAAGCCTTTCTCACCTGGCATCATAGATAAACATAATTGTTTGGGGAGTTGAATTTAATTAACGTACCTAACTTTGTTAACCCGTCTTGGCTTTAGTGACTTGATCACGGTGGTGGCTTTAGTGAATGCAGTGACAAAAGCAGACGATGCCATTGCTTTCTTTTCTTAACGTTTCTCAACCACAGAGAGAGCTAAAAGGAAAAGCTGACTGCAGCGTGATTTTTCTTCTTTTTGGCCACTTGCAGTGACTTTTTATTGTACTTGATTCTTGTGTGCCCTAGTGTGCTGTGAGGGTCACCATGTTGGATTTGTGCAGAGCTGAAAGCACCAGGTGTGCCAGAGATGCAGTTTGTGATTATGTTTGCACTGGATCGTGTTTTGAACAAGACACTTGGACTGGTGAATTCTTTCTTTTGAAGTGGAAAGGAAAGTTGTAGATCAGGACTCCACACCCTGCTCACAGCTCAGCAGTGTAGGTGTGTCTGAGACTGGTGTGCACAGCTGTAGGTGACCTGGGCCTCCTCACACATCAGACCTGTGCAAAAGCTGAGAGTGAATACAGAGGACTCTGGTGTGCCACGTAAGAGCCTTTTAAAGTAAATCGAAGAAACAAGGAGTCACTGCAGAAATGTGGAGAGTTTTAAAAGATCTGAATGGGTGAGGGGTAGGGAGGGTTAGGGTTTACAGAGTAAAAACGTCTGTGTTATAAATTACCTCACCTTGTATTGGAACACTATTTCTCAGCACTTCCTGTGTCTGTATTGCTTAGATGGCGGGATGGATGCCAATATAAAACAGCTGTGTTGGCAATTATCTGAAAATATTTTTTAACTTTGTTTTGAAGTGTGCCCTTCCCCCCTTTAAGTTTAAAGTCAGAATTCCTCTCCTTGATTTATTGGTTGTAATTGTATTGTAATTGGTATGACTAAGTCATATTGGAAAGAAGTTGTGCCATAAAGGTCTTTAATTTTTTTTAAATAAAAACATTTAAATCAACGAAAAAAAGAAGAGTTTGGTAAAATTTCAGAATTCACGGGATATCTTGATTACAAGATTATCTCTTAGACCTCCAAAGACTGGTTTACTGTGTGAGCTAGATTCAGTAGCTAGATTCAGAGGTTTATTTCATCCCTGTAATGTTTAACTCACTACAGATAAGAATAATTTCTTGTCGTTTAATAGAAGACTTTAGACAAATGAAACTCAAAAGTTAAACCAATGAAACAGTAGTAACTGGTTCATTCATGTTGAAACAGCCAAAGCATTTAGTAATATGCCTGGTATCTATGACAAATTTTAAGAAAATAAATGATCTTTCAGGTGAGCAGATATAAAATTGAATCAGTAGAAGGACACAAGAAAGTACTATGGAATGTTTGGGATTTCCAGTAGATTCTTGAAACAACAACAAAAAGAATCCCCACAAATGTATATAGGTAAAATAGTATGTTTTATTTAGGGTTTTACTGCTGTGAACAGACACCATGACCAAATCAACTCTTAAAAAGAACAACATTTAATTGGGGCTAGCTTACAGGTTCAGAAGTTCAGTCCATTATCAACAGGGCAGGAGCTTGGCCATGTCCAGGTAGGAATGATGTGGGAGGGGCTGAGAGATCTATATATTGTTCCAAAGGCAAACATGAGAAGACTGGTTCTCACAAGGATAGGAGGAGGGTCTTGAAGCCCACCTCTACAGTGATATACTTCATCCAACAAGGCCACACCCACTCCAACAAGGTCACACTTCCTAATAGTGCCAGTATCTGGTCCAAACATATGGAAATCACCACAGGGTATTTTTGATTTGCTAATGTATATCATTTATTGCACAAAAGTAAATGTTACACATAAAGGACACTCAGTCATTAGGGTAAGTAGTTAGAGGAAATAAAATCACATATGATTTGGTCTCAACCCTGGTAGATACAAAAACCTATCCTTTTATTAAAGCAGCCACCTTTCCAAATACTTCAAGATACAATGAAAGGGTCCATTGCCTGTGTCTTTTGTAAAGATATCACATATACCTATAAAAGAAAAAAAATAAATTAAGAAGGTTCTACAACATTAGAACCATATGTCTTCTCTCTTTTTTAATTTAAAAAAGAAACTAGATCTTATAAAGTTGGAGGAAGTAAAGCAAACAAGAGACTTTCATCCCTCAATGATAAAACTTATAATAATCTTAAGGTAGAGGCCTGTCATCCCAACCTTCAGGAGGCTGAAGCAGGAAAATGAAGAGTTCAATGTCCATGTGAGCTCAATTCTGAGACTTTGTCACAAAAACAGATAATTGGATGATAGCTGATAGATAGATAGCTGATAAATAGATAGATAGATGATAGATAGATGATAGGTAGATAGATAGATAGATAGACAGACACACAGATAGATATATAAATAGACAGATAGATAGATAGACCTTCCTCTTACACCCCAAATACTTGGGTATGAAGTCTAGAATGGAGCCAATTTAGCCTGGATTTTACATATTTCAGAATGAGACAGTGGACATTACTTCTCTTCTAATACTTTAATGTAATCCAGCTTTTCTGGTAAGGAAATGATGAATACAAACTCACACAGCATCAGCCTAGTTCAGATCACTGGACTAGGTGCCAAGCCAAAGCCCATAAAAGAAGGAACAGAAAAGATTGTTCATAACACATATTCTGAAAGCAAACATCAGCTAAGCTTTGTCCTTTCATTCAGGGCAAAGCAGCACCATATAGACTCACATTTCTTTATTATTCCAATATTTATCACCAAGAGTAATATTTTTGTGAATCATATAATACTTTTAAATTTAATAATGTGATATCTTATATATGGCTACAGTATCAAATAGTATACAGAAAAGTAGAAAGATATCCTACATGAAGTTCAAAACTTATGGAAATCTTCCATGTCATGGTAAATAATAACCCATGGAGGCCTTTTTTTTTTTTTTAACAAATCCCTTTTCTATTTCCATTTTCAAAATTGTCTGTAAAGAAAACAGAATTAAGTTAAGGAAAAGCCATAGATGGTTACCATGCTTTATTGAAAGTTTTTGTGCTTTAAATGATCTTTGCAATAATTAATTATGACTAATTTTAGTATGTCAAGTATAATAATGTTATACTGGTAAATGGGGTTACAGTTCACTGTGGGTATTGGGTATCTAGGGATTCAAAACATTATAAAAGGACTCACACACAGAGAAGTCATCATTACCACAACTCCCACAGTTTTCTCCAGAGTCCTTGGGTTTTTCAGGAGATTTTCTCTCTTTAGCACTCCCTGTGTGTTCCTCATCAGCCAAGTTGGTGCTTTCATCAACTGATCTCTCTTTATAGGCATCTGAAATGAATAAGAACAGCCATAGATGAAATGTCAACTCTTCTTTGTAATGATAACGGTGTTATTAAAATTTGAATATCCATTCTTATTTGAATTAATCAGTTCTGTCCCAGGTTCAGGCTCAATATCCCCATATGATTGACATGATGAGTTCTCATGCATATAAACATTATAAAAATTGTGGTGGTTATTACCATTATTATATGAAGGAGATCATTTAAAGCAAACAGGCAGATGTAATCAGGCACTAATAAGTGAAATGAAATTACAGACATGTCGGCATCCCTAAATTCATGGCCCACAGAGAGGGTAAGTGTTTATATTGTGTCACAAAATTTAAGCTCAAGTAAGAATCATTACTTACAGCAAGAGATCAGGATAGTGGTGACATAAATAAACACAGAGAACAACAGGAGCCTCATGGTGGTGAATGGAAGAGCACAGGAAGAAAAGCACAATCAGGTTCCACAGCTAGGTCTAGGAATACTCTTGCAAAGCATGCCATACATTTAGTACACATAGAGCTCACCAATGAGAAACTGCCACAACCTGTTAAGTGAGTAACAAGAAAGGTTGGGAGGCATAGCAAAAGAGAACCACTCATAGAGCCAGAAGGTATTTAGAAAGGTCAAGGCTTCAAATGTTTGACAGATCCTTGATTCTGACAACCCAGGCACCTGATCAAACTATTTCTGTATTAAAAAATTTGCCTTTTTCTTGTCTGAGACAAAGTACTGTCATAAATATAAATTATCCGAAAAGTTGGAGATATCCAGCATCATGTTCTTGCCCCTTGGAAGGCAGCAGAAATTAGAAACTAACAGAATCCACAGATCCATGTCTCATTCAAGCGAGTAGTTGGAGTAGATTGATTAGGTCCAAGTGTTCCCTGGAACACAAAACACATTCAAAACCCACTGTCCCCACAGTACATGCAGAAAGGGTAATCTGATGACACAGGGAGTGTAATGGCAACAATGTTCCAAAGCCTAGATCTACCTTCATGGTATCTCTGAAATTGTGGTATAAAATTCAGAATCAAGGAGGAAAAGGCCAGGAAACCAAATTTATTTTTGTAATGACTGCACACACTGGGAAAAATTCATTCATGATTAAGAATGATTTTAATTTATTCTTGACACCACAATTCTTATAGCCAAGAAATTTTCGAGTTCCTGGTGATCATGCTTTACACACTTGAGTGCTGGGATTACAAGTATGTGGCACTACACGCAGATTTAACATATGATGATAGGATGCAATTATAAAGCAGATACAATAATACATTTAAGAAATATAGAGAGACCTGAATTCACCTGTAAGAGCGCTGAATGCTTTTCCAGAGTTCTGTCTTCAATTCCAAAAACTCATTTGTTGTCTCACAACTGTCTGTAACTCTAGTTCCAGGAGATTCCACATCCCCTGCTGGCCTCCATTAAAGAGTATGAGACACACAAGTGGTACACAAACATACTTTCAGACAAAACATCTACATGCATTAAGTAAAAAAAAAATTAAAAACATATTGTAGAAAACAAGGTACTCAAGTACATAAAGCCTTACATAGTTAAGAATACATAACTTGGAAAAATAAAGAATGAAATAAGAACAGGAAAAGAGCAATATGTTATAAATGAGAGAGAATTTTCTCATGCAATATATGTATAGGACATGAAATCAGCAAAGGCATTAGGAGAGGAGAGGAAGAAAAATAAAGTTGGAGAAAGATGACGCATAAAAGAGGGTAATGGAAGGTATGGGGAATGAAGAGGAGAGAAATGGGAAATGTGTGGGAGAAAGGAGAGAACCAGCTACAGGAAGAGAGAGAACAGTGAGGGAGGTGATAAATAAAATTAATGTATAGGTTGGGAGTGAAATGGCAAATTAGAAGGCACCTCAGTGTAACCCACAGAAGAAAATAGTTATCACATTGAACAATACACTTTATTCCTATAGTGGATAATTATTGAGGGTGAGGAGAACAAGCAGGTGTGAAAGATTCCCAGCTACAGAACAAACCTTGTTTCAAGTCAGTGAGAACTGCAAGGGAGGTTCTTATGGTTGTAGCACTCTATGATACAAAAACCCAGACACAGATTTCACCAGAGATTACCATGGGCAGAGAGAAGTATCTTTGCTGATTTAGGGTGGAGTACAGTGTGATGTCTGATCTTGAAATTCCCTGTGGGCTCTGTGAGACAGTATCCAGAAATTGAGCAGCAATGCAGAAGTTTGAATGCTCTGTGTATCTCAGAGTCGTCATCCCAGAACCATTTCAATGGCACATGCAAAAGGTGTTGTTTCTGAAGACTACAAAAGCAGAGGCTGACAAAGCTCATCCTCTGATAGGAAATAGATTTCCAGAACAATGATAAATAGCATGGATGCAGTCACTTCTGTTCTTTGTAATTAGATTCCAAGAGAGGAAAACATGACCATTTACCACAAGTGGAAAATAATAAATTAAAATATCTCCCCAAAGTAATATTTTATAATGAGGACTGAGGAAAAGTTAATGGATCTATGACACTGTTTTTTAAAGAAAGAAGTAAAAACACTTATTAGATCCATAAAAACAGATTACTTATATAAAGGTTAATTTAGGGGGGTGGAAAAGACAACTCAGTATCACCTGTATCTCTAGTTTCAGCACGATCCAAGAATTCCAGCCTCTGGAGGTACCTGCACTCATATGCACATATTGCAACATACACAATATTATAAAAATGATAATGAATTAAAATTGCTATGAGACCTTTTTTATACTGAACAGAAACTAGACATAAGTGGCAATTTTGTTAGACCTCATCGAGATAATGAAAAAACTGTGAAACTCTTGTTTCATAAATTTGATTTACAGCTAAGAAGTTGACCTTTATTCTTCATGGGAACAGTTTACATTTAAAATGCTACAAGAAAGGTCTGAGTAAAAACCTAACTCCTGGACAAAACAGGGCAACTGCATATATAAATTAATTTAACTAGGATCGAATGTACAAAGTCCCCCATCTCTTAGTAGAAGTACTGCCTAATGATAAGATCATTATGCAGGTTATATTTAATCCATTTTATTGCTTTTCTTTTTATTAATTCTTTGAGAGTTTCATGCACTTTTAAAGTCATATTTATCCCTAACCCAAATTTTACATGATCCATCTCCCTCTCTTTTTTCACTCAAATTTGTACCTTTACTTCTGGGAAACCAATTCATGTCATTGAAGTATTGTTAAAAATGTAGTTTTTCTTTACAAAGTAGCTGATTGGCTTGGGTCTTCACACATGCAAAATTATCTCTCGGTTTCTCAGCTGTTACAAAGTGCCACCATGACTATGGTGGTTGTGTAACCACCCTCTCTATGGTGTTGTATGTTGTGGTTTTGGCTTTTATTGTGTTTGTATATTTTTATGAGTGTATTTTATGAAAGTAGTCTTTAAACTCTGTGTATATAAAAACAATGCAACTTCACTGACTGAACCCGCTAAGTCAGTCAACAGTGTCCCAAGGAAGAGATGAGGATGAAAGAACAAGACAATCTCAGAACACTACTACATGATTTCAGCAAGCACTGGAACAAGTATATCTTTCTCCAAGCTGCTTTTGTACTGTACTAAACGCATGCAAAAGACAGGATCAACTCCTGGTTAAGACACTGTTATACATAAACAATTCCTATGGTCACTGTTTCTAGGAAATTATTATAATGGTCAACACTCAAGAAACACATATCTTCAACTGTATTTTTCTTGGGCCAACTCTACTGTTCTGATACAACCCATGTAATTATTCCTGCCAACTTTCTTGAGGCATCACCAAGAGCTCCCCACACTTTACCTTCTGTCTAAGTTTAGTCTCTTAGGTATGATTCTTAATTGATATTATACTAATTAACTTCCTTACTTGGGTGCATTTCCCTCAATTCCTAAACCTGTTAAATTATAGCTTGATATGCATTGTACTACACATTTATATTCCTTTATTTCTCAATAGTTATTGAAGTTAAAGGAATTTTTTCTAACTGGCTATTATGAATTGAACAATGACTTTTCCCATCTTCTGTGGCTCCTTCTTGATTTAACATTGTGCTCTCAGGGTTGTATTGCAGATTGTGCCAAATAACACAAGTGCATAAAGTGAGGGGTTGACTAGTACCTACCACCTTGGTCCACTTAAGACAAATGATACTGTGACACTACTGCAATCTAGTCTCAACAGAACATTCCAAATAATGCATTTGCCAGAATATAGGTGATAAAAAAAATCCGATAATGAAAATAATCACAATTTTGCCAGGCTCAGTGCAGAAACACATGAAACAGAAAACTCAATTCTTATAGCTCTTAAAGATACAAATTCCATAGTTATGGATTGATATAAGAGTAAAGTAGTTATGAAAGGGCAAATATGTAGATATGAAAGGACAAAAAATATAATTATAAAAATATTTAATTCTTCTGTCCCCTATACTTAATTTTCTGCCTCACATCACTGCCTGTTTTCTCAGATATCTGCCAGTACCAGGGAAAACAGGGAAGACCTATTCCCAAACCTTGCCTGCCAAGTCCCCTGAAGGCAACCTCATCATCCTTGAACTGTCCCCTACCCCATGAACTTCATTTTCCTGCCCACGACACTACCTGCTGACCTAGATGCTGGTCTGGAACCAGGGACTCCAGGCCACACTGGTACTATGGACCACAGAGACAAGGTTATGGAAGCCAAAAACAAAACCAAAAAAACCCAAAACAACAGCAACAAAAACAAAACAAAACAAAACAAAACAACACAACAAAACCACAAACAAAACAAACAAACAAACAAACAAACAAAACAAAACAAAACAAAAAAACCCCACACCAGTAGAGACTCCATTCTGGACCTGAAGGCTCTCTAGTCACCAGAACTCCAGGCCACTCAGGCCAGAAAACATAGAGGAAACAGAAGCAAAAGGTAAAACCATCCAAAAACCCACATCCAATAAAGATAAACTCAGAAATGAGCATCAGGAGTCCTGGTGGGCATCCCCATATGCCTTGAGCCACTTGTTATCCCCAGTGGACCTTCATTATCCTGGGACTTCTCTGTCTACCTTCATTAGACCTCTTGATCTGGAAGCATTAGGTTAGATCCCCTTCTAGCATTCATCTTCCCTGTCCACTGAGTCTTCTGGGCACCCTAGCTGCACTGAGCAGCCTGCTGCTCACACTGGACTCCCATTCTCCTGCCACCTTTCAGCTACCTTCATCAGACCCACTGATCCAAAACAATATATCCCAAGGATATTTACTAGAGGCCTGCAACACAAGAATCAAGTTTAGGCCCCTCCCAGTACATACTACAACAGGTACATCCAGGGACAAAGCCATTCAGATTTAAAGGCCCTGGAAGGAACACACCTGAAAAGCAAGACTCAGATCTAAAATCTCACCTCATAAAGATGATAGAGGATTTTAAGAAGGACATAAATAACTCCCTTAAAGAAATACAGGAGTGGTGGTGGCGCACGCCTTTAATCCCAGCACTTGGGAGGCAGAGGCAGGCAGATTTCTGAGTTCGAGGCCAGTCTGGTCTACCGAATGAGTTCCAGGACAGCCAGGGCTACATAGAGAAACCCTGTCTCAAAAAACCAAAAAACCAAAAAAACAAAAAAACAAAAAACCAAAAAAAAAAAAAAAAAGAAAAAAGAAAAAGAAATACAGGAGAACACAGGTAGACAGGTAGAAGCCATTAAAGAGGAAACACATAAATCTCTTAATGAAATACAGGGAAACACAATCAAACAGGTGAAGGAATTGAACAAAACCATACAGTATCTTAAAACAGAAGTAGAAACATTAAAGAAAACATAAAGGAATACAACACTGGAGATAGAAAACCTAGGAAAGAGAGCAGGAATCACAAATGCAAGCATCACCAACAGAATACAATAGATAGAAGAGAGAATCGTTGTCATAGACGATACATTGATACAACCGTCAAAGAAAATTCAAAATTCAAAAAGCTCCTAACTCGGGCTGTTGAGATGGCTCAGCTGTTAAGAGTACTGACTGCTGTTCCAGAGGTCCTAAGTTCAATTCCCAGCAACTACACGGTGGCTCATAATCATCTAAATGAGATCTGGTGCCCTCTTCTGGTGTATAGGCATACACGTAAGCAGAACACTGTATACATAGCAAATAAATAAATCTTAAAAAAAAAAAAGTTCCTAACTCAAAATATTCAAGAAATCTGGGACACAAAGACCAAATCTAAGAATAGTAGGCATAGAAAAGAGCAAAGATTCCCAACTCAAATGGCAAGTAAACATTGTCAACAAAATTATAGAAGAAAATGTCCCTAACTTAAGAAAGAGATGTCCATAAACATAAAGAAGCCTACAGAATGCCAAATACATTGGGTCAGAAAAGAAATTACTCCTGTCACATAATAATCAAAATACCAAACACACACAACAAAGAAAGAATATTAAAAGCTTCAAGGGGAAAAATGCTAAGTAACATATAAAGTCAGACCTATCAGAATTACACTGGATTTCTCAACAGAGACTCTACAAGCCAGAAGATCTTGGGCAGTTGTTATACAGACCCAAGAGAACACAAATGCCATCCCAGGCTACTATGCCAAGCAAAACTCTCAATTGCCATAGATGGAGAAACCAAAGTTTTCCAAGACAAGACCCTTCATCTTAAAAGTATTGGAGAGATCAGAAATTCAAGGTCCATACCTAAACATGATAAAAGCAATATATAGCAAGCCAGTTAGCCGACATCAAACTAAATGGAGAGAAACTTAAAGCAATCTTACTAAAATCAGTGACAAGACAAGCCAGCCCACTCTCCCTTTACCTATTCAATATGGTACTTGAAGTTCTAGCCATGGAGGCCAGGCATAGATTCTGAGCCCTGCTTGACTTCCTATCTGGTACTCAAGCACTCTGCATCCATTGTGTAACCCAGGTACAGTGATTGTACTCTCCCTTTGTTTGCAGATAAAGAGAAACACAGACAGGTCAAATAATTTCTTCAGAACAATACAATATGTGCCAGACATGGCCCATACTCTTTAAGACATGGGGAATCTTGCTGGACTACAGAAGAAAAATACCAGGACTTACCATGGTCAGGGCAGAGTCTTCTCACTTCTTGGCAGGTGAAGGTTCCCCATGATGAGGACCTTCTGGCCTGAATGGAGCCTCTGCTTGATCTTCACACCATGAAAAGTGAGAGCAAATTGATGACTTGTGCTCTTTGACAGCACTGGGGTTAGGGCTCAGGATACTGTGGATGGGAATGCAATCCCAGACTTCCCAAAGCACTCTGCATCAATGTCATTATCTGGATATGACTACTACATGTTCTCTTTGATTTCAAGTAAAGTAATGGATACACAGACAGGTTAAGTACCTTAGTCAGGACAGAATGCTCTGAGCTGAGACTTGAACCAGAGGAGACTGACTCTCATAGCTCTACATGCACTGCGTCCCACCACCACCATTCTGCTATAGTTTAGGAAGGAAGTTAGCATCATTGTGGTGACCCTGGAGATAGTAAAGGGCACCATGAGCGGGATCCCTGGACTCTCAGCCCACAGGGACACATGCTCATTAGCTCCGCCAGGACTCTGGGGCGTCTGCCCACAGACAGTTAATTAGCCGCTGTTGGTAATGACGGTTGTGAGTGAAGTGGAGGACTTAGAAGAAATCTGTTAGCAGGTTTATCTCCTGGGATTAAACAAAGAGGTTACCATCCATTCCTCTCTGTCAGTGGGCAGTACCATGGCATTGCTTTACCCCCGTGAGGCTTTTAGCTATTCTATCCTTTTCTGTTATCTCATTTCAACCCACTCTATACTTACATATCTTTCTTTCTTTCTTTCTTTCTTTCTTTCTTTCTTTCTTTCTTTCTTTCTTTCTTCCTTTTGGTAAAGTATAGCAGAAAGGGCTGAGGAAGAAACTCATTTTACAAAGTGCTTGAAGGACAAGCATGAAGATGCATGTTTTGTAGCAGAAGTCATATTTAAAAAAATATATATATCAGGCACATGCTTATAGTCCCAGTTCTGCAGAGGGGAAGATAGGCAAATCAGCAAAGATCGCAGGCCAGCCAGCCTGTCTTATCAGTATACCATGCCAATGAGAGACACTGTCAAGACAAAACAAAACAAAACAAAACAAAACAAAACAAAACAAACAAAAAACCAAACTAATAACAAGAACAACAACTAGGATAGTTGGTACCTGAAGGGTGACATAAGATGTTGATATCTGACTTCTTCCTCCACATACACACATATAATTCCACATGTGTGCGTGCGTGCACACACACAAACACATAAACATGAGTGAACACATACATATAAATATTAAGGTATAGTTTATGTATAATAACAAATTCATATTTTAAGTGTGTATAGTAACATTCCCACAATTCTACAAGCTTCCTTTTGCTTCTTTAAATTTTTTTTTAAAAATTTTCATTTGGTGTATGTGAGTATATACCCCATATATGCAGGTGCCCTTGGAGACCAGAAAAGGGTGTTAGATTATCCATTTTGCATTCAGAGAACTGGGTGACTAGTTTTCAGTAAGTTTTAAAACTTGTCTTGGGTCTCATTCACAGCTGTCCTCAGATATATAATGTCAGTGGGCCATGGGGAGATTCTGCTTCTGTGGTGATCTCCTCTTAACAAAGACTATATCAAAGCATTTTTTTTAATCACCCTGAGATTTTGCAATGTTTTTTTTTCCTTCTTCTTAGGCTCATCGGTGGAGGACAAAAGTTTTTAAAATAAAATATGGTATATGGGTTAGGTGTGAGCATAGCCCAGTGATAAAGTGTTTGTCCAGCATGACTGAGGCCCTGGGTTTGATTCCAGGTACCACACAAAGTACAATTATATGTCTCTTAAGGATAGGGGATACGTTTTGAGAAATGTATCATTACATAACTAAATCACGTATGAGCAAAACATAATGTAGTCATACAAATTAAACATGCACAGTATTCTTAAAAGCTATAATAACAAGACTCCCATAGTGCATTTGGTTTATTGGTGACAGGCAGATCGTCATATGGTATATGACGGTGGCAACTCTTCCACAACCCCAATGATCTTTTTTGTGATATCACAGAAATAGCTATAAAAAGTGTGCTGTTGTGTTGAAAGTTGTAGGCTCTTTATTTTATTTCTAAAATTAGATTCTTACTAGGTAGCCCTGAGTGGCTTGGAGATCGATATATAGGTTAGTTTGGCCTCGAGCTTGCAGAGAATTCCTAGCTCTGCCTCTGGGTTCTAGAGTTACTGCTGTGCATCACCAGACAGATTTTGGTTTTAAGAATCTTTTGTGTATATTTATATGAGATGAAGAACTTGGCTAAACCTCAATTGCTCCTTCCCTTTGGCTGTACCTGAGGGATTTATAAAAGAAAGAGCGGGTGGAGAGATGGCTCAGTAGTTAAGACTGTGGTTAAGTGGTTAAGACTGCTCTTCCAGAGGTCCTGAGTTCAATTCCCAGCAACCACATGGTTGCTTACAACTGTCTGTGATGGGATCCAATGCCCTCTTCTGGTGTGTCTGAAGACAGCGACAATGTACTCATATACATAAAATAAATAAATAATTTTTTAGAGAGAGAGAGAGAGAGAGAGGGGGGGGGGGATCACTGTAGGAAGGGTGAATGATGAGAAAGGAAGGAGTCCATGTTAGTCCACAACTCTTCCTGACCATCTAAAGGCCAGACTCTGTGGGTCTCTTTGCTATGACTGTAAGTGCTACAAGTCTGAACTTAACACAAGTGTTGTGGAGGGCTGTGGCTAGTGTGTGGCTTCTTTAGCTAGCTGCCTGAGTTCCTATCTCAGTCCCCGTGTTTCTAGCCATACTTTCCAGAACAGTTTCTCCTCTGTGGCCTTCATTTCTTCATCTTAAATGGCACCAGTAACTATGCCTTCCCTCTGAAAACATCCTTCGGTCTTCCTCCTACTCATCCATCCATCTGTCCATCTAACTTGAGTAAAGCATGTACAGGATGAAAGAATTCCAAAATCCCAGCAATAGGACAGAGTATATGGTAAGTCTCTCCTTCTAATAATTCAGGCAAGTGAGGGGCAATATCTTTCCTTTGAGGTATTTCATGGAATTTTTATCATACATGCATACATACATCCGTGTATCCAAACATAATACATACATATTTTCTTCTTTTATAAATTAAGAACATTTTTTAACTGGGGGGATTTAGTGTAAACAAAACGAAACAAAACAAAACAAAACAAAAACCAACTCTGAGGGTTCCGATAAACTAATCTTACCCATTTCCCAATATGCCAATCAAAGAAGTAAGCAAGGGTGAAGGGCAGAAAGATCTACTCACTGTGGCTACAACTGGAAGGAACAAACAATGGCCTTTGAGCAGCTGACAGAAACTTTGAGATTTTATAGAAAAAAGAAATAAAGCAAGATCTGGGATACAATGTCAGAGGAGGTGAGGTTGGTCAGGCCCATGTCCTGATGATTATAGTCCCAGCCCTGAATCTGCTGGGGACTCAGGAGAAATTGTTTAGTTCTCTCACACGGTAATAACTGTTTCTCAGTGTCAGATGTTGCTCTCATTCAGAGCATGATCTCATCCTGGAGCTGTTTGCAAGGCTTGCTGTAGCATGGAAGTAGTTTCAGTTTCTTGCTATAAAGATGTTTATCAGTCCTGCCCTTCCTGGAATCCAAGTTCTTACAGGAAAGAGCGAAACTAAAGAGGCAAAAATAAGAGTTAGTTAAATCCATGGGTGATTCCCTTCTCCACGTTGAGTGTGATAGAGACACTTTTAAACCTGACTTTTCAGCAATTCCTCTCTATATTCATTGACTTACTTCTCTTGGTATGCTTTGCTTACATTTTTATTACAAGTAATACCACATGAATATCTCTCATTTTACACATTTTGAGTATTGGTATAGAACTGCTGGGTTAGAAGTTATGTACATAAAAACATTTAAACTTATTTTCATCACAAACTTTGATACCACAAAGAATACACACAACAAATGTACAAACTTTAAAGCATAGTAATATCATAGTGGAGGCACATGCTTTTCAATTTCTTTAATAAGAATTATTATCTTTTGACATTTTTTATTGTTTTTTTGAGACTCTAATATAAATGACATCATTTCTCCATTCTCTTTTCTCTCTCCAAGCCTTTCATATACCTCTTCTTGCTCTCTTTCTGATTCATGCCCTCCTTTTTACTAATTGTTATCACTTGCATATACGTACACACATATATATCCCTAAATATAGCCTTCTCAGTCGCTACAATGTTACTTGTATGTAAGTAGATTTTGGGGCTGACCATTTGGTTTTCAGTAGTTAATTGGTGGGCTCTTTCCTGAGGAAGACTATTTCTCCTACTCTCAGAAGTGTTTGTAGTTCTTTGTGTGTAAGACTGAGGTTTTGTCTTTTTTCTGTCTACTTTGACATGTCTACTATTGTCCTTGTTCGGATCATGTTTAGATAGTCATGTTGATGAAATTTTATGCATGTAGTTTCTTACATTACTAGGAGACACACTCCCTGGTCCTCTGGCTCTTACAACGTCTGACCCTTCTTCTGCAATGTTCCCTCACCTAAGGTGTAGGAGTTATTTTGTAGATCCATCCATTGGGACTGGACTCCACAACTATGCCTGTTGATTGGTTGTAGTTTCTGTGATTGTATCATCTGTTGCAAAGAGAAGTTTCCTTGATGAGGGATGAGGACTGCAGTTATCTGTGGTATAAAACAAATATTTAGAATGTAGTTAATTATTATGGCTTAGTAAAGCAGTGGTTGTAGGTTTCCCTCCAAGATTCATGACTTCATTAGTCTTAGGTAGTGGGACAGGTTACTGGTACAAGGCATGATCTTGCTCTTGTTGAATGGGCCTTAAGTCTGACTAGAGAGCTTTTGACTACTGCCAAGGTAGAATGTGTGGGTACTGCTGGCTGAGAAAATAACAGCAAAAGGCAAGAAGGAAATCCTGTTTAGCATGGCTTAATTAGCCAGGCTGGGTCAAACTTCTGGAGTCTGACCCTGAACAGTTTATTTTTGACATATTTAAATAGTACTTAGGGCTAGAGAGATGGCTCAGCGGTTAAGAGCACTGACTGCTCTTCCAGAGGTTCTGAATTCAATTCCTAGCAACCACATGGTGGTTCACAACCATCTGTAATGGGATCTGATGCCCTCTTCTTGTGTGTCTGAAGACAGTCTACTCACACATATAAAATAAATAAATCTTTAAAAAAATAGTACAACTTTGGGGAAAGGTTTTTCATGATCATTATCACAATAAAACTTAGAGAATGACTACATTGAAACCGCATTGCAAAGCACATGTCTTTGCAAAGTACCTGTGACCTCTTTCATAAGAATGGATTCTATTGTGTAAATTTTTTATATCTATTCCTCTGATGAAGGACATCTGGGTTCTTTCCAGCTTCTGGCTATTATAAATAAGGCTGCTATGAACATAGTGGAGTATATGTCCTTGTTATATGTTGGAGCATCTTCTGGGTATATGCCCAGGAGTGGTATAGCTGGGTCCTCAGGTAGTGCTATGTCCAATTTTCTGAGGAACCGCCAGACTGATTTCCAGAGTGGTTGTACCAGCTTGCATTCCCACCAACAATGGAGAAGTGTTCCTCTTTCTCCACATCCTCGCCAGCATCTACCATCACTTGAATTTTTTATCTTAGCCATTCTGACAGGTGTGAGGTGGTATCTCAAGGTTGTTTTGATTTGCATTTTCCTAATGACTAAGGATGTTGAGCATTTCTTAAGGTGCTTCTCGGCCCTTCAAATTTCCTCAGTTGAGAATTCTTTGTTTAGCTCTGTACCCCATTTTTTAATAGGGTTAATTGGTTGTCTGGAGTCTAATTTCTTGAGTTCTTCGTATATATTGGATATTAGCCCTCTATCGGATCTAGGATTGGTTAAGATCTTTTCCCAATCTGTTGGTTGCTGTTTTGTCCTATTGACAGTGTCTTTTGCCTTACAGAAGCTTTGTAGTTTTATGAGGTCCCATTTGTCAATTCTTGATCTTAGAGCATAAGCCATTGGTGTTCTGTTCAGGAACTTTTCCCCTGTGCCTAAGTATTTGAGGGTCTTCTCTACCTTCTCTTCTATTAGTTTCAGTGTATCTGGTTTTATGTGAAGGTCTTTTATTTACTTGGACTTGAGCTTTGTACAAGGGGATAAGAATGGATTGATTTGCATTCTTCTACATGCTGACCTCCAGTTGATCCAGCACCATTTGTTGAAAATGCTGTCCTTTTTCCACTGGATAGTTTTAGCTCCTTTGTCAAAGATCAAGTGACCATAGGTGTGTGGGCTCATTTCTGGGTCTTCACTTCTATTCCATTGATCTTTCTGCCTGTCTCTGTACCAATGCCATGCAGTTTTTATCACTACTGCTCTGTAGTACAGTTTGAGGTCAGGGATAGTGATTCCCCCAGAAGTTCTTTTATTGTTGAGAATGGTTCTTGCTATCCTGGATTTTTTGTTATTCCAAATGAATTTGCAAGTTGCTTTTTCTATCTCCATAAAGAATTGATTTGGAATTTTGATGGGGATTGCATTGAACCTGTAGATTGCTTTTGGCAAGATGGCCATTTTTTACTAAGTTGACCCTGCCAACCCAAGAGCATGGGAGATCAGTTGTATACTTAGGGAAGGATGGCCTTATCTAAAGCTAAGATTAACTATCTTGTGATGTTGAAGACAATTTTCTTCTTCCATATTGTTTTGTATTGTACAAGTCTTCTTTAATAAACATTATTTTTAAAACAAAAAAGAAGAAAATATACATTCAAGAAACCTCAGCTCAGCTAATTGTTCTTATGAACTTACACACACACACACACACACACACACACACACACACACACGACTATAACAATAATTAATAAAAAAAGAGGCCATTAATATAAAAATGAATAAGAAACATCATATGGCAGAATTTAAAAGGAGGAAAGTAAGGGGAAAAGAATGTAATTATACTATCACATCAAAAAATAAAATAAATAATTAAAAAAAGAATGGATTCTATTGACTGAGGAACAATGTTCAGGATAAGGATCTAGAGCGGTTACCATGGCATGTGGTGGTTGTGGTTCATAGGCATCAGAGCTGGGTAGGACTGTTGGTTGCTTCCTTAATTTTAAAGCTAGCATGGTGCTTGGCTATTTTTTAAAATTGTGAGTGTGTCTATCTGTATGTGGGTGTGTGGATGTGAATACAAGTACCTGGAGAAAACAGAAGAGGGATATTAGATCCCAGAAGCTGGAGTTACAGGTGGTTGTGGGCCACCTGATACAGACGTCTGAATTCTTAATTGCTGAATCATCTTTCCCTGTATTTATTTTTAATTTTTAAGGCACGGTCTCATTGTATAGCCTGGATGTCTGTAACTTACCATGTAAACCAGATGGCCTTGAACTTACATTGATCCACTTGCCTCTACCTCTGGAGTGCTGAGATTAAAGGTGTGCCACCATGACCAGCTACTTTTTTCATGTGAGATATATATATATATCTTTGCAATAAGAATTCTATCAGATCACAATCATATTACCTACAATATTATAATATTACCTATAATAGAATTAAGTACATGTTGTTTCTCTTAAGGAATTAACTACTTTAGAAAACATTAAATTTGGCTAATAACAGTAGCTTAACTCTGAATGGAAGACAGGAAAATGTCAGTGTGACTCCAAGGGTCATATATCCTCTTAAATACCTTTAAGTAACTCATAGCACTTAGATTCAGCTTCATTTCTGTTAGGTGAACATATTCTGAATTTCAGAATTCACCCACCCACCCACTCCCCCTCGCCTTTTTCTCTGTTCTTGGGATAGTTTGCTTGGTTTTGAGATCTATAAATACTTCTTCATGCAAGTCTTCTTGATGTCGTGTTTTTATCTTTGAAATCAGATGAAGAGTAGAAAGTAGTGGAAAGGAAGAGAGACAGGAGGAAGAGAAGGGTTCAGAGTCCAGATTTATTGTTTATATTACTTGAAGACACTCCATTTCTCAGAATCTAAGTTCTCTCTGGTGGGGAAACCACCAACGTAGCTTTTCCCAGGAACATCCTAGACTTGCCCTCAAAGTCACTCCATACTGGAAATCCCCAGCTGCTGTGGGTGTTTGCTCTTTCTTTCATTTGGATGCAACAACAATATGATTAGAAGTCAAGGACTAGAGTAGCAAAGATGTGCACTGGGATCTTGTTGAATAACTAGTACAGTCCCGTGACTGTACTGGGTTGGTTCTGGTTATCCCTAAGGATACCAGTACTTCACCAGGATATGAAAACAAGTGAGATCCTGTTTAATAATCTTATGCCAGTTCAGAAATATAAATTCCCACTAAACGTTACTCTTTTATTATTCATTTAATTATTTGTTTTAATTTATTATTTCTGTGCCAGATAACAAGCTGGCCAGCACTGGAGATACTAGTGACTAGAACACAGTCATGGTCTTCAAGTGCTTATTGGGGTGATAGACAAGGAAATGATCCTATAGCTGGAGAAACATTTTCAGACAAAAGACTTTAGGAGAAGTATGAGAGGATAACTTGGAACTAGAGAGGAGTAGGGGCTCCTGATGCAATGTTGCCTTTGTTGTGTTCTTACTAACTCATGCTCACAGTCTTTAGGGTAGTATTGGAGGGCGAGGCATGCTTACTGGCTGGGGAAGGCAGAGCTCCATCTGCTCAGGAAAATGGAGGGATTGTAGTGATGAAGCTGGGCCTGCTGACTTTCAGTGACAGTTCCGTAGTATCAACTGACAAAATCATTCCGAATAAAAGTCGTATCTAGGAGAGGGAACCTGATATTGTGTGCTGGTAGCTCTGGTCAAGGGTCCTTGCTACCTGTGATTGCAAATGCTGGCACAGACAGTCATGGACAAGGAAGGACAAAGAATGAAAATAGTGTGTAGTTTTAAGCAACATTTTAACATCTTCTCTTCTTCTGGCAGGAACAAAAATACTCCTCCTTCTAGCTAACAGACTATTGAAACTGTAGACCTTCCAAGCACCCAAATTTGAATTTCCCCAGGAATCTCATGCTGAGAGAAGGGTAAGACTGAATCCTGGTGCCAGACAGATTGTGGAGAGGAAAGCTTGTCTTCTGGAAAGAGATTGCACACAGATCTGACAACCTGTCAGGCTACCATATAGGGCAGACTACAGACAACCTGTCAGGCTACCATATAGGGCAGACTACAGACAACCTGTCAGGCTACCATATAGGGCAGACTACAGCCTAGGTAATGACTAAGACTCCTTCTTGTGAGTTTGCCTAGCTTGTTATAGACAGAGACCTGAGCCTGCCTCTCTCCCTCTCCATCCCTCTCCCTCCCTTTCTCCCTCTCTCTCTATTGGATTTATTTATTTATTTAACGTATATGTATGAGTACACTGTATTATCTTCAGATACACCAGAAGAGGACATCAGATTCTTTTACAGATGGCTGTGAGCCACCATGTGGTTGCTGGGAATTGAACTCAGGACCTCTGGAAGAGCAGTCGCTGCTCTTAACCTCTGAGCCATCTTTCCAGCCCTCTCTTTCTTGGGATGACCACTTTGAATACATCTCCTTTCCCTGCTTGCATACCCAGGAGTAGCTGGCCCACTACTAACTGATGGTACATTTTGTAGGCTTTTTGCTTTATTTTGCTTTGTTTGGAGGTTTTTGTTTGTTTTGTTTTGCTTTGTCTCATGTCTTTATGGTCTTTCGCTTATTTGTGTTTTTCATTTTTGTATTGGTGTGTGTGTGTGTGTGTGTGTGTGTGTGTGTGTGTGTGTTTGAGAAACAGAGAAAGAACATAAAGTTGGGTGGGTAGGGAGATGAGGAGGAGGATTTGGGAGGAGTTGGGGGAGGGGAAAGCATGGTCAAGAAAAGGAACAAAAAAGGTTTTTCAGTGTATGTGTAGTACATAGCCAGTTCAAACACAGAAAACAAAACTTGGAAATTTTACAGGGTCCTTTGAAATAAACCTGAAGCATGTTTAATAAACAATTTTGAAAATTAGTTTCACTGAATGTCCTGCCTGAGAAGCCAATGTCAAACTTGGAATATTAGGAGTATCAAGTTACCTGAGGACACACAGCTCAGTCACAATCTTGGTCTCATTCAACCAAATCTCAACAGTGAGCAAATAGCACCTTCACATATCTCTGGTCTCAGGGAGGAGGAGGCATCTGAGAGTCAAGGTTGGGATGGGGTGGGGGGTGATCCAGGAACTGTGGTGCACATATGGAGAAAGATAGGAGTCAGAATTTAACTGTTGGTTTTGAATTGTTCTCCAGTAGTATGTTTGGTTGCAGGTCCTGAGTCAGGTTGGGAAATGTATTAGAAGTTAAAGAACCAAGAATCCAAAGTAACTCTCTCTCTCTCTCTCTCTCTCTCTCTCTCTCTCTCTCTCTCTCTCTCTGTGTGTGTGTGTGTGTATGTGTGTGTAAAGATTGTATAAGCAAGGTTTTCTAAGTTGAGGAGACACCACGAATGGCCTTCTGCATTAACCTATGTTAAAAGAGGGGAGCATATTTCTACAGCATAATGTATATAGCAAGTGGTACCCCAGGACACCAAGTCATGTCTGCAGTTCAGGCTCATTTAGGCAGTGAAAGAGAGCTACCAAATATCACAAATTATCAAGCCAGCTAGTGGAAACCAAGATTAGCAGTGGATGGGCAATACTAAGGTGGTATTGGGAGAAGGTAGGGGAATTGTCAATCAGGGAAAAATTCCTATCATAGAACGGCTATTCTATGCTCAGAAGTAGGAATACAGATGGATTGACTAAGGGGAGAAATCTGTGTACAAAGAGTGTCAATTACTAACTCCACCCCAGCAAAAGTGAAAGGAGGTCTTGAGGACAAAAGTTGTTGCTAAACTGGACAACACAGCGGACTTGGGGATTTCCAACCCAGCTACTCACATATAAGAGGACATGAGGACTCTTTCTTCACTCAGCCTTTGACTGCAGACATGGCTTCCTGCACCTGTGTAAGTTGGGGTTTGGTAAACAGATGGGAAGGAAAAGTATTTCCACATACTGGGAATACAGTTCCACAGTTCAGGAGGGGGACAGTGGCCTAGAAGGTGAGGTGGTTGGTTAAGGAACATTCAGGAGAAAAGGCAGACATTGATAACTGCACAATAGGAAGAGGGTATCGTGAAGAGAGGTTGGTCATTTGACTTATTAAACTTTTAAAATATATTATTAAGCATCTATTATATGTGTGCATGTATATTCGGGGTCAGGGCCAGAAGATAACCTTCAGGGGTCAGTTCTCTCCCTCCACTATGTAGGTTCTAGGGGTGAGGCTTGGTGACAAGAACATTTATTTATTTATTTATTTATTTATTTATTTATTTATTTATTTATTTAGCAGCTGAGCCGTTTTGCCAGCCCCACTTAGGAGAAATGGTAGGATACTGTGCTTCATGAGGCTGGCAAGATATGAAATTAGGGAAATAACTTTCAGAGTTCTCAGCCTTAAGCTTCTCTCTCTTTTCAAAAGGAAAACTTTGTAAATCTCATTTTTCTTGTTATTGATGACATACCTAACACAGTACCTTAATGAAAAGAATGTGCAACCAGGACAGTGTCTAATACAGGACAAAACCTCCACTGAAGGGGAAACTGGAATATCTAGGTTGGGAAGATTCTGGATTGGAGTATGAGGAAGTTTTCACAAGGTTTTCAGGGCTGATTCTTCCCTATCTCAATTCTTTAGTAAATGAAGTCAAATTTAGATATAGTTTCTATCTTCTGCGAGTGGGAATCTGGTCTAATTAAAAGAGGATATTATGTTCTATAACAGTAGATATTAAAATACAAGATATACAGATTAACACCACTAAGCACAGCATCACCACAGCATGGACATTATCAGCAATGGATGGAAACATTAATAAAAACGTAGCAGTGTAGAGACTGTATAAGTTAATTAGGGTTCTTTCTGAATTAGTCACAGAGGGTGTGAGTCATGGCTGAGAGCATCCTGTGAGGCTGCCAAATCTTGGAAATCTGCTTTGGGTTTGTTTAAGGGTCTGTGTACAACTTTTTGAAGCCTTGTAGTTTCATAAACCTAATGCTCTGATTTGGGTTATAATATAGGAACTAAAAGTTTCAAGAGAGGGAGAGATGCAGATTGTTGGGAAGGAACTGGAGGGCTAACCAGGCAGAACAGTGACACCGAGGAGTAGGGAGGAGAGGGTGGCAGGCATTCTTAGATGACTCTCTTGGCTCTCTTTGCTTAGGTTGTCCGTTCAGAGCAATGGCCATTAATGGCCTTTGATATCACCAAGAATGACAAAGTGAAGAAGATAAATGAACATATTAGATCCCAAACCAAGGTCTCTGTGCAGGACCAGACCCTTCTGCTAGACTCCAAGATCCTCAAGCCCCATAGAAAGTTGTCATCTTATGGGATTGACAAGGAAACCACCATCCACCTCACTCTGAAGGTCGTGAAGCCCAGTGATGAAGAGCTGCCCTTGTATCTGGTGGAGTCAAGAAACGAGGGGCAAAGGCACCTCCTCCACGTTCGAAGATCCAGCCCAGTTGCCCAGGTGAAGGAGATGATCCAGGGAGTGACCGCTGTGACTCCGAAGAAGCAGATTGTGACGTGCAATGGAAAGAGGCTTGAAGATGGAAAGGTCATGGCTGACTACAACATCAAGAGTGGCAGTTTCCTCTTTCTGACAGCGCACTGCATTGGGGGATGACCATGTGGATGGGGTGATGAAAAGCTCAAAGCTGATTTCCTTTGAGCTACTACCAATCACATCTCTTGATGATAAAAAAAAATTAATGAGAATGATATAAAGATTTGAGGGGAGTGGGGTGGGTTAAAAATATTTGTCAACTCTGTGATTCCTTGTTTTTAACATAGTTCATTAGCGGGGTTGTTGATGAGAGCAAAAGCTGAAACTTTAGTCAGGTGTGGTGGTGCAAACTTTTATTTCCAGGGTTTGGGAGGCAGGGACAGCTGGATCAATGAATGATTGTTGAACCCAAATTGAGTTCTAATTACAGAGTATAGAGAAATAACGTGTTATGGAATATCATTTTTTGCCATAACTGGATCATAGTCTAATAAAGATTTAGAAATTCAGTCATCATCTTCTTTTATTAAATTTTTAAAAAGATGTATTTATTTACATAACTTATGTATACGAGTGGTCTGTCTACATAATCAGATCCCATTATAGATGGTTGTGAGCCACCATGTGGTTGCTGGGAGTTGAACTCAGGACCTCTGGAAGAGCAGCCAGTGCTCTTAACCATTAAGCCATCTCTCCAGTCATCATCTTCTTATTTATAGATACTTGGTATGAAATAAAAGCTATCACCTTTTCCATATGCTGTGTCTAACCCTAACAAAAGTTTTGGGTAAAGAAGCAGAAGAGTCATATCCTATTTGGCAGACGGTAGTCCCAGTTTAATAAGGCCCAGCACAATCGCCTATTACTTGCAGACATTCTTTGTCGTTGTATGCACTGAACGGAGTGTAGAGAGCATGGTCACTTCTCTAAGTTTACGTTAGTTGGACTGGCTTCCCGAGAACAGAAACCATGTCCTATTCTGGAAGAGATCTCTGTAAGGTGGGGCCCATGACTTCCTTGTTAACTTGAGACTCCACCTGATGGCTGAGGTCATGGAATTTTTCGTGGTCTTTTGTAAGCCTGGAGAAAAACTAAAGGTGAGCACCAGGTTAGCATCATCTTATCTCCAAGTGGATTCTTCCGGGCCAGTACAAAGTCTCCTGAGGGTGCATCTGGCCCTCTCCCGCATCGTGCACCCTTTCTTATAGAAAGTCACAAGAGCCATTTACCACATCACTATTTATGTGTGTTTATATATTTCAGGAGTCCCTCACTCCACCCCCGAAGAGTCCAAACCCTACCCGGTGAGAGAAAAGTATCTCTCTAGTTAACCCAGAACTCATTGAGCACAAAACTTGCAGATTCTCATGCAAAGACAAAAATTATGAGCATCCTGTTTCTGGGACCTGAGTCCTTCTCGGTTTTGTCAGTGTCCCACCTATGGCCTCCCCAGACTCCGCAAGAGCCTCAATGCCGCCCCCTTCACTTCCTTGTTCCGCAGTGTGTAGATAAGAGGATTGAGCGCGGGTGTGACCACCGTGTAGAAGAGCGAGACGAACTTGCCGCGGTCCTGCTTGTAACTATGCGTGGGTTGCAGGTAGGTGTAGGTGGCGGAGCCATAAAATAGGCAGACGGCGGTCAAATGAGAGCCACATGTGCTCGCCGCTTTCCGCCAGCCCGCGCTGGAGTGCATGCCCCAGACCGCGCGGCCCACGGCGATGTAGGAGGCCAGGATGACCGCCGAAGGCACCAACAGGATGACCACCCGCGCGGCGAACATCTGACGCTCAGTGGCGCTGCGGCCACCGCGGCAGGCCAGCTGCAGCAGCGCGGGCAGCTCGCAGATGAAATGGTCCAGACAGCGGGGCGCGCACAGCGGACGCGCGGCCAGCAGGGCGGTCTGTGCTGCGGAGTTGGCCAGGCCACCCAGCCAGGAGGCTCCTGCCAGCATGCGGCACAGGAGCGGAGAGGCGAGTGAGGCATAGCGCAGAGGGTTGCATACGGCAGCCGCGCGGTCCAGCGCCATAACCGCCAGGAGCACGCACTCGGCGGAGCCCAGGGCCAGCGACGAGCACAGCTGCGCCATGCACCCGGCGCGCGGTAGCTGCAGCACCCATCCGCTCAGGCTGGCCAGCAGCGGTGGCACCACACTAGTAGTGAAGCCCACATCCACTAGAGCCAAGTGGCAGAGGAAGTAGTACATGGGTGTGTGCAGGCGAGGGTCGCGAATGGCCAGCAGCACCAACGCTGCGTTGCCGGTCAGCGTTAGTAGGTAGCAGAGAAGGACCAACGCAAAGAGAATTGGCTGCAGAGAGGGCCAGTCGGTGAAACCCAGCAGCAGGAAGCGCTCCGCTGAACTCTGGTTAGCCTGAGGGGAAACTCCAAGAAGGTTCGAAGGATGAGACAAAAAATGGTTAGTGCTAGAGGGCATAGTGTTTCAGGCCTTGCACTGGGAGGCAAAGGTCAGAAATTTTTGTGAGTTCGAGGCCATCTGTTTTTGTTTATGCAACTGTTAAAGGTCTGAGAAGACAAATCCAGCCAGGTTTCACAGGTGCCCTTAACTCTGCTTCACGGGCAAGTCAAAGTGGAAATGTTTTTGAGATATATATATATATATA
>JANHMN010000019.1:11310359-11339370 GCA_030674055.1 Rhabdomys pumilio | reverse complement strand
TCTGCCAGCCCCTGCACTATGCCACCATCATCCACCCTCGCCTGTGTTGGCAGCTGGCAGCTGTGGCCTGGATGATTGGCCTGGTGGAGTCAGTGGTTCAGACGCCATCAACTCTTCATCTGCCCTTCTGTCCCCACCATCAAGTTGATGACTTTGTGTGTGAAGTCCCTGCTTTGATTCGACTGTCCTGTGGGGACACCACCTACAATGAGATTCAAATGGCTGTTGCCAGTGTCTTCATCTTGGTTGTGCCCCTGAGCCTCATCCTGGTCTCTTATGGTGCCATTGCCAGGGCCGTGCTGAGGATAAGCTCTGCAAAGGGGCGCAGGAAAGCTTTTGGGACCTGCTCATCCCACCTCATTGTGGTCACACTCTTCTACAGCTCAGTCATTGCTGTCTATCTGCAGCCAAAAAATCCTTATGCCCGAGAAAGGGGCAAGTTCTTTGGTCTCTTCTATGCAGTGGGAACGCCTTCTCTTAACCCTCTCATATATACACTAAGGAACAAGGAAGTGAAGAGGGCATTCAGGAGGTTGCTCTGGAAGGAAGTAGAGCCCAGCTGACACACTCCCAGTAAGCTGAATGGGAAATTTGGAAACCTTGTAGGCTTAAATTTTCCTCCGTACACTCTTCAGACCTATCCTGCCTTTGTAGTGGATGCCAGACTGTAAGACACAGATTCAGTAAAGGAGTATAACTGTGCGAAACCTTACCACATGAATCAAATGTAATCTATCTGTAGTTTCATTTTATTAACTCATTTTTGTTCTTATACACCTTCTAATCCCCTTCCCTTGCCAGAGTGCCACTATTTATTTTTTAAGGTTTTATTTTTTAAGGAATTATTTATTTTATGAGTTCAATGTAGCTGTCTTCAGATGCACCACAAGAGGGCATCAAATCCCATGACAGATGGTTGTGAGCCACCATGTAGTTGCTGGAAATTGAACTCAGGACCTCAGGAAGAGCAGTAAGTGCTCTTAAATGCTGAGCCATCTTTCTGGCCCAAGGTTTTATTTTTATAGTATGTCTCTGTGTGAGTGTGTGTGTGTGTAGATGTCTGAGGAAGCAAGAAGAGGTCCCCTGAAACTGGAATGACAGACAGTTGAGTTGTGCCTAACATGGGTGCCTAACTTGAACTCTGGTCCCGGAAAGAACACAAATGCTCTTAATGTTGAGCCACCTCTGGCTCCTTGTCTTGTCCGTGCTGCTGTTCCCACACTATAATAAAATGTCTCGGTAGCATTATCTTGATGCCAGAAAAAAAGAGCCTTGGGGAGCAGCCTGAACTGCAGTCAGTGTTCTTACCAATGTCAAGACAGTCAGCTCACAAACAGTAATGGTTTCTCTTCAAGGTAGGCAGATCAATTTTTGTCTTGGGATTTTGGTGCCATCTACTGGCCAGACCTAAAACTGCATTGCTACACGACTCAAGTCCCCTCCCTAAACACAAGCACACACCAGGGCTATTGGGGCTAATTAACGTTGTAGTTGATGTAATACTCATGTCTTGTGATGTTCCAGGTACAGTTTAAAATAACTTACACCCCTTGACCCACTTCATTCTTGTAGTATTATGAAGCTTTTATTCAGAAGCAAAAACCAAGAGCTCAAAACCATCTCTCAAAGTTCTCAGCTAGGACTGGTACCCATCCAGCTAGTAAGCCTGCCTTGATATAAATAGAGCCCTCTTAGCTCAAATGAGGAACCTCCATTTGTCCTCAAACTTAAGAGGAATCAATCTTAACTAGACACATGTCCACCCTGGAGCTAGCCTCCCTATAGATTTTCCAACTGTTTCAAAGCACTCTATGAGAACACTAGAAGTGACAACTTTGACAAGAAATTTGAGCCTGGAGGTTTGTCCCAGTAGGACAGCATTTCCTTGCATGTACAAGGCCATGGGCTGGAGTTCCAGTATCTGTGATGATCTGAGAACTAGGAAGCTAAGTGAAAGTAGGGGGGCGGGGGGGCACCATAAATCTGAGGCCAGCCTGGGCTACATATAAAGACCCTGTGGAAAAAAAATAAGCAAAATTTGTCTCAGCTTGTTCCTTCTGGCCTCAGTTCTATCAATTTCAAAGCTTTGAGTGGAACGTCAAAGAAAGTGACATAAAATATTTTTCCTTCAAAGTATACGTAAGGATTTTTGCGATTCTAATCTATCCAGCTTTCCTGCTAAAGTTAGCAATACCAAACTCCCTTTGGGCACATGATACCGAGGAAGGAAGAAAAGGGAAATCCTAGTTTCATTTCTACTTCAAGTGTTAACATTTACTCTGGCATCAGCCCAGAGTGTCAGTGTTAGCTCTATCTTAACTTTAGTCACCACTACACCCTTTCTTGAGCCATAGTATGTCTCCTCGGCTACATTTTGGGTCTGTCCTAATGCAGGGTATCTTCTAGTTATATTGAATAACCATAATCTTAGACCTGTAAGTAATGCAACCTTTTAAATATTTTTTTAAACATTTGGGATATTTTGTTTTTTAGTTTTTGTTGGGTTTTGTTTTGTTGGTACAGCATGATGTAGGCTTGGATGGCCTGAAGCTTGGTAATGCAGTCTAGGCTATCCTCAGACTCATAGAGCTCTGCCTGCTTCTGCCTCCCAAGTATTGGAATTAAAGGTTTGTGCCACCATGCAATTTGGCCTGCATGTATATGCCATGCATGTGTGCCTGATGCCTGCAGTGGACCCACATGTGATGCTAGGAACCAAACCTGAGCCCCTAGCAAGAGCAACAAGTGCTCTTAACTACTGAGCCATCTCTCCAGCAGTAGTTCAGAACTTTTCAAACAGGTGCTCCAGGCTGTTCTAATGCCCCAGAAAGGAGAGTTTCTTGGCTCTGGAAGCCTGCAATCCAGGAGAGAACCATGATTTTGTCTGGCCTCCACTCCACAATAACTCTAGCTTTCATTGACTAGTGCTAGACCCTGACAAAGTCAGTTTTCTTGAGAAAGAGGTGTCTGACCATCTTCCCCAGATGCCCCATCCTTCTGCCATCTCCAAGACATCTCATCACAAAATCCAAAGCCTCGTAGACAGATCATGGGGTAGAGCAGAGATCAGCAAACCAGTCTGTAGCCATGTGTGGCCACTACCTGTTTTTGTAAAGTTTTGGTTTTTTTTTTTTTTTTTTTTTTTTTTTTTGGCTTTTTCGAGACAGGGTTTCTCTGCATAGCCTTGGCTGTCCTGACACTCACTCTGTAGACCAGGCTGGCCTCGAATTCAGATTGCCTGCCTCTGCCTCCCAAGTGCTGGGATTAAAGGCGTGTGCCACCACTGCCCGGCTCTCTCCAGGTAGTTAACTTAAAACCCTCATTGCTAATCCTTCCTGCTTTTCTGTGTCCTAAGAAAACATAACTTCTCCTTTTGACCTCCATCTCCCTTTCTTGGTTATTAGCCAGCCAAAATCCTAAACTTCTCACCCTGACAGTTTCTGTCTCTGAAGAGCCACACCTACACAGCACACCTCCCATATAGGTGCTCAAACATCCCTGCTGAACTCATGCTTGCTACATGTCAATTAAGAGAGCCTAACTCTCCCTCCTTTAGCCATCTCTCCCCTCTGGGCAACAGCTGCAATTTTGGGCTTGCCTGTCTTTTCTTCCCCCACCCCCAAACTCCAAGTCTCCTCAAGCATTCTTCTGAGTTCCCTTTCAAATTATTATTTTTATTATTCTTTTATTATTATGTTTTAATCTATAAGACCAAGAACTCTCAGAAGGAACCCTGTGCTCTCCGGGGCAGGGCAGACATTTTTTTCTTGAAATTTGTCCCATAGCAGAATATCTGAATATTTGAAATATCTGCTGACTTGGGAATCAGCATTATCTGAGGAGGAACTGGGACCTTAGCTATGTAAAGAGAACAATTCATGATGAACATCAAGATGGAAGTTAGATAAATCGAGGAACCCAATATTATTAAATAAGGTTTGGACTGGCTTGGGAAGACACAAAACTACTGAGTCGAATACAACTTTTCAAAGGATTCAACCTTCAGTAGTTAGGGTTTCCAGAGAGTAAGCACTGGGAAGGCTAGAATGATTCCATGACAGGCTTCAAATTGCCTGTTAAGGAGACTAGACTTAAATCTCTGTTTCCAATAACTGGGCTAGCCGGGCAGTGGTGGCGCACGCCTTTAATCCCAGCACTTGGGAGGCAGAGGCAGGCGGATTTCTAAATTCAAGGCCAGCCTGGTCTACAGAGTGAGTTCCAGGACAGCCTGGGTTACACAGAGAAACCCTGTCTCGAAAAACCAAAAAAAAAAAAAAAAAAAAGAACTGTGTTAGTTGTTCTAAGTCCGACCTCAGCTGAGAACAGACCACTCCAGACCACACGGTTCCAAGGGGGAGGAAGTTTATTCAGGAGATAAGGCAAAGGTGGGGAGAAGGTGGAAGAAGAAGAGAAGTAGAGATAGAGGCTGGCCATGATCACGTGGAGAGAGAGGAAGGGGGGAGGGGACAGAGAGGCAAGCGGGTAGGAGTGAGGGTAAGAGAGTAAGAGATTAAGAAAGCGAGGAGGGGGCAAGCAGCCCCTTTTATAGTGGGCCAGGCCTACCTGGCGGTTGCCAGGTAACTGTGAGGAGGAGCATACCTGGCTGTTGCCAGGTAACTGTGGAGGTGGAGTTTAGACAGAATACTAACAAACTGGGCAATTCCAGACCTCAGAAACTGCCCCACCACCTGGCCTGAAGCAAGGACAAATGGGTTAGCTGCAGTTTCCAGACTTCCTCAGTTACTTCCTCAGCAAGTTTCTTGACCTCCCCAGCAAGTTTCCAGCCCCCACGCCCTAGTAACGGAATGTCTGTAGAGATGTACCCAAACAAATTAACACAGAGGTCAATTACCACAGAATTCCCTAAGGTCCTTTAAATCAGGCCTGCAAACTTACTTGGTTGTCTCTCTATTCTGATAAGGGGAGACCCCAGCATGCTGGACTTCTGCAGAATAAAACACTCTTTGGGTTTACATTTTGCTATTTGAATCTGGATGTCTGCAAATCATGGTCCCTTTCAGCACTTAGCACAGATAGCGATACCTGTGAATACCACAGGAGTCAGAGACATTAGTGTGGCAGCTCAGGGCCACAGCTGCATGTCGTTTCTAACCATCAGTTCACTTCTGAGTCCCCAGCAAAGCTAGCCTCTCATTGTGCACAATTAACCACTAGCCTAAACCTCTAGTGGAATAATTCCTCAAAACACACAGCTTTTTATATTTGTACCGTTAAGGACAACATAAATCCCATTTGTCTCCATTTAAGGACCAGGCCTGATTTCCTCCCAAAAGAACAGCCTGGGGATGACCACAAAAATGGGCCATCTGCAGTGGGCAGCCCTATTTCATCACATGGCTAAGTTCATGATATTGGAATGCAGACCACTGACAACACCCACCAATGAAATTCTAGATTACCTAATCCTTCTAGAGAGTTCCCCTGGTTCACTATAAGACGACCTGTGTGCCTTTGTCTGGGGTTGCCATTTCAAAGAATAGCAGATCCCTGCAAGCTGGTTGTTTCTGAAGAACTTGTCTCAGTATGTTTTTGCATACAGAGTCTGAGGTCCTCCTTTGGGGATTTTTGGATCCTTACAGTACTTTATTTTTGAGACAGTCTCACTGTGTTGCCCTGGCTGGCCTGAAACTCTCAAGAGAGCCTCCTGCTTCCGACTTCATAGATTAAAGGCAAGTCACCACACCCAGCAGAACATGAGGCTTTAACACAAGCCTCTAGCAATTACTTGGAGCTAAAGACTACAGGAAATCAACTCCCCAAGGGATGCTGCCCAGCAGGGAACAAAATTTCCTTTTCTAAAGGAAATTTGCATTTGAAAAGGCCTCTTTCTTAGCAGTGAAAAGGGCACTTGCCTAAATCTACATAACAAATTTTTATTCACAGGCCGGCATTTGCCACTTTCCCTGATCTCCTTCCTCTAACACCTCCCCCCAACCCCACTAGCTCAATCAGAAATGAAATTCAGCCGGGCGGTGGTGGCACACGCCTTTAATCCCAGCACTTGGGAGGCAGAGGCAGGTGGATTTCTGAGTTCGAGGCCAGCTTGGTCTACAGAGTGAGTTCCAGGACAGCCAGGACTACACAGAGAAAAACTGTCTCAAAAAAAAAAAAAAAAGATGAAATTCATCTCCTTTGGGTAGACTATCTTGTATAGTCATCCCTCCCACCCCCAGACTCTACGTGTTCATTACTAGTATTGCTCAAAAGCATGTGTGTAGCTGGTCTTTACTTCTTTGTGGGTTCTTCTTTCTTCCACCTTTCTCCACCCTCTTAACGCCCTAACACTGAACAGGAGGGAAACAGGATAGAAGGGGCAAGGGAAAAAGATCCCTAAATCTGAAATTTTGTTTCATTTCTTCTTGGAGCACAATTACTAACAAGCCACAGCCAACCCTACTAAACGGCCAACAGCAACCAACCAACCCCACCTCTGGAAAGTTCCCAGAATTCTGCTGGGTCTGTTTTTGATAACTGACGTATTCTACCTATTATAATTAAATCAGAAACTTTTTCTGTGTAAGTCTTTTTTTTTTAACTTTGTGTGCTAAGAAAAACCGTTCCACAATGCTCTCTTCCCTTTGCGGTGAGCCCAGTAAGCAAGTGAGTTGTGTTGGGTTTCAGACCTGAGACAAGCAAGCCTACTTAACATGCCAAACCAGTAATGGCCTCCAGGTTCTCCCAGCATCCCTGGGGGGGCTGGGTTCTTCACTATATAATCCAGACATTACATTTTGGTTCATTCTCATTCTCTCTTATTCTCTCCATTCTCTTTCTCCCTCCCTTCCTTGTCCTAACACACACACACACACACACACACACACACACACACACACACACACACACACACGAGAGCTGCCCCAACAAACCTGAATTGGCTTATTTTGTTCATGGGGGAAAAAAAAACCTATCAAGGTGAGGGGAAAAAAATTTTGAGCTCTATGCAATCCACATACGAATCTTGCCTTAGGTTCTATCAGAGTTAACTCTGCCTCAGCTGTTCTGGCAAAGTTCGCCTCTGCACAGTACAGGGCAAATTATAGTCAGCTGCAGCGAACAGCCCGAAGCAGCCCCATATCCCACACCTGGGATTAAAATGAGAACACATTCTTACAATATCTGTATTCTTTTAAAGAAACCAAAATTCCAAACTTGTCACTGCACACACGCACAGAAAGCACGTGTTAATTTTACATTTGTCTCTTATTAATCTTTTACCTGCTTGCTGGACCTCAGCTGAGGAACGCAAGACAGGATTTTTTTCCTTCTTCCACAGTACACACCAGAAGATCCATACCATTTTCCTGCTCCAGAGACTGTCAGGCCTATTCCTGTGTGACTGTTCCCGTACTGGGAGAGTCACCTTCCTCCAGTGTCTAGTCACTAAATCAGGGGTTCTCAACCTCCCTAATACTGTGATCCTTTAATACAGTTCTTCATGCTGTGGTTGGACCCCAACCACAAATTATTTTGTTGCTACTGCATAACTGTAATTTTGCTACTGGTATGAGTTGTAATGTAAATATCTGATATCCAGGATATCTGATATGTGACCCCTGTGAAAGGGGTTTTGATTTCCAAAAGGGGTCATGACCCACAGGTTGAAAACGGATGCACTAGAGTCTAGGGTTACTTCTTGCTCCAGGGGGCTATAAGAGTGAATGCATTTATTTGGTTTTGGTTTGGTTTTTTTGTTTGTTTGGTTTTGGGGGTTTTGTTTTTTGTTTTTTTGGGGGGGGTTGTTTGTTTGTTTGTTTGTTTGAGACAGGGTTTCTCTGTATAGCTATGGCTGTCCTGGAACTCACTCTGTAGACCAGGCTGGCCTTGAACTCAGAAATCCGCCTGCCTCTGCCTCCCAAGTGCTGGGACTAAAGGCGTGCACCACCACTGCCCGGTTTGGGTGAATGCATTTATAATGGCTGTCAATGAGTTTTTTTAAATCACATGCTTGAGGCAACATGATGTGGAGCCCACTTTTACGATTGCTTTTTGGTTAAAAGACAAAGTAAAGAATTCTCTGCTCTACAAAGCCTTAGTGAATAAGCCAAAATTTACCTGTTTGGGGCAGCCTAAGGTTACTGATTATTGTCAGGGGAAGCTGCAATTAGCAGAGTCATCTTCAAGCTAGACAGAAGAGGATAGGTTGAGGGAGGCAACCCATGAAACTTCCAAAAAGAAGGACCTGGTGAAACATCTGAATGTCAGATGAGATAAACAAGACTGGTTTGAACAGGCTGGGTACAATGGTACACACCTGTAGTTCCAACAATCCAGAAGCAGAAGCAGGTGGATTTCTGAGTTTGAGATCAGCCTGGTCTACATAGTGAATTCTAGGCCCGTTAGGATCCTGTCTCAAAAAGAAAGAAGGGGGTGGAGGTGGGGTGGGGAGGAGCACAAACCTGGGTGATCATCCAAAGAGAAGATGCATGGTCTGGTGAGGTTATGAATACTGCCTTTGCAGAAGGAAGACCAGCCTCAGTGGACCAAGCTTCCAGATAAAGCTGCAATGATACACTCACTCTATTCTACATGTGTTCAATTCTACCCCTTGAACCTAACAAAGTAGAATGCACTAGAAACTGCTCTCTGTGACTTCTAAAGATTGTTGGCAAATATATATGCATCTGTCTCTCCCACCCCCAGGGAGACTCACCTTTGGAACCCTGAGTAAAGGGTTTCAGCCCACATCTTAGGCAAGCATGCTAGTTTCAAGACAAAAACCATCTCTAGAGGTTACTTAATTGCTTGTCTTCAAACTGGCAGGACATTGTGTAGTGTAGACTCTGCAAATCCCGCCCCCCAACACCTATCCCATAGAAACAAAGATGTTGCTATTGTTAAGCTGTTATGGGTACCAGGCTACACAGTAGCCTATGCATAGTCTGGATGTTGGCTCCACTCCCTACTGCTGACAACGTTCCTCTACCCTGGTTGCAGGCTCCTGGTTGGGTAATGAGCATGTGACCCCATTCCATTAAGACTGTCCTGAGGGGTCTGTTTCTCTCTCCCCTCCCTCTTACACAGGCCATCTTGCTCACTTCTCTTTCCCAGTTCTTAGATACACACCCTGCCACAGTAACTTGTCCAGTCAGCACTTCCTAACTGAGCCAGATGAGCTCCTCATGACTGTCATCCCTAGGAAGGCTGCAGGACTTCTGTACATTTCGGCCTGGACAACCTAGCCAATACTACATAACAAGACCCCTTCTAAAAAATAAAATTCTGTTACCAGGAGCAATGTTTAACACCTAGAATCCAATACTTGGAAGGCTGAGGCGAGATTACCATGAGTTCAAGACCAGCTTGGGCTATACAGTAAGTACCACGCTCCAGCTAGAGCTATATGACAAGATCTGTATCAAAACAAAACAAAGTACCTGTTGACAGGCATGGCAGTACACACCCGTAACACAGTACTTGAGAAGTTTCGGGGAAAGGACAGTATGAACAATATGGTGAGGGTGAGGCTAGCCTAGGCCATAGAAACCCTATCTTAAATGAATTTTAAAGATAACAGTCAGTAGCAGTCCTTACAGGAAGCTCTAGTGGCTGGGGCTAGAGCAGAGATAAGAAAGACTGCAAGTATGTGACAGAGCACTGAGGACTAGCAGGTAGTCTAGAACACAGGATATACTACTGCCTGAGGCAGAGCTGCAGGTGCAAACAGCCCCACTGAACCCAGGGACAGATAGATGCTTTCTGAGCTCCCTCAGACTCAGGCACCAAGCACTTCTCTCAACTCAGCTACTTGAGGTTACTGCGTTCTCTTGCTAGTCTGTCTCACCCTTGGCTATTCTGGGACTTCTGAGCTTTGATTAACTATTCACTTCCCACCTAAGTACAACACAGGTTTAGGATGTAGCTTTAGTCTACCCAGGGGCCAGTCTGAGGCTACGGCTATAGCTTCTAAATCCAACTGTTAATTTCTACACTTCGGGTTTCTCTACAGGACTCTCCTTTCTCTGAGAATATCCCACTTCAGGAAGGAAGAGAACTCAAATTAAATCCAAGTGGTCCAAAGTGGATAATCACTATGGGTTGCTTTCAAAGGAGGCCTAAGATCTAATCTGCCACAAACAGGACAGTGAAATGATAGGGCCCGTCCAACCCTTGACGCTTCCATGCAGTAAGAGGGAAGGAGAACCACCTTAAAGAATTACAAACATCCCAAGTTTTCTTCTCCAGGCTTTTCAAACATTCATCTTGATCAAAAAATTCTTCCCAAGATGCTCAGAGTTCCTTAGAGAACGGTTTTCAAGTTTGGAGGCACTCATTCCAGAACCTGGCAGCCATTGTTTGCTTGTGATTCTTCCTTTCTGAGGAGGAGACTCCTCACATCTGCTCACCCACCTGCTCCAGGCTCCCAGAGCATGCCCACCACTGTCGGGGAATCCAAGAGGCAGCAGTGACAGAGGCTACCATGGACCAAGCAGATCCTGACGTTGGGATGTGTAATTAGCCTAGTTCTTGTGTGCACTCCATGGAGAAATGCATCCTCATTACCGTTATCATCAGATCACAGAAGTAGAGGATAGAGATTAGGGGACATTTCTGCATGCAGTGCAGGCCTGACTCTAGAGCCCACACTTTTAACCACTAATGACATCACTCACTAATCACTCACCAATGGGCCTTCATCTCATCCTGGTCTGCCTCACTAATCCATGCATGGATCTGTCACACAGATCTTGACACTTCTCTGCTTCAAATCCTTTTCATTAACTCCAATCCTGAGAGCCTGGGCTTCTTTCTTCCTGGAGCCCACTCAGTTCACAGGACAGAGGATGAAGTGCTGAGTCACACTGTTCACTGCTTTATTGAGATTCAGGGAGATCCTTCCCCCAAGAGACACCACAGTGTGAAAGGGACACTGCCTCCCGCCCCATCAGCCCATCTGTTCGTGCCTTTGTTTGGCCAGGATGTGCACCCACTATCCACTGGAAACAACCTCCAACCTGTCCCCATTTCTTTTTCCCTTAGTTCTGAAAAACAATAATAATGATAATAAAGAAAAAGAAACAAAGATGCCATAGTTCTGAGAGATGATTGTACAGACCAAAGGTGGTACACATGAGGACAAAGAATAGAGAGAACACTTCTGGGTAAACCTAAACGCCAAGGAGAGGGTAGGGATGACTCAGAAAACATGTACTGGGAAGAGCCTGATTAACTACATGCATGTTGAGTGTACATAGCTCTACTGGAAGAAGACAGGACATCAGCTAGGCAGACAACTGTAATCCCAATACTCAGCAGGCTGAGACAGGAAGCCTGCCATGATGCCAGTCAGGGCAACACACACACACACACACACACACACACACACACATCACATCACATCACATAATGATATTAAGATGCAAAGAAAAAAAATACACAATGCACGGAGGCACACAAGCAAAACATAGGCAGACATGACGTGTGCACATGAGGAAGACAGCGTAGTGTGCTCAACACATCATACACACCCACCCAAGCACACCACAGCACACACCCACAACCACTGTGCAGTCACAGGTGCAGCGAATACAGACAGTACAAGTGATAGCAGCATGAAGAAGCACTCAGAAAAGAACACAGCTGCACAGGAGCCACATCCAGCTGCCTAGGAGAGGGGAGGATTCGGAGTGTGTGTGTGTGTGTGTTGTGTAGAATGAGTCCTCTGGAAGAAGCAACGTTTAAGGAGAGGAAGACATGGGGATATGTAGAAGGAGAGGATGATGAAACGAGATTCTGATACTGAGGAATGAAGAGAGAAAGCCCTGCTGATGTAGGAAGACCCCCCTGCTGCTGAAACAGCAGGAGTTGCTGTGGTAACTATACAAGACAGGCAGGCTATGGGAGAACAATACCTCTCTGGAGTCATGAGTGAATAGCTGCAAGCAGGGTTCAAACAAAACTGTGAAGTAGTGACATAAAATTATATGGAAAGAAAGAAAACAGTCTGTTCCCCAGAACACTGGAGACCCAAACAACCGCAGATACACAGACATGTATTTATAAGAGGGGGATTGGAGGTGTTCTCCAGGTTGGAGATTGAAGTCCTTACCCTCCTCCCAGTCCCCCACCCTCTTCCCACACCCTTCCCTCCCCTACTGGCCTTATCCTTCTCGATACCCCCTCACTTGTAAAGCAAATGCACCCGACTCCCATCACAGCTAAGACGGTCAGGGGGCTCTGAGGGTCCCCTGGGAAGGCCCCCAGAGGGGTCTGGGGGTGTCGGGGGGTGGCGCCGTGAGCGGAGCTGCTGCCGAGACTGGAGCTGATGGCGCAGCTCAGAGACACGCTCCTCTTTCTGGAGGAAGAAACACAATTGGGAGTGTGGGAGGGGGTTGATGTGGAATGGGAGGAGGGAAAGCAGGAAAGACATTGAGATGTACCAGTAAGAAAGGAAATTAAAATGTGAATCAAGGGAAGGACAAAGGAAGCCACAGAACATAACAGCACCAGAACGGATGGAGAAAATAAATGATTTTTAAAAGAGAGAGAGAAAGAGATTAAATGAAGATTGCATCAGACAAATTGAAAGCCCCACCCTCCCCCCAGCACTGCACGGTCCCTAACTACAGCCTGGACACAGTAACAGTGGGGGCAACGAATGGATCACAATGGCCTCTCCGTAACTACTACCAGTGACTGACTGCTCTTCTGCCTCAGGAGGCCTGAAATCTCCAGGGTGTCCTCCCTCTCCTCAGGCTAACACACTGAAACTCAACCCTTTTCCTTTCCCTTTCCTGTTCCCCTGCAAGCTTTATGAGACCCTCTGTAAATCTCCAACACTTGAACCGGTACCTAAGGCTAAACTACAGACAACCCACCCTTAGACCCTGGTTGTCACCACACACCTCGGCGATGATCTTTTCCAATTCACGGTTTTCTTTCTCTAACAGTCGGGACTTCTCTTCCTCGTTGTTGTTGGTGGATGACCCTGTTTTCATGGTGTCCTGCGCCTCAGACTGCCATTCCCCTCGGGTGATCAACCTTCGCATCTGGGGACAAAGATTTGGGCATGAGGTGGCACTGGGCTGTGTGAATGAGCGGCTGGTAAAAAACAGTAATGAAAAACTGAAAGACGGGCAAATTAGGACAGAGTCAAAGCCCTGCTTCCATCTAGGGAGCCCACGGGGAGAGCTAGACCTCACCTTGGGCACAAAGAGGACAACCAGAGTAATGTAGGAAGAGAACACAATGGCCAGAGAGGCAAAGGCGAAGGCTGCATCCTGCTGGCTGGAAAGGATCATGGTCACAGGAGCGGTGATGAGACACAGGACCTGGGAAGACAGCGTTTGGGAGACTCAGAGTGATGTATAGTTCAAGTGAGATGCAGGGTTTCCTTCCCCACGAGAGTCAGTAAAGACAGACTTGGGATGAACAAACACTCCACAATCCTCAACTTTATTTTTTTTAAACTAGAGGTTTATTTATTTTATTTATATGAGTATATTGTAAATTGTCTTCAGACGCACCAGAAGACAGCATCGGATCCCATTACAGATGGTTGTGAGCCACCATGTGGTTGCTGGGAATTGAACTCAGGACCTCTGGAGGAGCAGTCAGTGCTCCTAATCACTGAGCCATCTCTCCAGCCCAATCCTCAACTTTAAATAGCTAAAACTCAGAGATAAACTACCAAACCAGTACTCAGCTCTAGATCAACACTTCCCTCAGGATCTCTGCATTCAGTCTGTTCTTCAGACGACTTCACTAGGTTATCACAAAATGATATAAGGTAGTGTGCTTTTCTTAAAGCTTTTTTCCCTCTTATCTCTTATATCATATATGTGTGTACCCGTGCATGGGGGTGCATGTGCATACAAAGGCTAGAGGAAAACCTCAGCTTTCATTTCTTCTCCATTTTGGTTTTTCATACAGGGTCCCTCCCTGGCTGGTCACTGAGAGCTAAGGATCTACATACATGTCTGCATCTTATCAGAGCTGGTATTACAAGCACATATCATTATACCTAGTTTTTCTGATGTGAGTTCTAAAGTTGTCTTGTAAGCATCAGAATCTAACATCTAACACACCAGCCTTCCCCCTCCACACGTCTAATGTGCTTTTTATGTCCTCTGAATTCAAACATTCCTTCCCCAAAGAAAGAGGGAGACATTGAAAGCTGGTCACTTACAAGATTCAGGAAGCCCAACCCCAAAGTTATATAAGCAGTAACCAATTCCTGGTGAAAAAGAATGCTCTCCTGTGGAATTGCCTACAAGTTGGGCAGGGGACTCTAGGTATGCAGTTACTATGAGTTTACTGTAGTGGACATTTTAGATATCATAAATGTCATTAAGACGCCCATACTCCTGTATGCGTCCAACAGACGCATAGGTTCACCAAGTGTGATGGTTAGCTTTGTCAGTCTAAATTCTAGACTCAGGTGATTATCAACGAGGGTTGGCATGTGAGCATATTCTGGGGTAGGGAGATTATCTTGATTTCTACTGTTAAGTGATGTGGGAAGACTCAGTCACTGTAGCGGGTACCAATCCCTAAGCATAGGATTCAGGATTGAGCTGAGTAAGGGTGCATGCTGTTATGTGTCTTTGCTCTTAATTCTGGATGACCAGATACTTCAAGGTCCTGTCCTTCCCTCAGTGATGGATTATAACCTGGGGTTGTGAGCTGAAATAAGCCCTTTCTGTCAAAGCTGTTTTGTGTCAGAGTGTTTTATCACAGCAGCAGAAATGGAAACAGAACTCTAAGCTAGACGTTGGTAGAATCTTTTCTACTGTGGTACCCTATCTAGGGTGAATTGACATTTGCTGACGTCTCCTCGGTAGAGTCATTAAAAAAAAAATGACTTTATAAATCAGACATCAGCCAGTGTTTTATGACTCCTATACAAGCAATCTCAGATCTAGTTTTCTGAGTCTTCTAGTTCTATCACCTTCACCGTGCCATGGTCCATTTCCAGGGCCAACACCAGGTGTCAAGTAAGCTTACCGCAACATTGTAGATAGCCATGCCCACAGCCCTGTGGTCATTGATCTTTTCAGTGGACACACTTTTGGTCTCATAAGCAAGAAAGATTCCCAGCAGCAGCAGCAGCCCCTTGTAACCATAGAAAATGCCTAGAAGAGCAGCAAAGGGTCACAGGGGCAACAGGGACCATCATACTCCCAACTCAATCCTCTTTCTCTTTCCCCCGTTTGCCCTTTATTTACTACTGAACTTTGTAGCTCCTCTGTGTAAAGAAAGCCCCACCCCCTTTCCATTCCAGCCCCTCTGTGGCTTTCTGTGGAGCAGCTAAGAAGGATCCAATGGATGCTACCCAGTGTCTCAACCCGTCTCCTCCAGGCAGCAACGCACAGCACAGGCTGAGTTTCAGTTCACCAGATGGATTTGTAGATTGGATGAATGTTGGTCAGGCTGGAGGTAGGCTAAGCCCACAACCTCACAACCTTAGTCACTCACTCTCAGGAGCTGACCAGACACAGATGGGTGAGTCCACCCACCCACACTGGCCCTCTGCTGAACATCACTACTTATAGCAAAAGACCAAAGCTCTCCTATTCTTGGAACAAGCCAAAGCTGACTCCTCTGAATGGTCCTTCTCCCCTGGCCTGTTGCTGTTACCCTTTTCTCCTGCTTATGCTTCCTCCCTCCCCTCCTCCCACCCACATCCACACACCAAGCCATGTATTCATCTTCTTGGAACTGCAGTGCTCCAGCTGGGGCAGAATGGAGACATCGATGTCTTCCTTTGGTTCTTCCTTGGCAAAAGTCTAATGCGGGTGGGGGGAGAAGGAACAGGATGAGTGACTGTATTCTTATCCAGCTCCTGAACCTCTGCCTCTGCCTTCCCTATGAGACTCATTACTGTGCCAGATCCTACTCCAGGCCTGGGGACATTCTCCTGAACACACTTCCCCATTTCCCCCAAAGCTCGGAAACCCTACAGATCCGACTTCCCTTCTTTAGATAAACCTAGAAGCTTCTGATAAGGCTTCATCTGGCAAAGACAGAAGCACCCCTAATATACAAAAGATGGAAAAGTTCTCTCCCTGAGTAGCTTCCTTTTCTTTTTAAAGGCGTCTTACTATGTAGCCCTGACTGGTCTGGAACTCACCATGTAGACCAGGCTAGCCTCAAATTAACACAACTCTGTCTGCCCCTGCCACCTGAGTTTTGGGATTAAAGGTATGTGCCAATGCTCATTTCCTTCAGGACCACACACAGCCCTGGAGATGCTAAGCTGGTGAACTCTACCCAGTCTCCTGATCTCAAGTGATAGATACCTCAATGGTTCGGTGCAAGGGGTCCACAATCTGCCAGATGGCAAGAGTCAGGATGTCCATGCCCACCAGCAGGCCGACAGTGGCATACAGTTTCCAGGGCTCTAGGGTCTGAGAAGATAGCCAGAGAAGACAAGTCAGAAGGAGGTCTTCTCTATGCCCAGGATCAAAGGCTGCATCTGGGAAGTAGCTCACCTTCCTCCATTCCTTCTTCTCCTCCTTCTTTGTGAAGACGGTGTGGACCCACCAGATCTTGGTGAACATAGAACCATAGCCCAGACTAAAACCTAAGCCCAAGAGCCAAAGGCGGGCCTAGAAGGGGAGAAAGGACACTGGAAATAGGTTGGACTGAGGCCATGGTGAATGGAACTACAGGAGGCAACGGGAATAATGACCAGAGGGCAAAAAGCAAGCAGGCTATAGCAAGCAGAGAAAAGAGGGGAGAAGAGGGGAGGAGAGGAGAAGAGAGGAGAGGAGAGGAGAGGAGAGGAGAGGAGAGGAGAGGAGAGGAGAGGAGAGGGTTCTGCATTCACCCATTCCTCCCATCTTTACTACTTTACTACCACTACAGCACCGAGGGTTTATTAGTAAACCCTTACTGACCTTATCTAGCACCTACAGTTACCACCTGCACACCTTTGAATGTGACATAGCATGGTCCATCACCTCCCAGGCCCTCACTGACCCTGTGCTCACCCACCCAGCTATGCTGAACTACTCACTCTCCCTTACTTACTCTCTTTCAGATCCTATGCATCCTTCAATGCACAAAAGCCCTGAGGCCCACTCAAACAGACAGTGAGCCATTTCCCTTCTCTGTCTCCACAGCACTTTTTCCACAGTCACACCACATCTAGCTGTCTATCTCTCCTGCTACATGCTGATCCCACTAGGAACGGACACTTCCTGAAGAGGTGAACGCATGGATGTGTGTACATGCTGTGTGCATAAGGCATGATCAGGACAGAAACACAGTGAAGAGAGGGAGTCAGTGGGAAGAACCAGGGAAAGAGTGGATGCTTCATATAGGAAACATTCAAACATCATTGAAGCCAGCCTTTCCTCATAGTCCCCTGAAGATCCATGAGCCCAATCCCAAAAGCCTCCTCCCTCTGTGATATTATGTCCCTTGCCCAAATTCTATCTGCTTAGATTCTGCCTTCAACATTTCAAACTCCAACCAAGGCTCCCACGGGAAAGCCCACAGTTTTGTTTCTCAGCCCACACACCACAAACAAGTCACCATTGTTCACAGGTTCTGTGTGCAGACCCCTTCCTTTGTCTTCAGTACATCACCCCTCTCCTCTCCAAGGCATGCCTAGCAACCTTGCAAACAGCCAGGGAACTGTAGAATGGAATAGGTCTGGCACCCAGAAAGAAGAACCAGAGCCAGAGCCAGAGCCAAAGAGAGACCAGAGGGTGATACTAGGAGGTAGGAAAGGAGACACTAGTCAGGGGAAAAGGAGAAACAGAAGAGCTGCTCCTGTGAGGGCTAGGAAAGCCATATTATATTCTGCAACGTCTATATTGACTCACCATCTACTTACCTGACAGACAAATGGGAACTGGCCTCTCCCTATGTGGTGACCATCCAGTCCAAGGGGGAAGACAGCAGCTAGTGCCAGTGAACAGCCCACAGCAGTCAGATTGTTCAGGTTGGGCTGGGAGTTCTGGATATAACTAGGGCAGAGGCGGAGAGGGTGGGAGAAAGAGCAGAATTACCCCATCTCCTCCAGGGAGGCTCAGCTCTCCAGAAATGCCACCAATAGCACGACCCTATCCCCAGAGCCAATAAAGGAGACAGGCTGGGGACAGGCAGAAAGAGCACTCAGGATAAGAACACTGCTGGGCCATGGGACTGGACCTAGGGGAGCACAGGGCTTCTGCAGCATAAGGCCTTACTGGAATGAGTTGTTTTTGTTGTTTTTCTAGCTGACTGCTTTGAAGCAAGGGTAAGGGTCTTGCCTCGTCCCTCTTAAATTTCTGGTGTCGCGCAACTTTGACACGTGGTCTTGAGAGTTACAATTTTCTTACTCAGTTTTCATAGTCAGAGAGTATGGTCAGTATTTGGAGAGACAGCCAGGCCAGGCAGGGATCCAGTCAGAAGAGAAACTTACCGAACGTGGGAGTTATAGATGTTAAAGGACAGACAGACAACAGCAAGAACAATGCCCAGGCTGGAGAGAACGGAGACGGAGATAAAGAGTTTCTGTGACAGGAAACGGAATGTCTTGATAACCAAGGTCTGGTCAGCTGGGGGAGACCCTCCTGCATGGCACAAGGGAGGAGGAAAGAAAAAGGAGGAAGGATGTGGCATCAAGGCAGGACAGGAGAAAGTGGAGAAAGACAAGCTGCTGAGGGAAGGATCTGGTGTAGGCTGAAGACATGAGGCCCTCAACACACTGAGGGGCTGAGATGAGCGGATTGCTGGAGGACATTGGGAACCTTGCGGAACACATAGAAATAAGACAATGGGGTCTGTGCTGAAGAGCTCAGTCTTTGTTCATTCCTTTGAAGGGTTTTTTTTTGTTTTTGTTTTTTTGGAGTTTTTGTTTGTTTGGTTGGTTTGGTTTTGGTTTTGGTTTTGGTTTCTAGAGACAGAGTTTCTCCTTGTAGCCCTGGCTCTCTCTCTGTCTCCTGAGTGCTGTGATTAAAGGTGTGAACCACCATGGGCAACTTTTATTGCTTGTTCTTGTTGTTTCTCTGCCTTACAGCAAAGGAAAATAAGAGATGAATGAAGGAAACAGATGAAATGATCCTATGAGTTTATTAGTCACTCCACAAAAAAGGTGTAAAAGACAATTACAGAAGCAGAAAGCCAGAAGAGCCTCCAAGGATTCAGTGTGGTCTTCTAGCCTCCAGCAAAAGACAGAACAGTTCTAGCAGGGATGTGTTCCCCAAAACTGTTTCCCAGTTGCTCTTAGGAGGAAGCTCAAATCTGTAATAGGGTGGGGGCAGGAGTGACTCAAAACACCTACTTAATTTCAATTTTCTCAGCTTTAAAAAAAAAAAAAGTAAAGAGCCAATTCAATTTAGGCCATGGGGCGTCTATAACTGTACAGAACACTGACCTAAATTCAAGCTACAAAAATAAATAAATAAATTTAAAAATATGAAGTAAAGCTTAGACATGTTAACTCCCACAGTAATGGAGATAACACTTGGGCGGCTAGGGCAAGATTGACTTAGCTTTGAGGTCAGTTTGGTCTACAAAGTAAGGATCTGTCTCAAAATAAAACAGGGGTTGGGGAGACGGATCGCCAGGTCACGCTGTTCCCAGCACCCACGAACACGGTAGGTCACAACCATCTGTAATTCTAGTTCCAGAGATTCTGGTGCCCATTTCTGGCCTCAGAGGGCACCAGGCGCACAAATGGTAGACGCATACATGCAGGCAAAACGCTTATTGACACACTATAATTAAATCTATAAAGCTGGGTCAGAAGGATAGTTCAGTGGGTAAAAGCAATTGTTACGCAAACCTGGCGACATGAAGTTAGAGCTGAAGAACCAGGTAAAGTCAGGAAGGAGAGAACCAACTTCCCAAAGCTGTCTTCTAACCTCCACAGGAACACCACAGCCACACAGCACGAATGTACACACACACTAACTTTTCCAGCAGTGCTGGTAACGATGAGATGTCACTGGCCAAGGCTGCCTTCAGTGGCCTTTCCATCAACAAGAATTTCTTTTTTGTCTGTCTCCAGTATCTTTCCCATTTCCTGTCATTTAGCACATCAAATATAACAGCTTTCTTTCCCTCTTGAAAAAGTGCATGGTAGGGCTAGAGAGATGGCTCAGGGGTTAAGAGCACACTGGCTGCTCTTCCAGAGGTCCTGAGTTCAATTCCCAGCAACTGCATGGTGGCTTATAACCCATCTGTAATGGGATATGATGCCCTGTTCTGGCTTGCACTATATATTCACACACAACCGAAATAAATAAATAAATAAATAAATAAATAAATAAATAAATAAATTTTTAAAAAGTGCATGGTAGGCCAGGTGCACACATTCACCTTTAATCCCAGCATTTAGAAGGAAGGAAGAGAGAGGTAGTTGGATCTCTGTGAGTTGGAGGTCAGCCTAGTCTACATCACAAATTCCTGGACAGTCAGAGGTACATAGTGAAACTCTGAAAACAAAAACCCTGCAAGGTAAGTCAGGCATGGTAGTATAAACCTGAAATCCCAACACTTGAGATGCTGAGGCAGGAAGATCATCCTGACTTCAAGGTGAGCCTTGGCTACAAGTGAGTTCAAGTCCTGATTCAAAAAGGCGGAAAAAAAGCAAAAACCCAAAAACCAAACCAAAAGCTGGAGAGATGACACAGGGCATAAAGTTTCTTGCTACCAAGCCTGATGATCTGAGTTCAATTTCCAAGACCCACACGGTGGTACTAGAGGTCTCTTATGAGTTGTCCTCAGACCCCCACTTGTACACAAATGAACGTATAAAATGTGAGGGAGAAACAAAACAAAAAAGGACAAAAGAGCCAATAAGAACAGCATGAAATTCTGCCTCCTGTCCCACAGCTGAGCAAGTACTTTCCAGAGAGAGAACTGAAGACCCTGGTTCTACCATATCAAGGCTGGATGACAGCTTCCATTTCTCTTGGCTTCTGTTGCCTTTAATTCCACCCACTGAAGCAGAGCACTATTATAAAAACAGGGCCTGATCCAACTCCTGGCCTGATCCAGCTTCACACCAACTCACCCCTCCTCCCTTCTTGGAGGCCTATGTTCACTCCCAATCCCTACCCTGACCCACCTTCCATTTCAACCCAAAAGCACCCCCTCGCTCAGATATATGTATGACAATGACTCTTCAGAAGCACCAAAGAAGAACTCACCGATCCACTTGTCTGTTTTGGACCAGGAAAGATCATCCTTGGTGCTGTCGTAGTAGCCGATTTTCTTGTAGCTGCCACCTGAGCAAAGGACAGGAGTTGCCGTGGGTAAGGAGAAGCCATTTTCAAGTTTCCATTACCCTAGAGGTTGCTCTCCGTGGTTGCACGTAATAATACATAATAAGCAACCCAAGGATGCTGTAAGGACCCAAGTCACCTGGGTAGGCAACCTAAATCCATGGCAACACAAGGTGGTTCCCAAGGCAGCAAGTTTACATGAATAAGCAGTAAGTATCTATGAATAAATAAATATGTATGTGTGTGTATATATAAATAGTAATATAGCCCTTAAGCATGGAAGGCTCTCCACAGAGGAAGATGCCTTGGCTTGTCTACCACGTATTCTACTGCTTCACACCTCTCCCAGCAGCTCGTCTCTCGCTTCCAAAGCTTTAAACAATTTCTGCCTGTTCTCCCTCCTATGATGGACAGAATCGCAAGATCCATGGCTTTAATTTTAGAACCCTCTCTCCCTTTGGCTTGGATTCTAATGCCTTGGAGAAGATACATCTGCCTCTTCAAGTGCCAGTCAGTAAAATGCAGTGACTCCTAAGATGTCTCTTTGCAGAATGGCCAGTTAATACAACCTTCCTTCCAAACAGCAACTCACACCCACTTCACCCTGGCTGAAGTCCAGCCTCACTTGTCCCATATACAGAGAGAGCTGAGAGGATTTGGTGGCAGAGGTGGGGGTGGAGGGACTTTTCACAGAGGCTAAAAAATGGGTCTCTTGGCCACACCACAAGAGGCTAAATCAGGTGAAACTGAGAGATTAACTCACAGAAGCTCTGTAGACTCATCAGAACTAAGTTACAGGGAATGCTATCTAGAAAAGGCCAGCTAGTTGTATGACTGCAATGCTGTTCTCACATAGCAAAGAAGTAAGTGGATTCCTTTTAAAAGAAGCCAACTTCCCAGGGCCAGCTTCCCTTGATCTTTTAGGACACACTGACAGCTCTTCACCTCTCAACCCAGCCTCAGGCAGGCAACTTCTAGGACTAAAACTGAAGCCACTGGGAAGAAAGAACAGCTGTTTTTAACCTGCATGCCTCTTTGAAAGAACAGAATCACTGCAAAAGGCCTGTCCATGTTCTTTTTATCATTATTTAAAAGTCTGACACAATGCAAGGTAGGCAAAATGTATCGGACCATCTTGTTGAGGCTCATCACTGTTCTTCCAAGGATGCGCTCAGCCCAGCCCCTGCCTGCCCCTCCTTCAGCCCCCTCAGACCCCGGCTCACCCTGTAGCTGCTCGATAAGAGTCCATGCCATCCGGGAGCCGCTGGCATCAAAGACCACATGGCCCTGAGGAGAAACATGTGGAGGAAAGCAGAGGGGATAAAAGCAGGAGAAAAAGAGAACATCAGGGACTCCGAAACCTTCTGTTTTTTGATGTAATTGAGCTTCTGAATGAAGGCTATTTATGGCATCTGCTGCATGTAGGACACACCCCAGATGCACATACCCTAGATTCTGGAAACAGTATTCTTTGGAGAAGAAGCTTCACCCTTAAGATCTGAACCAGAGAGTCCCCAGAGAGAAGATCAGGAACAATCTCCAAACCCTATTGGACACTAATTTCCTTACTTTAAAAGGAATGAGGAGATAAACTCTCAGGTTGTTATCTCTTTCTAAAACAGTATACTTCTCATCTAACCTGTAAACCACCTTGACCGCTTGAAAAGCACTAGAATACAATGGTTCTTTGTACTGCCATATTTTGTATGGCTTTCTGGTTTGGGGGCGGGGGTCCCTCCTCCCTAGTCTAAGACTGCTTTACTGACTCTTACAGAAAAATAACTGAGAAAATGAATGTATCTAGGGACCCTCCAAGCATTTCCCTTTTCATGGAGTGCACAACAGAAGCTGTAACTCACAGAAACACCCTCAAAGGAGGAGGAGTTCATGGCCCGGTAGATTTGGTCTGTAATGGTCTGGTTGTTGTAGTTAAAGTCCTCCAGCCGCACACCAGAACGGCCACCTCCTCCAGAGGTCTTGTTCAAGGCCAAAGCCAAGGCCCAGATAGCATCATAGGCCAGTGGTGCCTCTTGGAAGCCCCCAGTCTCCTCAGGGTGTCTTTTCAGCCGCTTGGTTAGCTTCTCCACAAATTCCTGTGATGTCTGGAGGGAAGAACAAGAGGAGAGAGCATTGAAATGTGCGTGGGCGCAGGGGGAGAGGCCTCAGTTCTGGCGCAGACACTGTGACTCGAGCGGATGGTTTGTGTTCGTGTTGTGGGGTAGGACCATATGTACAGACAAAATCGTTAGCTATACCCATGTGTCTATCTTGGGTTGGAAGCTACAAGACTAAAAGCGGGGATTAGCTGAGTCCAATGGTCTTAAGAGTGTACAGCTGCTAGCTCAGAACTACAAACAACAGAGAAATCTGATGAATAAACACTCTGGGAAATGAATGGCAAGCGAGCAAGGCAAAGACACAGCCAAGGAAGAGATGGATATTGCAGTGAGAGTGGCAGCTGGCGTTCTCCCAACCCTCAAGGCTCTTACAGCAGAGGTGACCCAGGAGCTAACAACTCCTCCAGTTTTGAAAGATCCAGAAAAGGCGACACCACAGCCTTTTGCACTCTGCCTGTCAACCAGGAGAATTGCTCTTTAGGGAGCTAACTTCTTGCTAGCCTGGTATGACTTCTGTTGTCTGCCTCCTTGGACTGGTGACAGCCACAGGAAGCAGCCTTCACACCGTAGAGGTCCAGATTCAGTTCTATTCACACCCCTTCTTGCACTCAATCTTTCTTCCAAGAAATCTGAAAAGAATGCCAATCCCTTTAACTTTCATGGATGAAGAGACCTGGCCGTATAGCTCATGATAGCTCTGCTTGGCTTTCCTTATTCATGGGTAAATGAATTTTGGAACCTCTCAGAATTGCCTTCCACATAACAGAGAGAGCATCACACCTTCCCTTCCTGACCACATTTAAATTTTTCTTGGCAGAACACGTGTACGACACAGAATCACTGCACAGAAAATTGTTTGGGTTTAGAACATTCATAGGCACACTCTAACAAAGAAGGGATGATACACGAATGAAGACTCTGTTTCTGGCCAGTGAGATGATTCAGCATGTAAAAAGCACCTACTTACTGCCAAGCCTCAGTTGGGCTTCTGACACACACATAATGGAGGGAGTGAACCAACACCTGAAGGTAAACTTCTGACCTCACATGTGCACCTTGGTGTGGACACATTCATAAAATAAATGGATAAAATTAAATTAAAAAAAATTTTAAACCTTGTTCCCATGCCCTAAAGACATTTACTTTTCTATCCAGTTTTCTAGAAATAGCCTGGGCCTTGAAACACAAAGGTCAGGGCTCAACTATGCTAAAACAGGAATAAGCTCCATCCCTCTCCTGGGGATTGGTGCCTAGCGTTGAACACAGCTCGCAGCAGACACACTACAAATGCCCCTGGAACTCTGTGTACTTCACATGACACTGTAAAGGTAAACACATGTACCCACAGAACACAAAACTCCAACAGCTGGCACTAATACAAGCCATGGGCTTTGGATAACAATAGATGGTTAATAAAGATCACCAGTTTTCACTAGTATACTCATGTGGTGGTATAACCTGATAATGGAGAAGTTGTGCACGGGGAATTATGGGAAGTCTGGGCCTTCCTTTCAATTTTGCTGTGAACCTAAAACAATAACATCTCTAAGTCATAAGAAAGTCCACTGGATGGATAAGTGGACGAACGGGTTCTAAGTCTAATTAAACTGCTTACCTACTAAGAAATCTCAAGCAAATTATTAAATCTCACTAAACTGACTATTCAGCTTGAAAATGGGAATAATACTGCATTAAAGAGCTCCAGCAAGGATTAAGCAAGAACACACAAAATGCAGCATATGAAGTACATTACACTCTCTCTGTGTGCATTTCCCTGGTTGCACCCTCGTCTTTGTTCCCAGTGCTCAGGCCTGTAATTCTGGTCCCAGACCTTACATCTTGTAGGTCCCATTTACTCAAACACACCGTCGCTATATATGACCACTGATCTCAAATTCAAAGGAAGAACAGTGGCAGCATAACCAAGCTGCTTATGAGGCTAAAGGGGGTGTGGGAGGGTGAGTGTGTGAGTCTGAGTCTGTAAGTTCAAGATCAACCTGGGCAACACAGTAAGACCAACTTCAGAGAGAAAGGTCAGGGTGGGGTGTCCATAATGGTGCACACCTATAATCTCAAACCCGGGAGGCAGAAAAAAACAATAGGATTTCAAATTCGAGACAATTCTGGTGTACACAGCTAAGTTTAAGGCTAACCAAAGCTACATAGTAAGACTCTCATCACAAAACAAAACAGAAAGGCAGATAGATGGGCTGGAGATGGTTCTACTGTAAAGAGCCCATGAAACTCCAGCTCCATGGGATCCAGTATCTCTCACCTCCACTGGCACCTCCGTATACATACTCACACATGCCTAAAAATAATAAAATAAAATGAAAACCAAGACCCGCCCCCCAAAAAAAGATACAAAATTTAGCTCACTTTTTTTCCCTCATACACCCAGTATCCAGTGAATCAGACTGCAAGTAAATGACATATCAAATCAGCAAATCCTCTTAAGCAGTTTGATCTAATGTTTCATTAATACCATCCCTCTCCATACAGGAGGCTGCTGGTGGTGGTGGTAGGAGTCATGGTGGCAGCTACATTTATATTGTCCTTACTTTTGTACCAGGCACACAGATCAATGTGTTTGATCCTCAGACATTTCAATGAATGTGCTTTGTTATTATTATCTCTATTTCAGAGATGAGAAACAAAGACACAGGGTCCTGTGACTAACTGCAGCCTGTAGTGATGCTGGGATTCCAGCCCAGGGTGGCTGGCATCCACCATTGTGCTTACTGTGCACTGCCCTGAGCTGCTTCTGTTCTGGAAGCTCTCAGACAGCAGCGAGCTAACACTTTCTGGGCAGTCAGGCCTTCAGCTTTCAGGTCTAGCCAATCCTCAGTTCAAAGTAAAGATTACATCAGAAAATCGCCATCTTGGGAAGGGATTAATCTGCTCAGCATGATATTATCCTCAGATTCTCAGCTCACTCAGGACAGTACAGCTAGCCAAGAGAGTACCACTGCAAATCATGAAAAACCACTCTTCCCTTTTGAGTCAGCAAAGATTATGGTTATACTTTTCTTCCTTCCTTCCTTCCTTCCTTTCTTTCTTTCTTCCTTTCTCTTTCTTTCTTTGTAGAGGAGGTAGAGTCAGGTGTATATGATCTCAGACCTTCCTCTTTCCTCAGACATGGTACCTAAGTTCCTCTTCTAAACCAGGGTTTCTCAACTCCTATGCTGTTGAACTATTTAATCGGGGAAGTCTTATTGCTAGGGTTTGAACTGTGTTCATCGCAGAATATTTAGAGGCCCCCTTGTCCTCACCCTCCAGACATTGCAACCTCTGTTGAATACCACTTCCCTATAGTTCTCACGGGAAACCAGATCAGCAGCATCAGAAACTTCAGGAATTTGCCGGAAATGAAACCCTCAGGTCCCACACTTCAGATGCAGGGAACTCCAGGGAAAGGGTTCAGTAACCTCCACACTAACCTAATTTTCCAGGTAGCTCTGACGAGAATTTGGGAACTGATCCAAGCACACCTGAGGCCACCCTGCTGGGATGAATGCAACTCTGCCATTTCTCTATGTCTCTATGGTTCTGCCCATTTCACCCTTCAGTCCGACTCTTGCTCTGATCCACTTCTTTTGGTGCCATTTGACCCACCTATAATATTTCCTAGTCTCCTGAAAAAGCTACTTCTTCACTATTGAAAAAAAATCTAGTGTTTTCCACCTGAAATTTTCAGGGTCTTTTCTCAAGAAAGAGGTCTCAAGAAGGCCTTCAGCTTTCTTGAGAAAAAAGCAACTTTTAAAAAATATATAAATAAACAAAAAGATATGTTCTCTGAAAACCAAAAGCCAGAAAAGACATCCTACCCCAAGGCCCAAGTATCCAGCGACATCCCCTCCAACTCTAAGCTCTCATCAGTTCTTTCTCTCTCTCCCCCAGTATGAGACAGAGTCCATGGGTGACAGGTTCTAGACTTTGGACACTAATAAGCCTTTCTGATTTTGGTAGCCTACTCCACTGCTTTGGTGTCTGGAAAATGACTGTTGCCATGTCCTGTGCAGGGGAGTGGTTGTCCAGTGTTTCTTCACTGTTGTTTTTAATTGAGATAAATTAAACATAACATCCTGCCAGAACATCCCAGAACACAATTTATAACCAGAATCCACATGGCTGCCCACCTTTTTATCACAACCTACCGCCAGAAGCAGATTCCTGAATCTCATTTCTCCTCTTTTTTTTTTTTTTTTTTTTTTTTGATTTTTCATGACAGAGTTTCTGTGTAGCCCTGGCTGTTCTGGAACTCACTCTGTAAACCAGGCTGGCCTCAAACTCAGAAATTCACCTGCCTCTGCCTCCCAAGTGCTGGGATTAAAGGCGTGTGCCACCACTGCCCGGCTCTCATTTCTCCTTTGATAAAACTCCACCATTATCTGAACAGTACTTGCACATGAAGGTGTAAAGATTTTGGTCAGGCAATGTGCTTTGCCATGGGAATTGACACGGCAGAGCAGGTTCGAGTTCAACTCCACAGGGCATGAGGAGATGCAAGACCCAGGACAAGTCACTAAACCTTCCTGGTTCCAAGAAACCTTCCTGGTTTCTAGCTCATAAGATGTAAATAACAAATCTGTTTTAGAGTATTGCTGTTAAGATCCTGAAATTAAACCCCAAATATCCTGATATTCTTCATAAAAATCAGCCATTATTAAAACCATCATCAGTTCAACCCCTCTGAAAGCGGATATTTCACAGCTGTAGTTACGTCAGGTACACAGGTTACCCTCCTGAACTATGGAAATCCCTGCACTGTCGGGTGTAGTGCTGTGCAGCAAGGGTCTCTTCCCCACATAGCCACACCCATGCTCACAAATCACCCCCCTCACAGGGCTACCCTGGTCCTCTAAATCAAGACAGTGAAAGTGTGCCTTCAAAGTGCCTATCACTAGAAAACAACCCAGGGCTAAAGAACTTCGGAAGTTTGTGTATATCCAAAATTCTTAAAAAAATAAAAATAAATAAAAAAGCAAATTACCAAAAACGAATTTCACATGGATACAAAGTGAATATGAAAGCCAGGCATGCTAGCACATGACTTTAACATCAGCACTAGGGAGGTAGAGGCAGAAGGATTTCTGTCAGTTTGACGTAAGCCTGGTCTACAGGGCTAGTTCCAGAATCTCCAGAGGTACCCAGAGAGACTCTATTTCCAAAACAAACAAACAAAACAAAAAACAAAACAAAAAAAAAAACAAGAAAAGGAATATTAAGCATCCCTCTGAGGTACTAACTTAAGTCAGACACACACAAATAATAACAATAATACTAATAGCAATGAATAAGAATACGTCAGTGCCCAAGGGAAGCTCTCTGGAAAAAGTGTGCTTTGCATGCAAGACTATATTACCATTAACGCCTCTCTCCCTCACTTGACTTCTCACCAACTGCTCCTTGTTTCCATGGTAACAGCCCTTCCACTCATCAGAAACCTACTGTATGCTCCACAATTTTTCTCTCTCGCCCAAGGAAATCAAGCACAGGTAGAACCCACGAAACAGAACACAAGCACAAGATGGGTACAGGACCCCTTCCCATCCCCCGACTCCAATCCTCCCTACTCTTCCCTCCCCTTCTTGGATGCTTCCTCACCATGTTCGAAATGCTTCGGGTGTTGGCAGGGTTCAGCATGACAATCTCCGTGGTGATGTGGCCCTCCACCGCCTCAGTCATCTCTTCCACCGTACAATTGATTGA
>JANHMN010000019.1:11275525-11309959 GCA_030674055.1 Rhabdomys pumilio | reverse complement strand
GTGTGTGTGTGTGTGTGTGTGTGTGTGTGTGTGTGCATGCACGCACCTGTGTCTGAATGTAGACAAATAAGGAGTCAGGGCCTACAGACAGGCCTGGTATTCATTATCACCTCAAGTCATTTGCTATCAATTTGAGCAGAGATGCAGTGAGTGAGGACCCAGGAGAAAAACCACAGTAGAGAGCCCATCCAGCCCCTCCCTGACCCAGATTCTATCTCCACCTCACAAAAAACTTTCCGGGCTTCGGTCTCATAGAAAAGTCCCACGATGATTCGAGCATCTTGACGCTATAAAACAAGAACAGAAACAGAGCTCCTGAGGGATGCTAAAAGCGCCCGAGGAGTTAAGCCAGTGCTTTCTAAGCGTTGATTTCCCAGCTCCAAGCGCTTAGTGCAAAGAAATGTTCAGTGAATGGGCAGTGGATAAATGTCAACTGGAAGACGGAACTAAACCTTCCCAGGAGACTGAGCTGTCTCATAGAATTAACAACTGCCTCTTCCAGGTTCTCTTCTCCAGCCAACCACCACCCACACTAACCCCACGGCAGGCTGAGCCCACCATCCCTGCTCTCCCACCTTCAGGTTTTTAACAGGCACCGCTGGATCTGAGAAGAAACTCTGTCGGAAAGTAATCTCAATCCCGGCCTCTTTCACTCGCTCCTCCAGGTCATCCAGTGTCTTAGGTGGGGATAAGAAAGATCAAGACTGAAGCAGAGCTTGCAGACAAGAACCGGCTGAATACTCACAGCAAAGGATCTGAACCTTATTCCAAGAGCCCCTGAACCCCATGAAGAGAGGATGAAAGAAAGCGACCCCATTCTTAGGAGGCAGCTTCTGAGATGCAATGATGAGACCCTCCTCGGGATCTGTATCCAAGGATACTGCCCCATCTACCCCATTCTGGACACTGAGAAGAAAACAAAGGAAACAGGAAAAAAAAAAAGCAGGGCAGGGTCTGGAATACACAGAATGGTGCCAACTCAAGAGGCAAGTGGGCAGACAACCAAAAGGATCACAGAAAAATGGACTGAGTCACTGAGAAGTGGGAAGGGAAAATTAAAGGGCCACTGAAAATAATGAAGACTCAAAGGATAGAAACAAAGAGAAGAATCAGGCTACTTTCTCCAATGTGGAGCCTGGCCATTTCCTCTCTGCTTCTGCAAACCTCCCTGTCCTTCTTCAAACTGTCTGTAAGCATCTCTCCCGGTCAACTAGCAAACCCACCACACATGTGTCATTGTCTCTTATCTATCCCCGCTCCTTCACTCTCTCCTTTTCCAGTCCATTCAGTAGCTCCACACTCAGCTGCCAATCACCCTCCACCCCTGAAGGCACTGGAACCCACTACTTCCCTAAGACCCCACGTTTTACTCCCTCTTGTTTCAACTTGTAATTAAACCTACTTCCATAGATCAGAGTCCTATCTGTCTGGAGAACAACAAATCAAAACAGTGGAGAGGATTCCAAAAATCCAATTTGCGTGTTCCCAGGCTACAGAAAGAACAAGCACTTCGCCCACTTGGAATGTGTTCTCTTTGGATAAACCATCAAGTCCTCCCCCCAAGACCAGATGCCCCTGGGACCTCATGTCCCACCCCCTATCTGGACTCACTGAGGTGAAGACCTCCGTGGTCTGTTGGATGGTGGCAATCTTCTTCCAGCCCCACTTTTCGAAGAGTTTCACCCGAGTGGGATTGTGGAGTGTAGCGGATGGATGTGTCCGGAAGAATGTTGGAAACCGCTGTCGGTTTGACAGGGCTGGTGAGCTGGAGCCATATGAGAGCTGAGGCAGAAGAATGGCAGTGTCTTTAGGTACTCCTTGGCCCTGATTTTTCTCTCCCAACTCTCCAAACTTCCCCACCTTTGTCCTGAGAAAAGTGATTTTCAAGAGCGAGCAAGCAAGCAAGCGTATGTGTGCCCAAAAGGAAGTGACCCCCTGCTGTGCATACCACAATAAGGTTCCACATCCGAGCAGCCTCAGCTACAAGTGTGGAGACAGAACTGCAGCCAGGCATGAGGATGATCTTGATGGGGTCATTGTAGAGTAGTTCGTACAAGTACTTGGTGGCTTGCCCTGGGTCACACTGAGGGAGGAAGGAGGAAATGAGGGTTGGCTCTCAAGACCCCCACCTCACATACACACACATCTCGAATTGCCTACTGTCTTGGACAACCTAGTGCCTGCCCTTCCTTAATTACTCAGTTCCAGCACCACATTCTTCTTCCTGAATCCCTTCCTGTCAAGTTTCTTCTAGTTTCACCTCTTTCCTTAAACTCCCTTCTCCTGTCTTCCATCTGGCACCTCGACTCAATTCACAACTGCATGTTCTTCCGTCCACGTTAACACATACTCTACTGTCCTCCCCTTCTGCTTATTCTCAATTAACCCCAAGTCCACTCAACTCTGCACACACACACACACCCATCCCATGTTTATAGGGTCTGAAACGTCTGCCCAGAAAAGTCTGCAGGAATACAAAGACATTCTCTGCAGATCCCCAGACAGCTCCCTCAATAAAATTTCCACCTTTAGTTTCAGAGAACAAGATCAGTAGGGTGTCTGCTCAGCACCCTATCCTTTCCTGCTGGGCCCTGACATTTGACGAGTCCATTAGAGAAAAAGGGGAGGGGGGAGTACAGAAGAATCTAAAATGAGGAAGATCCAGATAAATAAACAGTGGAAATTCTCCACAAGCCAGATGATAGGAGAGGTGCCTGAAAGAGATGAAACAGGAAAGCTTAGAGAGGAAAAGAATAGTAGGAGGGAAAATTGGGGGAGGAAGGGCCAGCTGTGGGTCCCCTACTGTCTGTTCCCCTCCTGCTGAAGCATGACATTTCAGAAGCTGCTGGAGCCCCCAAAAGAAATGACAGCCAGTGGGGAGTCAGAGCAGAGGGAACAGAGACTGGAGGCACAAGGAACTGGGGAGAGTGAACTTGGTGGAGGGGGTTAGAAAGAAAATAAAGAAGGTATCTGGAGTCTGCTTGCTCCCCACTGAGGCCTGACATTTGAGACACTGTGGGAAGTTGAAGAAGCCCAGGGAGGCAGGGGGAGCTGGCAAATCTGAGCACCCAAAAAAACATGCTCTGAACACTGCTGCCTGCTCTGTTCTCCACCCTGTCAAGGGCAGGGCTCACCTGTAAGTTTGGAACATGCCTCCTACTTAGCTTCTTTACAATTTTTTTTTTAACCATTAGTGGGTCCTTCCTGACTTAGAACAGATGCTGACCCCAGTTTCCCCTAAATCCTGAAAGTGTCCCTTCACTGTTTGAAGAAAAGATTTCACAGGAACAATGAGGATAACCGGAAACTTACAGTTACATAAAAACAGGGCCTGTGTGGCCTAATGTGTGTATCATCTCTGCTTCATTACTTTTCTACCTTTTCTTACAAAAGCCCCACACACAACCATTTACCCCGACCCATGAAGTTCCTCTCTTAACACTAGCCAAAGATGGAGACCTACGCTGCACCATAGCTTCTCTCTCATGTCTACCTTCTAGTGGCCCCTGCTTTTTACATTTGCTCCTCAATACCTCTAGGGAATCACTTGTCATGGGGGAAGAACTTGAACTCAAGATAGTCCTCCCCTATCTCCCTGTAGTGTTCCATCTCTGGTCTTTTCCCATATTCCTCTCACAATGACCTATGTTACTCTCTAACTAGATCAAGACCTCTCTCTTCTTCCTGCATCCCTACCCTCACATCTAATTTTTTCTTTCTTGTGCTCTGCCTCTCTTCCCACATGGAGTAAGTTGCATGCACCCATCTCCTTAGGCAGGATTTCTGTGGATGAACACGAAGATACTACTTGGGATTCCTTCCTGACTAAGAAGTGCAAACTAGTATTTTAAACAAATAGTGTGTTTGTTCAGTGATGTTTGGGATCCACAGAGAAGGCAAAAATCCAAGAGAATTTAAGTTTCTTTTTTTTTCTCCAAGCCCCTTCCCCTAGCATTCTGCCAGCAGGCTCATTTCTGCCCCCTTTGGAGGCATGTGCCTATTTTTAGATGCATACCAATGTTCCACACACCCCAAGAATAAAATGGCCAAATCTCCCACCTGTACAGTTTTCCTAACCCAAATCTTTGGAGCCACAAGTCAGAAAGGACTCAAACTTCTGTCAGTTCCCACTTAGGGAGTGACTTGGTAAAGAAATCTTATCATAGACCATCCTCTAACCCCAAAATTTCTTCACCACAATGAACCTTCTCCTCTTCCCAAAACCACATCCACTAGGCCATAATAAAACCAAACACTAAAATCAGGACCCCTTCCCCCCAAGTTCCACGGGAGACTCAGGGTTTTGACTGTCCCAACCCTCCTCCTTACCCCCTCCCTGATCTTCCTGCACACTGACTGTCCATCCCCAATGCTGTTTTAGGGGTTCCTTATGGACCCTAATACGCTCTCCCAGTGTTTCAGCTCACCCCTTAACCATTATTAGTCATTCCCAGAGCTGTAGGCCACATTCTCACAGGAATCCCCTAAAAGGTAGAGATCAAGAGTCAGGCAGCCTTACCTTGCTATTTGTTTTGATAGATAAAGTAGAACCCTCTTGTCTCTCTAAATCCTCCCCCTTCTTTCCATATTCCTTTCAGCCCCAACCTACGCCAAGATTTACCTTGTTACCATGGCAAATGTAAACCCCTGAGCCAGCTACCCACCTCTGATGTTCCTTCCAGCCCCCAACCCTGGCCAGGGATAGCTTACTCCAGAGGACCGGCACCTAAGACCCCCACCACTTCTGTGATTCTCCTACTGCCTGCAAGAGAGTCGGCCTTCAGAGCCACTGAGACATCCCAAAAGCTCCTGCACCTCCTGTGCGTCTCAAACCAGTCACCCTCGAGAGGGGTCTGCTTTGCAATCCCAAAGAGGATTCACAGCCCTCGTTTCCCACCACCCCAGCCACTCTGTCCCTCACTCCGACTACCTTGCTGTCGTGGTGGATAAGCTTGAGCTCGTAGTCCGGCAGGATGTCTCTGCGGCTGTTAACGTCCTCCAGCGCCATCTCCACCGCGGGCTGGCAGGCCTGGCCCCCCGGCCAGCCCCCGCTCATGGGAAACAGCGCCCCGATGTATACTGCACGCCGTTCTGAGGAGGGGTGCGGGGGGACCCTCGGGTGAGGCCGCGGGAGATGAGGGGAGTGAGAGGCCCACACCGGAGCCACCCCAGCCGCCATCGCCAGCAGAAGAGGCAGCGGCCACCCCACCGGGGTACAGGGTCCCCCCGGGCCCATGGCGAGGAGGGGCGGGGGCGGCCTCCTTGGGATGGGGGCAGCTCAGGGGGGACACTTCTTCTGGGGAAGGCTTCTGGGAGGGCGTCGGGGAGGCGCCTCCATCCCGGGCCTCATTGGGGAGGAGGGGCCAGAGCCCGGGGAAGGCAGGGACGTGGGCTTTCTAGGGCCAGGAGACGCTCGCTCCCGCCACCGCGGACTCTCCTCGCCGACTGACCGACCGACAGAAGGGAGGAGGGAGAAAAGGAGCTAGGAGAGGGGCCTTGACGTCACGAGCTGGGGGCGGGGATAGGAGCCAGTGCCGAGGCCCGGAGGGGAGGGGAGAAGAGAGAGAGCGCAAGGAAGGGAGGGGTCTCCGCCTAAGGAGACTGGAGGGGAGGGTGGGGGATTTGGAATGCGAGAGGATAAGCACAAAGCAAAGATGGGAAGCGAGGGTGGGTAGGGTAGGAGGGGCAGGTGACAGTTCTGAAAGGGGAATATGGGGAGATGGACTAAGGGTGGGAAGAGCGAGAACGATGGGCAAGGCTTTGCAGAAAGATACGGGTTGAGAAAGGGAGAACTGGTATGGAGAAGTGCAACTTAGGGTAAGGATAGTGCGGTTGAGGGAAGGCTTGAAGAAGGTTGTTGAGAGAAAGGGTCTACAGAGAATGCGAGAATCGCAAGGGTGGGACCGGTGAACAGGGTCGATGGAACCTCGCCGGTAAAACCTAGGTAGAGGGTGGCAGGAATAGGTCCCCGAGGTCTGAAGGAACCCCACGGAGAGATCTGGGATCCTCCGGCGCGCGGCTGCCCCCTACCGGGCTTCGCGCTTGGAAGCTGAGTCCGAGAGGAGCGCGACCCGGAGGAACGTGGCCAAGCAGGGGAGTGGGAGGGAGCGCGACCCGCGGAAAACCGCGATTTGTCGGCAAGAAACAGGTAGGAGAGGAGGGCCGAGCCTCAAACTAGAATAGGTGGAGGGGAATGAGTAACAGGACACCCACAACCTACGCCAAGAAATCTTTCTAGTGGAGGGTGAAGAGTGAGGGGATGGGGGCAGCAGTGCACGCGGGAAGGGTTTCTGATCTCACCTGAGTGTGGCGTTCGATTCACTGGCAGCAGGAAAGACGGGGATCAGAGAAGAGTTACCAGGGGCGCCCAGCTTCCCAGGCCTGATCCCCAGCCCCCTCCCACACCTGTTCATGCGGAGCGGAGACTACGTTGAGGGAAAGGTGCCTGGGGATAAGAGCAAGGCGGGGCTAGGGGTCAGGACTCGTGTTTTCTTCTATTCAAAGGACAACAGATTTTGTGCCAGGACGTAAAGGGGGTGGGAGTACAGTTGAGTTTTGTAGAGCTTGAATATTAATACACATATATAAATCTATGATCTCTATAAGAAAACAAATTACAAAACAGTTGGTTTTAAACGAGTGCTCTTTAAATACCTTAATTTAGTAAGTTCTCCAAAAGTTGGTTAGCATACGCACACAGTCTTAAGAGCTCAAAATGAGGACTTAGGCAAAATGAAGAACCCTGAAGCTTACTTAATTCATTCCAGGAGAGAAGAATATATATACAACAAGAGTTTGGGTGCCCAGAAAAGGGAGACATTTGCAGAAAAGACAGCAAACAGGCAGGCAAGGGGGTAGCAAACACAAAAGCAATTATTCCCTCAAGGAATGATCAAGGTTGTAAAACGAATACACAAGACTCATAGTCTTCTTCCATGTTCCCTTGAATTATCACTGTTCTGGACATTCTGTCCCAGTTTTGTTTTGTTTTTTCCATGTTTCCAATCCCAGATCTCACCGACTTTTTCTAAAGGTAACGTATGATTTAATTCTGAATATTTACAGCAATTCCATTATAGAGTGAAGAGCAAAGGATCAATTCTAGAAGAGTGATACAGAGAATGTTCTACGTCTACAGAGAGGGGGGTAGGTTTTCTTCCAGCGAGGGTGGGGCGGGGGGCGAGCAATTCTTTAACTTTAAGAAGCTGAGGGGGGCGGGGCTGAGATTAATGAAGAAAAAAGCAAACAAAAGGTCTACGATTTGAAATCATGAAGAACACACTAAAGGGAAGGAGGGTTGGGGGAAGCCCAACAGAAAGGATTGTGGAACCAAGTCTGAGGCAGATGGTTGGTGTAAAGACCGGCTTCACCTGCATCTTCCCAAACTCCTCCCCGGCATTCTTCATAGCAACCATCCTTTCCCTCTACCCACTCCCACCCCACTCCCATTCTAGGGCAGGCACCCTCATCAGCTGCAGGCAGGCAGCTTTTCCCCTCACCCTGGCAGTGGGGCTTGGGGGTGCTCCACTGGCCCTGACTACAGATGCTCCGGGAGCTGCCCACCAGGTGGAAGTCGGGGTCACATCGGAAATCCACCCGGGCTCCATCCAGAGCTGGGAGGTCCCCACCCGTCAGGAAAACCTTCCCATTTTCCAGGGTCAAATAAGACTTGGAGCAGATTCGGACTGTGGAGAGACAGGAAAATAAGAAGAAAGGCAAATTGTAAAGATCCTTCCCCTAAGGAGTACAGAGAATTAGGTTTGGGTCTGGGTTTACAAACATCCTGCTCCACGGGAAATCAGGTGTGCAATGTCTACGTCTCCCTACCGCCCCGTTCTCCCCAGCCCCCCAATATCCACATTCCTATCAGGAAAAAAAAAATAGCATTTCTATTGTAGGAACCCAAGATGGAGCTATAAGCACACAAAACAGATACTGCTCACAGCACAGTAAAGCGGGTAGTTCTCTGCCTTTGAAATGTGTGGATGTATGTAAATGTGGATGCGTGATTAGGCTTGCTTTTCTTATGGCAGGTCTGTACTACTACTAAACTGGCTTATATGGTCACTGAGTTGGAGACAAAGGGTGTCAGAAAATGCAATGAAATCGTCTTATGACTTAAAAAAATAATCTCTCACTAATGAACCTCAAAAAATAACTCGGATAAAAAATATCAAAGTTATTTCTTCCAATGATCGGCATCCTAATGAAGAAGAGGAAGTGAATGGCTGCTTAGCTCGCTTCCTCCCACTAGCTGCTCACAGCGACACCCCTCCTCCTACATAGTACTCATTCATCAAACGTATTTGTGAATTTGGTTCCATTGGATTTAAATTGCTGACTTGCAAAACAACTAAGGTTGGTCTGCAACTGGGAAAGGAAGTGCCTGAAGGAAGGGGGCAGGGGTGGTGGGTGGCTTCCCAGGCTACTCACCACAGCGGCTGGGTGTGTCCATATCCGTCCAGGAGCCGTTGGCCAGGCACTTGCGCACCTTGGGTCCCACCACCTCGCGCTCCCCTCGGCACACATATTCAATCTCATAGTCCACAGGCAGGAAGTTGATGGCCTTCACCTGGTCGCGAGTCAAGCCACGGTACCTGATGCCACCTTCCCAGGGCGGATGTATAATCTGGCAACCTAAGAGAGAATGGGGGAGGCACAAGGGAACCGTCGGAGCGGGAAGGCAGCGCCGCAGTGGAAGGGGGAAGAGCAGGGCGTGGTCAATGGTGGGTCTGGGGGACAGAAAAGGAGGGGCACACGGGACACACGACTGGAAGGTGGGAGTGGGAACAGTTAAGAACCCCAAGTTGCAGAACCCAGAATCGTGGGTTAGGGCTAAAGCTGACGCTTACATCACCTTTCCACCGGTTGAGACGTATAACGGAGAAAAATAGCTAAGACGAAATCCTAAGGGCTATAATGTTGGGTGGTTAAAATGAGGGACAGGGCTGAAGGAGAATACCGGTGAGGACCACACAATCCCATTGAACGAGGACCACACAAGCCCATCAAAGCAACAAGGTGAACCACGGAAGGGGGGCGCTATAGTATTGTGGGGCCCAGAAAGGGGGGTGGGGCTGAGAAGATAATTCGGGGTCACAGAAAAACGGTGTAGTGTAGCAACGTGAGACAGAGGAAATGGGTACTGGTGGTGATGCGGAGTGATAGAAAGGAGGTCAGCAGTAGTGAAGTGGCTGCGGACCAGGATGCCCGGGGGTGGGGGTGGGGGAAGGTCCTGACGCGAGAGTGATGAGAAAGGAGACGTGCAGGGAAAGGAGCTGTGGGGTGGAAGAGGTCCGGGGCGCTGGAGATGGGTGCACCTTCCGAGGTGACGTTGGGGGTCTGCGCCCCGCCAGCGCCCAGGGGGCGGAGGAAGAGAGGCACCAGCAGCAGCAGCAGCATCTAAAGAAAAGGCAGCCATGAGGGCACGGAGGAGCCCGCCGGCAGCGGCCTGGGCCAGCCGACGGACAGGTCTCGCTCCCCGCCTCAAGGGCTCCGACCGCGCGGTTCGGGACGCGGAGGGCGCCCCGCGGAGGAGGCGGGGGCGGAGCCGCACGGGCTGGGGGAGAGGAGGAGAGAGCGCCTGTCCCCACCCTCCTCCGGCCTCCCTTGGCCCCCCACCCTCCCGGGACTCCACCTCTCTCCACCTCCTCTCAGCAGCCCCTGTGGCTAGTGCTAGCCCAGATTACCCACGCTCCAGGGTCCCGCTACCCCATCACTCGCCGCTCGCACCCGAACCCCCATACCCCCGGCCCTGCCCTGCGTCCACCGGCCTCCTCACTAAGCCCTTGTCATGGGCCCCCGCTCTTACCTCGGCGGCCGGTCCCGCTCCGCGGCTCTCCCCGGGCCTCAAGGGCCCAGGCCCGGCCGCGGGTCCCCGTTCTCCCTCCCGGTCCTCCAGCTTCCCCTCCCCCTGTTCTCCTTCCACAGGAATCCAGGCTCTAGCCCGGCCGGGGTCTCTCCCCTTCTCGATCGCTAGCGCAAACCCCACCCCCGTCTCTCCTTCCCCGGGGCGACGGCGGCCGCGAGAGCACGGTGCCGGGAGGGAAGGAGGCGGCGCCGGGGACCGGGGAAGCTCTCGGGCGGAGGGAGGAAGGAGGGTGCAGGGGAAGACGGGGCGGGGGGAAGGGAGGGGGAGACCAGAGAGGGCGCCTCCCACAACCCGAGCCCCAGGAGCCGCCCCGGATCCTGGCCCCTCCCTAGACCGCCCACGGCGCGGGAGGGCGTAGAGGTAGGATGGAGGGGGAACACAGGCGATCTAGCAAGAAGGAGGGGACTGAGAGCTGCTAAGAGACCTGCAGCCTAGACTGATGGAGTCGGGGGGGGGGGGCGCGGGGGGCGGGGAGGATGTTATACGACCCAAGCCTAAAGCAGAGGAGCTGGCACTGAGACAGGAGCCTGGATAAAGGTGGAGAAAGGATGTTTGTACAAAGAGAAGGAAGGCCAATCTGAACCTGGCTAAAGAAGGAAAGACGATGCCATACGCCTAGAGAATAGACCTTGAAAGGAAGGGAGAGGCAAGGGTCAGAAAGGCAGCCGAGGGTGGAGGGTGCGCCAGGAGAAAAATGGGAGAGCTGGAACTGGGAGCCCAGGGTGGCTCGTTGGTCCAGCAGTAGGCTACTTGCCAGCTTATGGCTGGGGGCGGGGGGAGCATCAAGAAGAGATAGGGAGGTAGATGGAGAAAGGAGGAAACATAAAGAAAGAGAACCTCTACGTGAGCTGGAGCCTGTATTATCCACCAGACCAAATACCTGCAGTTCTTGACTAAGGGTAAACTGGAGGCCCTGGCAGAGAAGTCCGACACCCAAGGCTGTCATTGCGATTGTCCTTAATAATGATGATGGATGGAAAGATGAAAAAGGGGTGGGGCACTCCTTTGCTGGCTAGTTCTTTTGGAGAGGTGGGTGGAAACCAGATATTGTGAGACCCAGGAGAACTAAGGTTCTCAGCCTTCAATTCTATGTTAGAACAAGTATTTGTAGTGACTTCTAAACCGCGAACTAATAATCATAGATTACATCACTTCCCTACGCACATGACTTTTAAAGCATAATATTTCCCCATCTATAAGGAGGAGCATAGCAATTTGCTATAACATAAACAGTATTTTAGTGTGAGTGCCATTTCCCTCGAAGCAGGCAAATGCTTACACCTCTCCATAGAGTCACAGAAATGGAACTTCTACCAACACGCACTGATACAGGTGCACAGCCAGTGACTCAACTACCTCCGTTCCGGCATGTTGCCATCAGTGTAGTGACTTCAGGAAATGTTGAGCAACTCTTGGTAGCAAAGTCAAGCTTCCCTAAACTCACACAGAACTGTAATTGCATTCCTAGAAAGTTCACTGCATATTCAGACCATTAAAAAAAAAAAAAACTATTAAGTTCTAGGCTCGGATAATTAAACACAAGTTTTTACCTACATGAATGTCCTGGGGGACTTCTGAAAATCTAGATAAAGAGAGAACTCTAGCAGGAGGACAGCTTTTACACAGGCTCTGGCTGTAAGTACACCCCCTCTCACGGCGCTAAATATAAAAAAGAAACCCCACAAACTTTTAAATGTTGCCTGGAAAGAGCCTGAGAACCACTGGACTAAACAATGAACAAAAGAGAGTAGGAAGTATTTCTAACCACTAGACATGACAGCCACCCTCCTCTGAGTGGCCTGCTCTCTCAATAAGGCCAACTGAAGTTATTGATACCAGCAAGGGAAGTTTCCTAGATAATCAGAAAGAAGAGCTACCTGATTCTGTCTAAAGGCTAGTCCTAGCCAAGTGATACCCTGTGATCCTGGCAATGCTGAGTTCACAAACCCCTCTCCAAACCCAGCAGGACCCTGCTACAGTGGAACATCTGGGCAAGCATGTTCTCTGGGCTCACAAACTACTCTCAACATCCTTGTGTAAGCACTCTGATTTGCTCACCTCTGGAACATTCTGTAGCTGCCATTTTCTCCTTTCAGACCTTTTCACTCTCCAGTATAGTTTCCAGAGTCCCTTGTCCATGTTCCTCAGGAAACCGGTTCAGATCCTTCCTCAAACCACAACGTGTAAGCCCTGTTCTTCCCATAGATAATGAATTTAGCAGGAGATATGATGTTGGGGATTAATGTGGGGATGAAAGTAGGGTATCAAGCCCTCCGCTTCCCTCTTTTCTTTCTACAAAAAAAAATAATAATAATTAATTAATTAATTAAAAAATAAAAATATGTAAAAGCTTCTCCTGGAAAGGTTCTTGGGCACAGTCTTGTTCTTCACAGGGGTGCCTTTGCAATGCCGCCTTCTTTGTGCAGTTTTTGTTTGTTTCTTCTGTTCTGTTTTGTTTTGTTACCATTTTCCATGGAAATGGAGGAGTTTCTACTCAGATTCCCTACGGAATGGTCAGCCTTCTTGTTCACCTTATTTCCCATATTCTCCTTCTGATGCCTTTCCCCCATTCTTTCTCTTCCACCCCAGAGGGCACAAAGCTTAATTTTCAGAAGGCATGAAAACACAAGAACTGGGACTGGAGAGATGGCCCAGCGGTTAAGAGCACTGACTGCTCTTCTAGAGGTCCTGAGTTCAATTCCCAGCAACCACATGGTGGCTCACAACCATCTGTAATGAGATCCAATGCCCTCTTCTGATATATCTGAAGAGAGCAACAGTGTACTCATATAAATAAAATAAACATTAAAAAAGAAAGAAAGAAAGAAAGAAAGAAAGAAAGAAAGAAAGAAAGAAAACACAAGAACAAAGTATCCCAAGCTGTTGACGATCCATAAAATTGTGGGCTCTGAAGGTAGATGGCGTCTAATGCTCACACCACCACATGAAGTAAAGGGATGTTCATGCTCTTATTTTCAACTAAACTGCTTTGGAGAAAGTGAGAAGCAAAGCAAATCCACAGTCCAAATAGGCTTTCTCTATAAAAATACTAATCACCTCCCGAAATTCCCTGTAGTGACAGGGAAATGTTAGCAATCACCCATTAGGCAGGGACTGGGCTTGTAACCTTGCGGTGCAGGTTTGTTGGAAGAATAACCTGGAGATGCTGATCTTGTTGGGATATAACCTGGAAACTGGAGCTAGGCTCGGGTTTTGTTGTGGGGTAACTTGGAAATTAATGTTAGGTACTGCCTGTTCGTTTGTCTGAGTTCAAACTTAGGTCAGGTTCCCTAAAATGGAGTCTGAACTTAAAAGATTTGGTCTCTCGGGCCCACCTCTGAATATTATCACACTGTGTGCATCGGGTCTCAGCATATGAACTGGAGGACCAAGCAGGGTATACACACATTCAGACCGCAGCAAGTGTGTGCTCTTAAAACTTCGGGGCCTTGCTTCTTTGCTCCAGCCTAGGGCATAAGAGGATTGGTTCCTGCTGTTGTGCCTTTGCAACTATACACGCTTACACACGTAGGCCTAGCCTAGAATTCACAAAACGTCAGTGAAATAAGAAAGTGACACTGTGAAACCCTTTCTCTAGCTCACATCTCCCTGTCTCAGGGACACTCAGAGCCAAAACCAGGTTACCAAGTTGGCAATGTGAATTGACTCTATAAATAATGTGTCTCCACGAGTAAGGGCTTATGTAATAAGAGAGTGAGCACAATGTAATTAAGTGTTAGAGTAACCAAAGTAATAATAAATCAGGAAAGCTTATCTTTACAGTATGGACGAGCATAGGATAACCGACCTAGACCAGGCTCACTTCTTACCAATACAAATTGAGTATTTAAATTATCAGACTTTTAAATATTTCAAAATAAACTAAGAAACACACACACACACACACACACACACACACACACACACACGCATGCACATTCATAGTCAAGGCCAGTAGGTACTCATCAGTAAAGGTACTTGCTGCCAAACCTGACAACTTGAGTTCTACATAGTAGAAGGAGAGAAATGAATCTCAACAGTAGTTGTCCTTTGAGCTCTACACATCTGCTGCAGCAGGCAGGAAGGCAAGCAGGGTCATACACACACACACACATACAGAGAGAGAGAGAGAGAGAGGGAGAGGGAGAGGGAGAGAGAGAGAGAGAGAGAGAGAGAGAGAGAGAGAGAGAGAGAGAGAATGATTAAAATATAAATAAAAACCCACATCAGACTAATAATACAGTACTCAGAGTAACAAAGTAAGAAAGAAAAAATTAAAAAAGAATGTCGGGCAGTGGTGGCGCACACCTTTAATCCCAGCACTTGGAAGGCAGAGGCAGGTGGATTTCTGAGTTTGAGGCCAGGCTGGTCTACAGAGTGAGTTCCAGGACTACACAGAGAAACCTTGTCTCGAAGAAAAAAAAAAAAAAAAAAAAAAGAAAGAAAGAAAAAAAAACTTATGCTGTTCTTTATTATTTTCTTTCTTTTCTTTTTTTTAAGCGTAGTAGGTATACACAGTTTATTACAGAGTAAAGTGGGGCATCCTCAGCAAAAGAGACTAGACAACATCCCAAAGGACCACTGTACACTCTCATGGGACTCTGAGAATGTACCTGGCTAAAGAGACCAGTCAACTTCAGTCTCTAACTGGAATACTGAGGTTCCTGTTATCTGTTACTACCAATAGCAATGAACAGAGATAAGAGCTTTAAGCTATGCTTTATCCAGAGAACAGACAATATGAGAAAAGTGAAGACTGACATCCTAAAGTCCTGTCTTAGCGCTCCTCTCCAGCTAGCAGACTTAATAGACAACGAGAACAAGGACAAGCCAGTCATCCCAAAGTTTAGTCTGGTACCTGTGGTCAGGGGGTTATCTCTAAAATTCATACCCTCTCCCCTTATAAGCAATCAGGTCTGCATATTCCCCAGGCTACAGAGGCTACGAATTGTGCTCTCACAACTTAGAATATAGAAATGCTTTATCTGTCTCCTATTACATTTTTCTATTAGAAGCTTATGGAATGGTGGGGAATCTTCATCCAAGACTAGAGAGAAGCTCGGTGATTAAGAGAGTCTGTGAGGGTCTGAGTTTGGTTCCCAGCACCCATGTCAGGCATGTGGCTCACAGCTGCCTGTAACTCCAGCTCCTGGGAATCTAAGGTTGTTTTCTGGCCTCCAAGGATACCTGCACACACATGCACATAAGTATACACAGACATAGACTCATATACATAATTAAAAATAAATTAGTGAGGTATGGTGGCACACACCTTTAATCCCAACATACCTTGAGCAAAGGTAAGTTTACCTCAGTGAGTTCGAAGCCATCCTGGTCTACATAGTAAATCCCAGGCCAACCAAGGCTACATAGTGAAACTCTGTCTTTAAAAAAAAAAATTAAAAATAAATATGTATATACAAATTTGAAGCCCATAACATGCACAATTATATTTCTGGATTAAATGTAAGATTCACTTTGGATGGAATAAATAGCCAGTAAGAGCTTTGTACCCAATTTTGCCACAGAATAAATGCAAGTCTGGTTAGATTTTACCACCAAATTAGTGAGATATGAAACTTTGATTTTGAAACTATTGGCAAGTTTGGAATTGCAGAAACTGATGTGTGAAACTAAGCTTATATATATATGAGAAGTTATTTGCCAGTGGATATTTTAGGAGTCAAATCAAGAAAGCTGAGGCAAGAGACTAAAAAGTCTATTCATGGAAACACCATAAAGCTTCCAGCAAGTATCCCACACAGGCCTTGCCTGTGAATTTAACCAAGTCTGCACCAATGAGCCTATCACAGCAAAGCAGACACCAGACCCAGAGAATCACATAAGCAAGCCATTGGGATCCCAGCAGAGGGGAAAGCCAGGAACAGGTGTGCTGCTAGCTCTGTTTTAGCATTTGAGAGTAAACAAACACCTGTTGGGTTTACTCTTCCCTGCCTGTCTTTCCAAATCGTCACTCTGGAACAACACTGTGACTCACACACACCTTCAGATGCTTTCAGTATTTGTTACACTTGAATTTGTGCAGAAACAGAATACCTTAATGGTGCACAATTTACGTTATGTTCTCCTCTAATTTGTTCTTAGTCTCTCTCTCTCTCTCTCTCTCTCTCTCTCTCTCTCTCTCTCTCTCTTTCTCTCATATGTGTGTATCTGTGTGTGTGTGTTTGTGTGTGTGTGCACACACTCACGTGTTACTGGAAACAGAATCTGGGGCCTTGTACATGTAGCCATGGACTCTGGCAATGTGCCATTCCCCAACCCCTTCTATTCTATTCTTTTTGGTTTTTTGTAATAACTTCTCCACAGGTCAGATGAGAAAACTGGAGTTTAAAATTTTTGAATAGGGTGATGGTGGTGCACACCTTTAATCCCAGCACTTGGGAGGCAGAGGCAGGTGGATTTCTGAGTTCGAGGCCAGCCTGGTCTACATAGTGAGTTCCAGGACAGTCCGGGCTACACAGAGAAACTCTGTCTTGGAAAAAAAAAATTAAATAGGGCTTGTGAGGTAAAGTCACCTGTCACCATGCCTGAAAACCTGAGACTGATATCCAGGAGGCACATGTTTGAAGTAGAGAAGCAACCCAGCAAGTTGTCCTCTGATCTCCACATTCTTTTACACACACACACACACACACACACACACACTATGTGAGCTAATTAATTAATTCTGTTAGGGAGATTGACTGCAGAAGGTATTTGTGGGAGCTATTCCAATGTAAGTCTATCCCCAGTGGGGGGAAACTTTTTGACATAAATACTACTCTTTTCATTCTATTAATAAAAAACTCAAACTTATGTGACATGGGAAGATGAAAACACTGACTCCAGAGACCCTGCTTGATGTGAGGTGCAGCTGTGTGAAGCATTGTCTAGTTCGTAGTTCGTCTTCCTGAAACATCCCTTGTGTTTCTGTAGTGCTGTTGTGGATAAATCCACTAGGGTCATTGTTACCTGGATAACAGTTCTTCTGGGAGTAGATTCATCTTTCCGTGGAGCTGCCATCAGTGTGACTGGGCTCTAGACAGAGTCCTTCTCCAGCAAATTCTTCTGCTGTTTGCCATGTCATGTTTTATCAATCTCTTTGCTATTTTGCATCATTTATAGAAGCTATCCAGGATGCTGTCAAGCCAGGTACATTACTTCCTGCCCAGCTGCTCTTGTCTTTAGGAAACTGAAGTTTCTCCCCAGCACTAGAAGTGGCAGAATCTCTGGGCCTTGGAGACATTGTATGATCTCTGGTACATACACAAGTTCTATTCCACATACCGGTACTAATAATTGTGGCCTAAGTCAGATCACTTGTACAGTAAGACATCTCCTACCAAAAGGAGGACCAAATCAATTCTCCTCCTCCTCCTGTTCTTGTCCCTGCTCTCCTCCTCCTCCCACTCCCTCTCCTCCTTCAATTCTTTTCTCTTCCTTTTTTTTTTTTTTTTTTTTGTTGTTTTGGTTTTGAGGATCTAATGTGGCCCAGGCTAGTCTCCAACTGAAGATCTTCCTTCCTCAGACTCCTGTGTACCAGGATTATAGGTGTGCACCACTGTGCCTGGTTATTATCACTCTGCTTGTTCTCTGAAAATGTCCATCCAAGGATCATGATTCTTGAGTTTATCTCAAGCTCCTGCTCCAGAATCAGGTACATGGGTAGCAAATCTTCACTTGTGCCAGGGTCCAAATTTTATTCTCTATGGATAAGTTACTGCCATATGTGATGGTTTGCATATGCTTATCCCAGGGAGTGGCACTGTTAGAAGGTGTGGCCTTGTTGGAGAAAGTGTGGGGGCGGGCTTGGAGACCTTCCTCCTAACTGTCTGAGGATGCCCAGATGGTTCCTGACTTCCTTCTGATGAAGATGTAGAACTCTCAGTTCCTCCTGCACCGTGCCTGCCTGCATGCTTCCATGCTCCTGCCTTGATGATACTGGACTGAACCTCTAAACCTGTAAGCCAGCCCCAATTAAATGTTGTCTTTTATGAGACTTGCCTTGGTCATGATGTCTGTTCACAGCAGTAAAACCCTAACTAAGACATCATGGGTTAAGGGTTTGCCAGAAAAGAGGGAGGCCTTGACTGATGGCCCTAGAAGAGTTGTCTCCCAAAATGGTAGGACAAATGCACCACACAAGTGTTCCTCAATCCTATCTTGCCATTTTCATAAAGGAGTTGGGGATGGTGGTGTTCCTAACTCTAGAAGTCTATGACTCAATAGCACAAAGTCAGAAATGGTTACTGTGTGAGAGGTGAAAAGGTGAGCTAGACATACTGCTGCTCTTACAGAGGACTAGAGTTGTTTCTCAGCAATGGTGCTGGGCAGCTGAACCCCCCTTCCCATAATTCCAGCTCCCTGGGATTGAACACACTCTTCTAGCATTACATACAAGTGTATAAACCCCATACATATATTCATGTTTTCATACAAATTTTTGATCATATTGTTTCTTCTCCCCCTACTCTTCCAAGATCTTCCCCCACCTTGTTGTTTCCTATAAAATTTCATTTTCTTCTCTCTCTCTCTTGCTCTCTCTCTCTCTCCCTCTCTCGCTTTCTCACTCTCTCTTTCTCTCTCTCTCCATAAAAAAAAATCAGTAATCAGTAAGGTACAAATAACAAAAACAAAAGGTGCACCAAAAAATGGAGTCTGTTTTGTGTTTGCTAGCGACTTCTGAGCACAAGGCTACCCTAGAGTTTGATTGATCTACTCCATTGAGGAAAATCGGCTCTCCCTTTCTCAACATCAATTCTCAGATATCTCTTGCAAATAGCAATCATCATATCAGGAAGCAGATAAGCATAACACTGGAGCAGTAGCTGAAGAGAGCCTGCAGTCCCAGACAAAGAAAGAGGCAGACTAGGCCTGAGGTGGGCTTTTGAAACCCCAAAGCCCACCCCAGTGACAAGCCTTTGGCAACAGTGAAAACACCTAATCTACCCCACACTTTTCCACTGATGACTAAGCATTTAAATACATGAGCCTGTGAGGGCTATTCTTATTCAAACTAACACAGTTACTCCTATTACATTTGTGCCAGGATTTCACTAGTCTGTTTTGCAGACAGGTTGTTATTGTAGATCATAAGGTTTATTACTGGGTGATACCAATGAATACTTTTCTCCTCCAGTAGCATGCAGAGTACCTTCTAGCACCATGAATGCTAATCAGTAGGAGTGAAACTTCTAGTTGGGCACCAGCAGAATTTCTCCATGTTCAACAATGTAAGTAAGTTGTGTCTTCAGCAACCTGCCTTACTATCAGGTTATGGAATCAATAGGTCAATAATCTGTGATGTTTTGTCAGTGTGTATGGGACCCCATTGGCCAATAACCAGAAAAGATATAACCTGACCCTGACACTTGAAGTTTCATTTGCTGACACATACTCATAATTTCAAAAAAATTTAAATCAAGTGTTGACAATAATGTAATAAACTGTATCTTCAAACGTAGTTAACATGAGCATATATTGGTAAAACTGTTTTGAGGAAAGAATGTCAAATCATGTGATAAAGAACATCTTAAGCCCTCTTTCCTGTGTCTCAACTCAAGCACTCACAGTGGATATGGAAGAGATATACACATAAGCACTTTGAGAAGATTAGCAGTCTGGTGACCAAAGGTCTGGGGCCCTAACCTTGTAAAAACAATAATCACCTGACTTATGGTCTTTTCACAATCCCTATTTCTTCATTAGAAAGAAATGTATTTCATTAGAAAGTAATGTATTTTCTACATTAGAAAAATATAGCTTATCTGCTACTATATATACTATATTGTGAGAAATATGTTAACAGAAAAAAATGTTCTAAAGCTGAAAAGAAAATCTGACACGCATTAGTGATCAATACTTCCTCTGTTGAGTGGCATACAAATATGATTTACCAGCATTCGGTAGCCTAATACCTTATTAAGTATGAACTTTGTGCAACTTTAGTTAGTGAATGCCATCATGCTCAGTTCAATTACTTGATTAGTCCATTAGATGGCATGAGTTACATGGTAACACAAAATCTTTAGAAAGGGACCAAGTCTGAAGAGCAAATGCTCTTTTCAGTCTTGTTTGTTGTATAACATTTTTTTTCCCGAAAATTATCCTTATAAAGTCCATATGTTCGCTGTGAAAATATATCAAAAACACTAAATGAAATTTAAAAACTAAATAAATTTCTCATTTCTGGTAAGCTTCAAGACAGCTTCTGGCTTTGATTTGAATATAATAGTATATAGGTATAAACTCTTAGTTAAATCTAGTTTAGCCATTTAGTAGAGTTCTGTACTGGAAGTTGGGCATGGTAACAAAAACCTACAATCCCAGCACTTGAAAAATAAAGGCAGAAGAAGAGCGTTTATAGTGAGCTTTAGCTATACACTGAGTTCAAAACTGCTTAGGGTGCATTAGACCCTTCAGAGATGTCGTGGTAGGGACGGTACCGAGCTACTTGATGTGCCTATTCTGTTCAGAACATTACTACCAGGATAACAAAATCACTGTGACCACATCAACCCTATCCTCATTCAGCTCTGGAATTAAGGTTCCAGACTGTTTATATTTTGCTGGCTCTTACAAAGTCCCCCTCCCCAGCCCCCGATTCCCCTAGTCAGATGGCTAGACTGTCTCTGTTTTTGTAGTCTAAGTTCACAACTAAGTCAACAGTGTCATGAGTTATATTAAGAATCTTACTATTGCACATTACATACCCGGAATCTTAGCTTGTCCGGGGAATAGTAACTGGAACTGTGTCTGTTTCTGTCATCCTCAACTCCTAAACTGTAGTTACCACACATGAATGTATCTCTGTCCAAATTGCGCAGGCTGGTGTCCAGGTCAGCAATGCTTGTTAAGAGCTCCACTGCAGCCGGTCAGTGGCAGCACATGCCTTTAATCCCAGCACTTGGGAGGCAGAGGCAGGTGGATTTCTGAGTTCTAGGCCAGCCTGGTCTACAGAGTGAGTTCCAAGACAGCCAGGGCTACACAGAAAAACCCTGTCTCGAAGAAAGAAAAAAAAAAAAAAAAAAGAGTTCTACTGCCTAGAACATGGAATCTAGCCTGATGGCAAAGTCAAGTAAGATCATCAAGGAAGGAGATGACTCCTCTTCAGTGATATAGGTACTGGCAACAATATGCCCAGGGAAGTGTTTCTAGACCTGGAACCTAAAATTTTGCACTAGTAATTTGTAGGCTTGTAGATTTTTTTTTCAAAACCAACTTTACTTAGGGTTCTTAAATACTTCAACCTCTCTTCTAACCCACCAACCAGAAATGGGAGGGGAGGGGGGTGGAAGAAGATTTAATAGGAAAAGGCTATTGTAGACCTGTTTAGAGTAGTTTCTTGGGAAGATTCCACTCTGTTTTCAGGATACCAGCAGTCCAGTTCAATAGCAAACACCAAACATGAATCAGTAGAGGTGTCAAGATCCAGCAGAAACAGCAAGATTCCACCGAATTGGCACAAGAATCAGCTGGAATACCACAAGAAGTTCTTTGGCACATTTCTCTCTGCAAAGTGAAGACCGACCAATAAAGATGAGTGAAGACCAGCAAAGACCAGTGAAGCATTACATGGCATAGCAATGCAAGGGCGTCCTCTCACTGTCTATGGGGTTCCATTTACATTCTTTCTAAACATCACGAACCCTCTCAAGCGTCTGTTTTCAGCAAAACATCCTATGCCCTCTCACGAAACAGCTTCCAGAAAAACATCACATTACACAACTGAGTTGTTAAAGAAACCAGAAATTTCAACTTTAGTACTTACTATCAGCTCTTCCACCCTGAGCGGCTGCCAATAACTATGTCCATGGCTACTACATCAGTGGTAAGGAGATCAGTGACTTTATCTTGCACTGAATTCACAAGTAGGCTGACCAACACATAAGTCTTTGGGACTTGTTGGTTTTCCACAGCTTTGGTGGGAATGGCTCAGAGTTCACCTCCCTATCGATGGAGTGACCCTCTGTAGATTGTGGAAAGAAGTCCAATGTGGGGAAATTCTGCTAATTAAGGTCAAAGTCTACCATTAACTTGATAGCTTTCTGAGGCTCAGCCAATAATGGAGGACTGCCTTCATTAGCAGGACTTCTCCTCCACTGACCTTGTCTGGGGAATTCAAAACCCCCACACATATGCCCCCCCCCCAGGAATGTCACACAGCCTCAGTTAGATTACAGGATCAATTTCCTTTTCCTGATAAAACCAGTTCAGCTAGCACCTAAGATTCCTGAAATGTTTCCTCATGCTAATGAGGCATTTCAGTACCCTCAGCCCCTAGCCAATAACTTTTGCCCATTCTGGATGCTCCAACCCTCAGTCCCCCAAAACTTTATAAGCCTGGAGTCACCCTAAGTAACGTTGAGCTGCCTCCTGATAGCTCATCTGGGTGTGGTCACTCACTGTATGTTCTTGCAGGGCTTTTGATCCCAACACTCGGCATCTCTGCTCTCACTGCCCTCATGGGACATATTGGCTGATAATCCAAGAGATAGGGAGACCACAGCCCAAGCTGACATGCTCCGTTACCCAGATACCAGGTTTCCACCACTTTTGTTGAGCCCTGCAATTTCTTTTTTGTTTGTTTGCTTGTTTGTTTTGTTTTGTCCTGGAACTCACTCTGTAGACCAGGCTGGCCTCGAACTCAGAAATCCACCTGCCTCTGCCTCCCAAGTGCTGGGATTAAAGGCGTGTGCCACCACTGCCCGTCGAGCCCTGCAATTTCATCCTCACCATTCACACAACTTCGGGCAACTCTGATTATGCCTTTATGGTAGACAAGAAGGCTATCATCTATGACATCTGTCATAGAAACCTTGATATTGAATGTCCAACCTATACTAACTTTGTTAGCCAGATTGTGCCTTCCATTACTGCTCCTCAGTCTGGTCTACACAGCAAGTTCCAGGACAGCCAGAGTTACATAATAGAAAGACTCTATCTCCAAAAGAAAAAAGAAAAAGAGGAGGAAGACGTAGGGAATGGGAGCAGCCAAAATACTCTATGCACATGCATAAAATTCCTGAATAAATAAAAATAATAAAAATTTGCTTACATAGACAGTTTTCTCTCCTCTAATATGACTTTTCCCTGGGTACAACTGTAACTCAATATGCCTGCTTTATTTAGTAACTTAATAATGCCAGCTATTTAGAACACTGCTGAGAACCAAGGACAAATGGAAATTATACCACTCTACTTAAGTCAAGACGGCTGTCATGTAATTTATTCTGCAAGAAATATTGAACTAGGAATGGTAGCATAGAACGGGAATCCCTGCACTTGTCCTAAAGCAGGGTTTGAAAGGCCAGCATTGGTTGTGAGGAAGACAAGGTCTTTAAAATTCATGGGTAGGAGTTTCTCAAATGTGGGAACATAGGCTGGGTTACCAGAGCAGAACATAACAGATGGTCAAAACAAAGTAAATCACAAAAGCATAACAAGGTAGTCATAGGTGGTTACAATGTAAGAGTCCAAGAGTCTCTGAAAGAAGACCCCAGAATAGTATGCAAGGACAAGAAGCTTGATTCTGCAGAAACAGCCAATATGCGGGGGTCAACCATCTAAGCAAAATGGTGTCTCTAGGGAAGCTTGTGGGCCCCTTTGAAAGCCAGTTAGGGTTTTTTCCAGTTGTGGTTGGATTACCTTCATCAGGATTGTTTGAGCTTATGGTAGGGGATATTTGTACACTTCTGATTGGTTCATACCTTGAGAAAAGGGTTGTGTGTGTCTTATAGGGACTTTTTGTATCTCTTTTAAGCTCCTCGCAAGAGGTCTAGTCAGTTGCTGATTGGCTGTCCTTTTTCTGAGGGTTTTTCTGAGAATCCTAGGCTGTCCTGGAAAATTGAATCTTAGGGCCTAACAAGGCTGCCTGTTCTAAAATGGAGTGAGTCAGGTTCTCTCGATATAAACAACTTTTTGAAACAAATCAGTGATCATTACTAGAACAGGCTCTACAGAGCCATTTGTAGTTAAGGTTACAGGTGGAGCGTAGCCCGGACCTTGAGAAACAGGGATTTAATCATAAAGAGGAACGAACCTAGTTTGTCTTTATTATAAGATAGCTTTTAAGCTGGTTGTTTAGTAGTTCTCGTTTTATAAATACGGAATTGGGGTTTCTTTAACCCATGTGCAGGATTAGGGTCTCAGACAATCCTCAGTCAGTTAGACTTAGAATCTGATTTTGAGAATTTCACTTCTGACAAAGATGAAGAAACAAATTCCCTCATGTTGGAATAAAAATTCAAAAGCTCAAGGAATTCCAGGCTACATACTTAAGCCGTTATATAGTTTTCTCTACTAGGAAAATGAAGTGGGATGGCTATAATTAAAAGGTAGAGTACCAGACTATTCAGTTAGATTCTGGATTGAACCTTAGAAAACAAAGGGGAGAGACTGTAAAATTCCAAGATGGCCTGCAACGTGACAGCTGCTCAGCTGGGGAAAACCGCCTGCGCACACTCGTCGCTGGCATCATTGCCACCGAGGTGATTGACAGCCCACCGCGAGGCGGGGCCTCCCTCTCCAGATCTCGATGGCTGCGGGGTCCACACCGTACCGACAAGAAACAAAAGGGACAGTGGAGGAAAAGCAGGTGACCAGAAGCAGCGAGTCTGAAACGAAAGGGTTAGCTAGTTTTTTCTTGAGGGGGCCGGGTATCGCAGCGACGCTGGCAGATGCTAGAGGCCCACTCCCCCCAAAGTCTCCTGGTCCTGGCAACCAATTCCTGGTGATCAGGCGATGGACGTCACTGTTGCTGGGCAGAATAGGAGCCTCTTCTGTCCCCTCCCAGCAAGGGCTGCAGCAAAGGTATCACAGGAATGCAGATATGGAGAGGAGAGAGGAAAGTTACCGAAAGAAAACGGTCTGTGCTGGCTTTCCGATCCAGAATAGGAAGCCCCTTCCTGCAGTCTTTCCCCACGGTGACTACAGCTCCAATAAACTTTGGGTTTTTTCCCCCCGAGACGGGGATTTTCTGTGTATCCCTGGCTTTGCAGACCAGACAGAAGAAATTATTTACACCCTGAGGAAGGCATAATAAAACGTGCCTTCGAGTTCTCATACTCAGCTGTCCCAGATGCTTCAGCGGCCCCTGCCCCCACCTACCGAACAGCTAAATGCTTCTTCCACAGGATAGCCTTTGCTTGGTTTTGATTAAAACCAGCACTTCTCCCGCCCATTTAGAATGGAAGCAAGCAAACGCTTGGCTTTTCTGTCTCAGAGCTACATAATGTTCTTCTTAAAATTTAAAAAAAAAAATGCGGAAAATTTTCATGATAATAGTAATTCCAATAACAAAAGTCACCTAAAAAGTTTCTTTTAAAAAATTTGTTTAGTTTTATTTGGGATTTTCTTGTTGTTTAGGCCCAGTCTGTCCTTGACCTGTACTTTGTAGCCAAGAATCCTCCTGCCTTTACCACCAAGTACGGACATTATAGCATGTATTGCCTGCCCCGCTGAGAGAATTTAAAATGTAACATTTTAATCTTTAGTAGATGTGGTGGTTTGAATAAGAATGACCCCATCGGCTCACAGATTTGAATACTTGGTCCTTAGGAAGTAATGTTAATTGACAAGGATTCGGAGATGTGACCTTGTTGGGGTAGATGTGGCCTTGTTGGAGGAAGTATGTCACTGCCGTCGGCTTTGGGGTTTCAAATGCTAAAGGCCAGGCCCAGAGAGAGTCTCACTTTCGCCCCCTGCCTGTGGATCCAGATGTAGAACTCTCAGCTACCATATTTGCCTGTGTGCTGCCATGCCAGGCTGACAATAGACTGAGACTATGAACCTGTAAACAGGCCGAGATTAAACGCTTTCTTTTATAGAAGTTGCCGGTGTCATGGCGTCTCTTCACTGCAATAGAACACGGGCTGAGACAGTAGAACATAACTGATTTTTTCCCCCTGATTTTCTACACTGCATTTTTTTTTAAAAAAAAACACAAGAAAATGAAAGTGCAGCCACTTCCCCTGCAGCAAGTGCACTAACTCCACACGCCGCTACTCTTCACTTAGATCCATTAAAGCCACTGTATATTCCCTATGTTTAGAAAGAAAATTGAAGCAAACTAGTAAAAGGAAAGTAGGTTGAAGTTTAGTCAAAGTACATTTACGGTCATCTTAAAATTTATGAAAAGCCATAGTGTAAAGAGTCCATGGTTCCCCAAAGAATGATACCCCAGACTCAAATAGTATGTAAATGCAAAGGGTGTTTTATTCTGCGGAAGTCCAGCGTCCAAGGGTCTCCCATTACTAGAATAGAGAGACAACCAAGTGAGCTCACTGGCCTGATTTAAAGCACATTAAGGGAATTCCAGAGTAGGTGACCTTAATCTTAATCTGTTGGGTCCATTTCTATGGACCTTTCAGAACCATTAATAAGGGTGGAAACTGTTGCTGGGGGAGTCTGGAAACTGGTGCTAACCCATTGTCCTTGCCTTAGGCCAGGTGGTGGGGCAGCCTCTGATAACAGGACAGTCTCTGATAACTGCCTGAAGCCTAGGTTGTTGGTTTTTTTTTTTTTTTTTTTTTTTCCTAGTAACTGAATTGCGTGGGCATGCCTGGATTTAGGCCTAGTCTCTTAAACTGCCAGTTTGAAGCCTGTTGGAAAGCTCGAGTCTTTTGTGTCTTTTATTTGGAGGTCAGCTTCAAGACCCTTCATTCTTGCTAACTGTGAAGTGGAAAAAGATGACACTCTGATCTGCCAGGCATGGTGGGGCATCTCTGTAATCTCAGCTTTTGGGAAGCAAAGGCAGTAAGAGCAGGAGACCAAGGTTATTCTCAGCTATATAGTGAGTTTCAGGACAGCCTGGACTATTTGACACTCTAAAAACATAACAACAACATCAACAAAAAGTCACAATTTGCTAACTAAATTGAAGTGTAGGATTGGAGAGCCAATGCTTTCTACTACGTGCCTGTTTCTCAAGCACTCATTTGGTAGGAATTGCATTAGGCTGGTTCGTGTCAGCAAAATTATTTCTCTATGAGGCTTCTCACTAAATGGACCTTTAATCTGTCCTGGACCTTTAATCTATCAGTCATTGAATCCCAGCGGACTCTTCAGATTCATTCAAGCACACCACTATGATACAGGAAGAGTAAACTTCATAGGTATGCAGTCAGGGCAGTTGTTCAGGGTTTCATTGCTAGCTAGCTCTTAGCAGATTGAAGATATTAGAATTGGGCCCCTCCTTCAAAAATGAACATCTTACATAGAACCAAGGACTAGGAACTTCAGGACTCTAACTACTTGTCAGAGGATTGCTATCTGAGCCATTTTTGCCCTGGGAGGAGATTGGACATTCTACCCTGCCCAGGAGATCATTAATGGATATCTTTCTTACCCTGCTTCTGGGAGCCCTGAACACTTTAAGATTATTTTATTTTATTAATTAAGCATAGCACATACCATTGTTTTAAATAGTTATTAATTTAAATTAACTAGATACATTTTTCTGTTTCAGCCTGGCATCTTATTTTTTAATGGAAGCAACCTAAATATTGTGGAATGCCTAATGAGACGAATATGAAATTTGAGTCATTTGAGTCCTGATAAGGAAATATCAATGAGATAGAAGAAGAAGAAGAAGAAGAAGAAGAAGAAGAAGAAGAAGAAGAAGAAGAAGAAGAAGGAAAAGAAGAGGAGGAGGAAGAGGAAGAGGAAGAGGAGGAAGAGGAGGAAGAGGAGGGAAGGAAGAAAGAAAGAGAAATGCAAATTAAAATGACTTTGAGATTTCTCAGTTGCTGGGCGTTGGTGGCGCACGCCTTTAATCCCAGCACTTGGGAGGCAGAGGCAGGCGGATTTCTGAGTTCAAGGCCAGCCTGGTCTACAGAGTGAGTTCCAGGACAGCCAGGACTACACAGAGAAACCCTGTCTCAAAAAAACCAAAAAAACAAAAAAAAAACAAAAAAAAAAAGAGAGAGAGAGAGAGAGAGATTTCTCTTACCCCAGTCAGAATGGCTATCATTTAGACCAAAAACAGCAATAAATGCTATCTCAGATATAAGAAAGAAGCATTCACACAGACATAATAATAACAACAACAATCTAACCCAATTCTATGTTTAAAAAAATAAACAGGCCACGCCTGGCGTAACGGCCTAGGCCTATAACCCTAGAACTTGGAAGACTAAGGAGAATCCTGGCTTTACAAGCAAGGTAGGATCCTGCTTCAAAAAGTCATATTTTCATTACAGATATCATTTTCTTGGCGTGAACAACACCAAGGTGAGGTACGCTTCTGCACGATGGATCTGTTCCTAAATCCATGTTGACTGTCAGTTGCTGTTTCTCTTTCTTATTAATGCTGCCTCTCTGGGCACAAATGACAGTCGATTCCTAATGTCTCCTGTCCCGGCCCACGGGGATTCGACGAGACCTTAGGGAAGGGGGTGAACGAATGAAAGGACAAGAGACACAAAGAATGAGAGCAAGTCTGAAGTTCTGATCAAGCTCTGAAACTTTAATTTTGGGGGCAGGTTATAAAGACACAGCAAACCAGGAAGTTTGGGCGAGGGTCATTGCTTAGGGCCATCCCACTATGGAATCCTTATTGTCTAAGACCAGTCCACTGTCATATCCTTATTGCCCTAGACCATCCCACTACCATAACCAACTCCAAGGAAATGCCAGACGTTCTTTAAGTTCCTGGGACCTGAGAACTGTGAACGTCCTTTCTTAACCTTGTACTGACTAGACTTTCTAACACAGCAGGTAATTTCCTGGGTTTGGCTCCCAGAAGTCTCCCCTGTGACTTTCTCAATATAATCTTTGGTAGCTGGGCATAATGGCTCACACCTGAAATCTCAGCACTATAAAGGCGGAGACAGGAGGATCTCTGAAAAGTTGAGGCCAGCCTATGCTACAGAATGAGTTCCAGGTTAGCCTGTGCTACAGAATAAGACCTAGTCTCAAAACCAACCAAACAAACAAACACCAAATTTTAACAACAAAAAATCACATGCATCCTTTGGTGGCAAAAAAGAAGAGGCTGGGCATGGAAGTAGGGACTTTTAATCCCAGCACTCAAGACACAGAGGCAGGTAGATCTCTGTGAGTTCAAGTCCAGCCTGGTATACAAGTCAAGTTCCAGGACAGCCAACCATAGAGAGACCTTGTCTCAGAGTTGGGGTAGGGGGAGAAGAAAAGGAGACTAGGTTAGGGTACAGTGATTACAGGTGGTCTTATCATCTTGTAGTCAGGATATAAAGACAGGAGGGTCTGTAGTTAAAGGCTGTCCTGTGCTATATTAGTTTGTGACCAGGATGGTATACGCAAGACTGTCACACCCAAACAGAAAATAGACACCGCAAGTCAAGGCTGAATGCTTTTTATTTTTTAATCCTTCTCCCATAGATAATTTTTGATGGCAACAAGAATTAAACAACCCTTATAGATTTTACAAACAAGTCCCACTGATTATCTATCACTAACTTGCCACTACATGCCCTTCCCAAGACTGGATCCATGAAGGGGAAAAGAGAAATGCTCAGTACCAGGCAGCCGCCGCTCCAATGCTGTGAGGAGTTGGGTTGGGAAGCAAACCGTGGTCATCAATGGATCTGTAGTCCTTTTGTACAAATATCTGGCAAGGGTGACGTGGGTCCATTCCTCAGGGCACAGCTGTGGTAATGCTTACATGGAGGTTGGGCTTAGGCAGTAGTGCCCTCCCAGATTCTCCTTTCAGGCTTCCTGGAGTAAGGGACATGCAACCAGAGGGCCTCAGCTTGGCCTGACCCTGCTGTTAGGGACTCTGTCCCCGGTAACCATAAAGATGGCCTGTTCGTGGAACTTTTCTCAGCCCAGCTGCCTCCTCTCCCTGCTTCTCCTCCTCCAGTTGTCATGCAGCTATGCAGGTAAGTGTGCTTATTCCAGCCCTGCAGAGACCTAAGAGCAGAAAGGTAGCCTTGGCTAACCGCTTCTAATCATCCTCACATGGCTATATGAATTTCCTGTCTACACTTGGGTCTGCTGGCATGGTTTCTCTCCTTAGAGACCCTCCTGACTTCTTGGGGAGTAAATTCCAAACCTTTTCCCATACGTATGGAGCTGGGAATCAATCTCAGGGCCTGGTGCAAGTTAAGTTCATGCTTTACTTCTAAGCTCTGTCTGTAGCCCTAGTTTCTTTCTTTCTTTCTTTCTTTCTTTCTTTCTTTCTTTCTTTTCTTTCTTTTCTTTTCTTTTCTTTTTTTTTCATTTTTCAAAAGAGGATACTAACTTCTTAGAGTTATCGTCAGAGTTAAGTAAGAGCATTTTGTATTTTGCACATTAAGGCAATGCCTGTTTGTAGTAAATCTCAATAAATGTTTGTGGGTCAGTGAGATGGCTCAGTGGGCAAACGTGCTTGCCTCTAAGCCTGAATGCTAAAATGAAACAACACTAATAAAAAAAAAAAGTTTGTTTTTTTTGAGACAGGGTGTCTCTGTGTAGTCCTCCTGGCTGTCCTGGAACTCACTCTGTAGACCAGGCTGGCCTCGAACTCAGAAATCCACCTGCCTCTGCCTCCCAAGTGCTGGGATTAAAGGCATGTGCCACCACTGCCTGGCTAAAATAAATATTTTTAAAAAACAAAACCAAGTTGAGTTATAGCATCATATTATGTTTGAGAACTTGCTCTGCAAAATAAGGCAGCGATACATTTTTATACAGGAGCCTGTTGTCAAAGAGAAGACATAAAGAAACAGTAGACAGATTTCCACCTCAGGGAGCCATGTGATTGATGAACCCCTAGCCCAGGCACCCTCTGTGGGCATCCTGGTACAAGGAAGAGCTCAGTTTTCTTGCCAGTAGCTGATTCTCACTGGGGAGATGTTCAGAGGAGGTTCCAGAGATGGCATGAGGCTGAGGGTACAAATAAAAAAAAGAAAGACTTAATAAATAGTGGTTAGGCCAGGCAGTGGTGGCACACGCCTTTAATCCCAGCACTTGGGAGGCAGAGGCAGGCGGATTTCTGAGTTCAAGGCCAGCCTGGTCTACAGAGTGAGTTCCAGGACAGCCAGGGCTACACAGAGAAACCCTGTCTCGAAAAAACAAAACAAAACAAAACAAAACAAAAATAAATAAATAAATAAATAAATAAATAAATAGTGGTTAGAGAGTTGGCCTTGTAGTAAAGAGTATTACCTCTCTTACAGAGACTGGAGTTTGGTTACCAGCACCCATATTCATGGGGTGGCTCACAACAACCTAGAGCACTGGGAAGCACTTAGAAGTAGTAGGCCACATGACAAGGAGGAGGCAGGCATCTGAGCTGAAGAGTCAGAGATGAACATAGCTGGTGGAAAAGTGGAAGTCATTGTCCAGATGATTTCATGGTAGAGCATTCTGTCCTAATCAGAACATATCTTTTACTAGAGACTGTTTACTTTCTATTAGTTTAAAGTAAACAGAGAGAGAGAGAGAGAGAGAGAGAGAGAGAGAGAGAGAAAGAGAGCCCTATTGAGTCTCATGAATTCCACTTAAAATTCCTAAACCATGCATGGTGGTGATCCCTTAAACCCTTATAAACATAGCATTTGTGGGGTGGAAGCAGAAGGACCAGAAATTCAAGTCATTCTCAGCTGCATGAAAGATTAAGTCCTGCTGGAGCTATAAGTGACATATCTTAAAAATGGGAGAGGCACTGAAGAGATGACTCAGCAGTTAAGTATGCTGGCTGCTCTTGCAGAGGATCCAAGCTCCAGGGGACCTCATGGCCTCTTATGGATTAATTATGGATTACTCTTATGCAAGAGTAGCTGCACAAAGGTGACATACGTTCACCCACACTGACACAGAAGTAAAACCTTTACAAGAAAAATTGATTGTCTTAAGCCGAGCATGGTGGCACATGCTCATAATTCCAGCACTTAAAAAGGTGAGACAGGAGGATTGGTGTGAATTCAAGGCCAACCTGAGCTACAGAGCAAAACCCTGTCTCAAAATTAATAAATAGGGGCTAAAGAGATGGTTCTGTGGTAAAGAGTATGTACTTCTTTTACAAAAGACTAGAGTTTGGTTACCAGCACCCACATCTATAGGGTGACTCACAACAACCTATAACTACAGATCCAGGGGGGACAAATGCCTCTGGCCTCTGAAGACACGTGCACTCACGCGTGTACCGATGTAGACAATTTACACACACACACACACACACACACACACACACACACACACGCTTTAAAATAAAACAAATCACTGGGTGTGGTGGTACACAGCTTTGATCCAAGCACTTGGGAGGCAAAGGCAGGCAGATTTCTGTGAGTTTCAGGCCAGCCAAGGCTACATAGTGGGATCCTGTCTCAAAAATAAATAAAATAAAAATTAAAAAATCATGTTTTCTTCCTCTTACTCTTTTTGAAGCAGCTTTTCTATGATGAATGAATTTGTCACATCTGATGCTTGTTTTTTTGTTGTTGTTGTTTCCCCCCCCCCCACGTTGGTGTCTTGGACAGGACAGTTCAGAGTGATAGGACCAGGGCATCCCATCCGGGCTTTAGTTGGGGATGAAGCAGAACTGCCATGCCGCATATCTCCTGGGAAGAATGCCACAGGCATGGAGGTGGGGTGGTACCGTTCTCCCTTTTCAAGAGTGGTTCATCTCTATCGAAATGGCAAGGACCAAGACGCAGAGCAAGCACCTGAATATCGGGGACGCACAGAGCTTCTGAAAGAGACTATTGGTGAGGGAAAGGTTACCCTCAGGATCCAGAATGTGAGGTTCTCAGACGAAGGAGGCTTCACCTGCTTTTTCAGAGACCACTCTTACCAAGAAGAGGCAGCAATGGAGTTGAAAGTAGAAGGTGAGTCCTCCAAGTTCATAGCAGTGTGACCCGCGGGGTAGTTGACCTCCCTTCACCCTTCAATCATTCAGCAGAGATAAGGTCTTTCTAACCAAACACATCACTTCTGAGATCAATTCCAAAGAAACAGACACATCAGTAAAGAAGGACGCCTATGCTGCGGCTGTTGGTTATTTTGTTATTTGAATCAGGAAAGAAACTGGAATGGAAGTCCATTTTCATGTCTAAGGTTGTGAGGTTAGTAAAACATTGTATCCAAGCTAGGCAAATGCTTTTGCACTTCAGTTTTTTTTGTTTTGTTTTTGTTTTTAAATAATGGCTTTTTGTCAGGCAGTGGTGGCTCACACCTTTAATCCCAGCGCTTGGAAGGCAGAGGCAGGCGGGTTTCTGAGTTCAAGGCCAGGCTGGTCTACAGAGTGAGTTTCAGGACAGCCAGGGCTACACAAAGAAACCCTGTCTCGAGGAAAAAAAAAAAAAAAAAGATGGCTTTTCAACATGTAGCCCTGACTCCTGACTAGCCTGGAACTCATTATATAGACCAGGTTAGCCTCAGACTCACAATGGTCCTCCTGTCTCTGCCTCCTAAGAGCTGGGAGCTGTGATTAAAGGCACATGCTGCCACAACTAGCTTTATATCTTTATATATATATATTTTTGGGCAATCCTCCAGCCTCAAACTCTGAAGTGCTGGAACTAAAAACATGAGTCATCATGCTCAGCTTAAAATGATTGCTTCAGAAACATACAAGATAGCTTGGGTGCTTCCCATGAGAGCTTGTTGAATAACATAAGCAAGCCATAGAATACAGGGAACAAAAAAAATATCCCTGTATTTGAGTGTGTAGTTATATGTATATACTCAATATGTATATATGCATATATGTGTGTGGGTTATATGGCAGGGATATAATTCGTGTGTGTGTGTGTGTGTGTGTGTGTGTGTGTGTGTGAGTGTGTGTGTGTGTGTGTGTGTGATATTTGGCAAGGATAATTTCAGTTGGTAGGGTTCTTACCTAGAATGGAAGTAACCACGGATTCAGTTTCCAACACTGCATAAACTGATCTTGGAACCTGAAGCCTGTAGCTGCAGCACTTAGAAGTTAAAGTCAAGAGGATGAGAGGTCAGACACTAACCTAGAATGTAAGAGAATGTCTCAAACAGACCAAAATAAAACCAAGAGGCTGCAGAAATGGCTCAGGGCTTAAGAACTTTTGCTGCTCTTGAAGAGGTGCAGAGTTTGGTTCCAGGACCCACATAATTCCAGTTCTGGGGGATCTGATGCCTTCTCTGGCCTCCAAAGCCCAATGCCCCCACACAAATACACACATAAAAATTAAACACGCACACAGTGGTGGAGGAGACCTGTATCTTCAGCGACACTGCTTTCTTTCTATAATTTCATTTTCAGTATGCTTTGTGTTGTGGCTGATTTTGGAGTCGCTCATTATTATTTATCCTGCCTCAGAGTGGTTAAAGCATGGATAGGAAAGCAGACAGAAGGAGTGTTGAAAGCTAATTGCGATGTAATTGAAGAACAAAAGCGTTGTGAGTGCTGGGCCTCTGATCCTTTCCCTTCCTCCTCAGCACCTGCAGTGTGAGCATCAGACAATCCATCATTTCTGTATCTGAGGTGGGGGTGACTGTTGCCAGGCTGAGACCAGAAGATGCATTGTATGCCCAGTAACAAAGCGCTATTTCTAGAGACAGCTTGCAGGGACATGAAAATAGCTGTGTGCCACAGAATGTTCTTCAGACAGCTGCTTTTTTTTTTTTTT
>JANHMN010000019.1:11208842-11275515 GCA_030674055.1 Rhabdomys pumilio | reverse complement strand
ACAGAGTGGTTGGAGTTCCTTTGAAAACACTGAATAAAATTTGGGGAATTGTAGCTCAGGCCTGAATTCCTAGCATTTGAGAGGTAGAGGCTGGAAGACAAAGAGTTCAAGGAATGACTTACCCCCGTTTAAAACAAAACAAACAAACAATGTCCATATTATCTCTTTTAGAAACAAGCCCATTTTGCCAACATTTCCACTCTATGTTACCCTCCTTTTTTATTGAGACAGGTCTTGCAGTCTGGCCTGTGAGGTGCAACAATCTTCCTGCCTTAGACTCCAGAATGCTGGGATTACAGGTGCATAGCACCGTACCTGGGTGTGTCAGTATTTTTAAAACTCTTGATGTTATTCGACCCAACCTACTGCAGCACAGGCTCTGTACAGGGTGTTGGGGAAGCAGTCTGGGTGACATGTACTTTCTGCCTTTAAGATCCCTTCTACTGGATCAACCCTGGCGTGCTGGCTCTCATTGCATTTGTGCCAATGCTCCTCCTGCAGGTCTCTGTGGGCCTCGTATTCCTCTTCCTGCAGCATCGACTAAGAGGTATGGGCAGCGCGGGTGGGTCTGTCAGGATTGTTTCCTGGTTCTTAGGGACAGTTAATCCTTAAGTCTTCTCAGTTCAGAACTACATGACAGGTTCTACTGAGTGTTTTACCTTGCATCTACCTGTGAAGTAATAGTGTCAGCCTCATTGCTGAGGAAGAAATTGAGTGTAGGGGTGGTTCGGTGACTTGCTCAGACAACATGTTACAGGCAGTAGAGCTTTGCCCCCCCACCCCACCCCCCATAGTCCTCAGCAGCTTCGTGAAAGTGGGTGAGTAGTGTCTTCAAAGTCCCTAAGGTCTAAAATATTAGACATTTCAAAAAATAAATCTTAAGGGCTGGAGAGATAGTTCCATGGCTAAGAGCAATTGCTCCTCTTCCAGAGGACCCAGAACCCATATCAGACAGCTTACAACCATCTGTAACTATGATACAACAACCATCTAGCTCCACAGGATCTAACATCTCTGGCTTCCTCAGACACCTGCAGACATGTATATATACATGCACATATACATGCAGACACATACATATACATGCAGACACATACATCTACACATAATTAAAAAATAAATCTTAAAAAAAATTTTAAGATTTTTTAATTAATTTAATTTTTTAAATTAATTTAATTTTTAATTAATTAATTTTTAAATTAGTTTTTAAAAAAATTTTTTTTAAGCTTTCAAATTTATTTTTGTGTGTGCTTGTTTATATGTGCCACACATATGTATAGGTGCCGTAAGAGGCCAGAAAATTGTCAAAGACCCTGGAACTGGAACTATAGGTAGTTGTAAGATGCTCTATGTGGGTACTAAGAACTGTACCCTGGGTTCTTAACCCTGAGCCATGTCTCGAGCCCCACTACTTCATGTTTTAATAAAGAGTCTGAAATCTTTGCCACATGGAATGTATTCAAAAACTGTCTCCCTTGTCTTTTCCATTCAACAATGGACTTAAGTTCAACTGTAGAGGAAGTTGTTTTGTACCCAGAGCCTGCAGTCAGAGTCTCCTTGTGCTGTGTCCTTCACAGAAAAAAAGCACGAGTTCTTGCATTTCTACCTCCTTCTGCTGATAAAGCAGTATGGCAGCAAGGAGGGTTTGGGCCACGGAAAGGACACAAGTATCAGATCAACAATGGCCTCGCTTTGTGCACAATAGGCAAGTTCCACACTATACTACGTCCCTAGCCCCACAGTGAGGGATTGTTTGTTTGTTTGTTTGTTTGTCACTTAGAATGTCTGGTTACCTACTCCATGGCAAAGAAAAGGCTCTCCGTCATCATGGCTGAGTAAAGGAGGAACACAGAGTTAGGCAGAACATCAACTATGAGAAAAATTCTTAGGTTTCTCTGAGTCTCCAAGTAGGGATAGCATTTTCTTCTTAAACTGTGGTGATCTAACAGAGGAAAGTGTCTAGCGTACATGCAAGCATAAAGTAGCTGCTCACTAAATGTATAGTTTTTCCTTCAGGTGGGATATGGGTTTATATTTACCAAAATGACAATCTTCTTGGCCGTGTGAACTGAGCAAGGAGAAATGGAAGAAATGATAAAGCCTTATGATATGATGCTAAAGAGACAGATTAGAGGCTAAAGGCCTGTACTGCTCCTACAGAGGACTCAGGATCTATCCCTAGCACCTATCAGGCAACTCATAACTGCCCATAACATTAGGAGATCTGACAACCTTTTCTGGACTCCAGGGGCGGGCACACACACACACACACACACACACACACACACACACTGAGACACAGATAAAAATAAAATAAGAAAAACAAACCAACCATGTGATTTGAGCATTGCAGGTTCTTAAGGGACAGTCCTGAAGACTTTTGCATTCTCAAACACAAAAAGTTTTGGAGGTTCTAGTTGTGAGTTGCAGCTACTTGTATACCTTTGACTAAAGAGCAGTGGGCCCTGTTCTTCTGGAAGGTCATTCTCTCCAGCCAAGCAAGCAGTTTTGGGAGGGACACATATGGAGTTGCAAGAAGCCAGCTGGGATGACAGACACTGCAGCCAATCCCCATCAGTTCCAGGCTCTTGTGGTCTTTATTTCATTATTTAATTCAGACAATATTCACAGAAAGAGGCTGACTTCTTGGTTTAGATCTAGAGTTCTTCCTATCTTCTGAGATGCTCATGGGCCATCAAAAAAATTCCCCATACAAAGGTCCAAGGTGCTGGGTGTGAAAGGGTCCTCATACTGTCAGATCAGGAACTGAAAAAACTGCCTTTTTCTATTTTAGGAAAACTTCGTGCAGAAGTCGGTAAGTTCCAGGCACCCTCCTGCCCCAATTCTTCAATACGTCTTTTTAGCTTAACCAAAATGTCCCTCTCTTCAGACCATTTCTGTCTCTCCCCAAATGTTCCCTTTAATTGGGAACTTTAATATTTAAGACTATAGGCAGCTAAAAGTTAGAAATTGTTTTACCTGAGTTTTTTTTTTTTTGGGGGGGGGGGGGGCGAGACAGGGTTTCTCTGTGTAGTCCTGGCTGTCCTGGAACTCACTCTGTAGACCAGGCTGACCTCGAACTCAGAAATTTGCCTGCCTCTGCCTCCCAAGTGCTGGGATTAAAGGCGTGCCACCACTGCCCGGCTCTGAGTATTTATAGTATACTTTACATTGCATCAGGGCTAGAACCCAGGGAAGGGACTCCCTTTCAGCTCCTTACTGAGTCTATTCTTATTTGTTCTTTTCAGAGAATCTCCATCGGACTTTTGGTAAGTTCAGGCGTATCCCAACCCTCCCAAGTCACTGCTAGATTTCACTAGTGGCCTGGGGGGGCTAGGGCCAGTGGCTTTTTTTTAAAGATATCTATCTATCTATCTATCTATCTATCTATCTATCTATCTATCTTATGTGAGTACACTGTAGCTGTCGTCAGACACACCAGAGGAGGTCATCAGATTTTATTACAGATGGTTGTAAGCCACTATGTGGTTGCTGGGGATTGAACTCAGGACTTCTGGAAGAGCAGTCAGTGCTCTTAACCACTGAGCCATCTCTCCAGCCCAGACCAGTGGTGTTTTGTAAGGCAGGCCCTTCTACATTTTTTTCTTTGCATTCAAGAGAGGAACGTAGCAAACATTTATGTACCATATTCCAGTGTCAGGCCCTACACCGATCATGTGTTACAAATTGTGTGGGTGTGTATAATCTTTTGAATTATAAAAAGTGGTGAAAGAGATCCTTTGCACATAAAATTGTTTGCCCGGTAGGAAAAATGAAATATACTTGAATAAGACACAACCACCTGGGCTAAAGACATGGCTAAGTGGTTAAGAGCACCTGCTGTTCCCCCAGAGGACCTAGGCTCTATTTCCTGATCCCACAGCAGACAGCTGTACACACAAGGCATACATATGTAAGAAAAAAAAATTTTTTTTTGAGCTATGGTCTCACTGTGTAGCCCTGGCTAACCTGGAATTCACTATGAAGGATATGTTGGCTTTGAACTCTGAGAGCTCCACCTGCCTCTGCTTCCCCAGTGTTGGAATAAAAGACATTTGCCACATACCCAGAAAGTTACATTTTAAAAGTCATCTGCTATACTTAAATGGCAGAGTTAGTTTTTAGAAGTACAATCCAAGCATACGATTCATCAGGACAGGCTCCTTTGAGGAGAAAGTAAAGAAGCCTCACTAGAAACTTTTTTTAAAAAATTTATTATATATATATAAGTACACTGTAACTGTTTTCAGACACACTAGAAGAAGGTACCAGATCCCATTACAGATGGTTGTGAGGCACCGTGTGGTTGCTGGGAATTGAACTCAGGACCTCTGGAAGAGCAGTCAGCGCTCTTAACTGCTGAGCCATCTCTACAGCCCTAGTAACTTTTTTGAGTCAGGGTTTCATATGACTATGCTGTCCTTCAAACTCACTATGTTATGAAGGATGGCCTTGGGCTTCTGATCCTTCTGCCTTCAACTCTCAAGTGCTGGAAAATGCATATTCAACCATGCATGCCCCAACTAGAATATTAATTCCTCAAGAATCATCTTTGCATTTTCTTCACTTCAGATTGCAGAGTTCCTAAAGACAACACCAGCAACAGAAGAATACCCAAACATCTGTTGAAGAGATTCCACACAACTAAAAAATAACACTAAGCAGAACACAAAACATCACTGCTCTGATCAACCTCCCTAAACAGTCTTTCTGTCTGAAGCCAGATGTAGCCCTGTTCAGCTCTCCTGGTACTTGGCACACTTAATAGGCTCCACCCTAGCACTTGACTTTGGGCCAGTATGACATCACACATATAGTCTTTGAATGTATTTTATTACGTGTGTGTGTGTGTGGGGGGGGGCGAGTGTAGGCAAGTGCTCACACAGAGGTCAGAGGACAATATGGAGGAGTTGGTTCTCTCCTTCCATCATGTGGGTCTGGGGATCAAACTCAGGTCTTCAGGTTTAGCAGCAAGTACCTTTATCAGCTAAGCCATCTCACTGATCCCATTTCTATTTTGAAATGTCTGTCTCATGTATTTCAGGCTGGATTCAAACTCCCTATATAGCGAAAGATTACCTTGAATTTTGATCCCCCTTCCTATACCTCCTATATTCTGGGATTATAGGTGTGGGCCACCAAGTCTATGTATGCTGTGCTCGGGATGGAACTTGGAGCTCTGGCAAGCTACAAACTGAGCTACCTTCCCAACCTGCAGAATTTTACTTAGAAGAGTTGAATGTCTAAATTCTTAACCATGTTTGTATCTTGAAGTCATACAGCCAGTGCTAATACCAGTTTTTAACTTTTTGTTTTTGCTGGTTTTTTTCCTTTTCGAGACTGCATCCATAGCCTGCTGCTTGTATTGTTAATATAAGAAAACCTTAGGGAAAGTAGGGTTGATGACTTGCAATCCCAGGACCTGGAAGGCTGAGGCAGGAGGATTTCTCAAGTTCAAGGCCAGCCAGGGATACAAAGCAAGAACCTCTCTTCAAAACAAAAGACCCACAAACAAAAATGCTAGAGATGATAGTGAGACAGGGTTAGTGTGCAGTTAAATATGAACAGTGCATGAAAGCGTCACACAGCCAATGGCTTTCTATGCTAAATCAGCTAAAAAGAAAAAAGCTAAGTTCGATTAGAAGCTATCAGGAATAAAGGCAAAGTGCACCTCATCCAAATTCATGGACTCTATAGTTTGTCCCCAAAGTCTTTTGGGGGCTTCACATTAAGAGTGGGTATGTTGTGGAAACATTTTTCTGTTCTACCCATTCAGATCCCCACTTCCTGAGGGTGCCCTGCTGGAAGATAACATTGTTTGTTATTGTGCCTGTTCTTGGACCCCTGGTCGCCTTGATCATCTGCTATAACTGGCTGCACAGAAGACTGGCAGGTACTGTGTCTGGGCAGCAAACAGGATTGACTACTATGCAGCAGGGAACATAGGCAGACCAGAATGGAAAAAGAGTGGAACCAAGGTTCTAGATTCCAGGGCTGGAAGTCTTTATGCTATGCTCACCATCAGAATCCTTGGAAAAACAGAACCACTTAATGAGATGCATGGGACCCTTAATGGGAAGGAAGGGTTGTCTTGGGGAGGATATGAGGTAAGGGGGACTCCCACCGTTCACCCATTGACTCATTTCTCTTTGTTTACAGGACAGTTTCTTGAAGAGCTAAGTAAGTTCTCCCTAACACCCCCCTCCATTCTTGAGTCATCTCATCATGCAGCCCTATAACTCACTATGTAAACCAGACTGGTCTGGAAACTATGGCAATCCTCTTCTCCAAGTGCTATCTATGGTCATAAGCATGTAGCTTCGTACCCAACTATCTTCTTCCTTCTAAACTGAACAAAAATCCAACAGAAGGAACATGGTTACCGAGGGACCATAATCTCAGGGAGGGCTGGAATGACTCCTGTGAGGGAAAAGGGAATTCACTGTTGAGACACACATTTTCAGTACCAGAGAGGCCCCGAGCCACTCTTACCTGTTGACTTAATAGCCTTTAGTGTCCCTAAGCCAGATTCCAATTCTGTAGCCTTCTTTGACATTCTCCATAAGTTTTCCTAAATCTCATCTTCAAGACCAACCAGGTTGGGAGTAGAGATAACATGAACCCTGTGAACTTTCTATCTCTAAGGTTCAATGACTTCATGAAAAGAATCCACTGGCAGATTTTTTAAGTCACTTGTCTTTCTTTCCAGGAAACCCCTTTTGAGTGATGGTGTCTTCCTGGAGCAAAGGAGAGCCTGGCAGGTCCTTGGGGATGTCTCTCATTGGCCTCTTTGCTATGGACATTTTCCAATCTACAACTATAGAAACACTCTGGATCCCGAACAGAACTGGATTTCCCTCCCTCAACTGTCTGCCTTTCTTCAGCTCCTTCCTCTAATTTTTGACTTCCACATCTTTTTTACTGTCTTAGTCTGCCTCTAGAAAACACCCTATGGCTAAGGCCAGGCAGTCTATCAGGAGATACCTATACAACAAAGTAATACAGGAGTGATTCTGACAACCGGGTACCCAGCACTTCAACATCATTATGAACTACAGAACACCAACTCTGCAAATGGTGGATATTTCTTCCAAGACCACAGCCTTGGCTGGGAAAAGAATATCAATGTGGAAAGTGGGGGGGGGGGGCACAGAGACAGAAGAGCCCACAATATCAGAGAAAGCTAAGTGAGCCAGGGTATGAATATGGGAGCCTGAACCAAAACCTGGAGCTAAAAACCGAAAGAATACCCATCAGAGCAACACCATCTTGCTTTGGCAGCCTGGTGGGAGGACCTGGAGAAGCAAGGGCTGAGAGAACTGGGTCTGCTCCCCTATGTCCCTTCATACTCCTCTCATTTTCTCCCTATCTTATTTCTCTGAGAACCCACTGTTGTTTTCCCAACAATTACTACTGGGTGGTCTACCAGACACAAACAAGCTAGGTGCTAATTAATAATACAAGTTTCTCTGTGCATACTTCTTTTTCTTTCCTTGTCTCGTTCCTTCATCATCCACTCCTCTCCTGCTCAAGCCTCCTGATGCCAGAGGTCAATCTTCAGGAAAAAACAAATACAAAGACCTCAGACCTCCCCACCCCCACCCCTTTTAGTTTTAAAAATTGTATTTATTTTGTGGAGTAGGGAGAGGGGGTTGTGCATGGGCACATGTGAAGTCAGGAATCAGAGCTGCTGGCACTCTCCATTGCCCACTCATCATCCTCATCATCCTCAGACAGGTCTTCTATCTCCAGATTCTCACGGTATGTATGTCTCGGTCTTCTCCTCCTGGTTTCCATTTTTTTCCTCGAGGATTCCCTTACTTTAAAAATATTTCCCAGCACCAGGGGTTCACGAAGATAGCCAAGCAAATGACCCAGGATTTCCCAGCATTTACTGAATCTGATTGGTCTTCGGCAGCACAAGTGATCCAGCAGGCTCTCCTTTCCCCTAAAGGAGCTGTCACAGACGGGGCAATTGTAGATCTTTTGCATCCTGAGTGTGTTGGATGAGTGGGACTCTCTGCAACAGAAGTGCTGGTTGGGTTGACGTCTGAAGTGGATCTTGAGGTGGCTTAAGAGACAGGTTCTCATGGTAAAAGTCATGTGACAATAGGGGCAAGAGATCTTTTCTCTTGAGCGGATCATTGCAATAGAGTTGGATCGGACATTCAGGGACGAGGTTGCGCTGTTCCGTGCCTTAGCCCTGGCTACTGGTCCCTGGATCACTTTCACATACTTGAGGGCGGGCGCTTGGGATGCAGGCGCTGTAGGTGGAACCTTACCTTTCCGCTTCTGGTTGCTAGCCACTGGCTTGTTTTGGTGCACCTTCAGGTGGCTAGCCACTGGCTTGTTTTGGTGCACCTTCAGGTGGCGGTTGACTTCAGACTGATCCCGGAAGCACTTTCCACACTCAGGACACGAACGGGGTCTATAACCTAAATGAGCACGACGGTGACGGCTCAGTCCGGAAGCATCACGGTAAGTCTTGCCGCAGAGATTGCAAAAGAAAGGTCTGTCTCCATGATGCTGGGGCTTGCGGCCATGGGCTTTGCGGCTTTGTGGCTTTGTGACTGCTAGCCGCCTGGACCTCAAAGGAAACTGGTGATTAAAGAGGAAGCTGTTCTTTTTGAAACATTTGCCGCAGGTCAGACAGAAAAAGAATGGTCCACCTTTGAATACGCCAGTGCAACTGGAAGTCTTCTCCTCCTCATCATCCTTATCTTCCTGATCTGGGCTAGGTTCTTGAGATTTCTTCTTGCTTTCTGTGGCGGAGGAAGGAAAATACACAGTTCACTATGAGAACACCAGCACAGGGTGTGCAGTCAGTATAAGCCACTTTTCCCTTTTCACAACCTTTAAAATGCAACCATTTAACCTTGGACCTCATAGGCTAGAAACAGGAAAATGTAGTAGTAGTAGTAATAATAATAATAATAGTAGTAGTAGTAGTAAAAATTTCATAGGCATCTTCTATAATCTCAAATATCTAAATACCAGCTTACATCTTTGAAATCCATCTTCCCACTCTCAATATGACTCATATTCTCCAAGATACCCCACAGATGACCAAGCAGTAATTCTCCCCTCATCCCTGATTAAACACATGTCAGCCAAGTACAAAATATTAAATGAATTCCTTATTAAGACCACATTCACATAACTTTTAAATATAGATTATAATTATTGTATCTTGTTAGTATTTTAGTTTATTACTGTGTCTAGTACAGAACACAGAACTCAGGACCTGGGGATATACCTCAGTAGCAGAGCACTTGCCTAATATACACAAAGCCTGGGGTTCAATCCCCAGCTCCGTAAAAACAAAAATCACATAAATAGGCCTCAGTGCTATGTGTGGCTGTACCTTCAGGAGCCACCTGAACAAAATACTTTCAGATAACAGAGAACTCACCTCCCAGTGTTGGGAAAGCAAATTGTGCATACAGTCGGTCTACCAGTGAGCTACATCTCTCGCCCAAGGGAAGACTATTGCATCATGAAAATCGGGAGTGAAAAGTGATGCTTGTAATTATTAATAACTGAATTGGAGTAAGAAGCAACACACCAGGACTGCCTGAGCTGGGAAGTATGGCCAACCTAAATTAACATTCCTCTCATTCCTTAACTCTTATCTCAGGAACAAGCTTATCTCTCTCCAGGTCAACACTGTGGAACTTGTTTCTCCACCTCTGTCAGGAAGAACTTCGTAATCAAAGGGTGACACTAACTGAACGGCTCTCGGGCAATCTCTCAATTCCTGGAAACCAGATTACTTGTTTTGAAAATCTTGGCTATTCATTGTAAAGCCAGTGGACTTAAAACTTTGATTTCAGGGTTTCCTCTAGTCCCAAGTCTAACACAGACAGATGGAAAGGCATAAAGATACTGAGCCTGATGCTATGCACTACCTAGGTCAGCTCACCATGCTGGGATTGTCCAGTGTCCCTTTTATCCTCTCTTCTCTGCGGGTTTTTTTTTTTAATTGCACTTTTACTATTTTGTATGCACGTGTGCAAGTATTCTTGCATGCTTATGGAGATCAGACAGCTTGTAGGGTTAGTTTTCTCTTTACACCATGTACATTCAAATTCCAATTGTGAGCCTTGGTGGCAGGCACTCCTAACCAATGAACCATTTTGCTGGCCCTTGGTTCTGTGAGATGATAGATTCCCCAAATACATGATGAAACCAAGGTATTGGGATTACAGATGTGAGCTTCCTTTACAACTCTCACCTGTTGTCTTTGAAGGATAGAGACTTGATCCTTTTCCTTTTTTGTAAGGTGTTCCAATCAAAAAATATTGGGCTCTGAGTGGAGTTATATTGGGGGGGGGGGAAGTTTCATGGTTTTGTTGTTTTTGACAACAAGATCTCGATATACAATGCAAGCTGGCTCTGAATTATCCCCATTTTTCTGAGTGATGAGATGCACAACCAAGACTGTCTGCAGTGTGGAAATGAAGCAAAGTGGTCCCATGCTAAGCCCCTTTATGTCTTATGCAGACAACAGGCTACCTCCTGTAGGCTTGCTTTAAGAATGTTAATCTACAGCTGGGCGGTGGTGGCGCACGCCTTTAATACCAGCACTTGGGAGGCAGAGGCAGACGGATTTCTGAGTTCGAAGCCAGCCTGGTCTACAGAGTGAGTTCCAGGAGAACAGCAAGGACAAAAAAAAAAAACCCTGCCAAAAAAAACAAAAAAAAAAAAAAAAAAAAAAAAGAATGCTAATCTAGGGTTATCAAGATGGCTCAGCAATTCAGTGCAGTTTAGTCTTGTAGAGGATCTAGATTCTGTTCCCAGTAACTGCATGGTGGCTTACAACCATCCATAACTCCAGTTTCAGGGGATCCCATCCCTTCTTTTTTTTTTTTGGTTTTTCGTGACAGGATTTCTCTGTGTAGCCCTGGCTGTCCTGGAACTCACTCTGTAGACCAGGCTGGCCTCGAACTCAGAAATCCGCCTGCCTCTGCCTCCCAAGTGCTGGGATTAAAAGCGTGTGCCACCACTGCCTGGCCCCATCCCCTCTTCTAACCTTTATGGACACCAGGCACACACATAGTGTGCATACCAACACACAAGCAGAACATTCTCATACATAAAATAAACCTTTAAAATGTGGGGGTTTTTAAAAGATATTAATCTAAGACATTTGGTTGCAGCTTTTAGTATAATGCCTCACACTAAATATTGTTGGATATTATTGACTAAATATTGGTTGGATATACAGGCAGGTGTTTTTTGAGGTAGGTTCACTATGTAGTCCAAGCTGGCTTCAATCTCTATAACCAAGGTTGGGGTTTAGTTTGCAATCTTCCTGCATCAGATCCAGGAATGTTGGGAGTGTTGGAAGTCTTGGATTACAGGCTTTTGTCAATAAACCAGGCCTAGAGTCAAATTTGCATATTTTCACAATATAATTACAATGATAAAAGTGTTGCCTTGGGGTTGGGAAGGTAGCTCAGTAGATAAAGTGCTTACCATACAATCATGAGCCCTTGAGTTTGATCCTCAGGATGCACATTAAGAAGGCCAGGTGTCATGGAACTTGGATATAAACCCAGCACCATGAAGTAGAAAAGGCAGATACTTAGGGCTCACCAGTCAGTCAGCCCAGCTGAATCAGTTAATTCCAATTACTGAGACCCAACCCAAAACAAGACAAAAAGTAGAGTGGATGTATCCTGAGGAATGAAGCCCAAATTTGACCCTGGCCTCCATATGAACACATAAGTGTACCTACATATACGTGAACCCACGCACAGCATTATCCTTGCATTCCTGGGGTGCTTTTTGTTTGTTTCCAGGTTATTTTATTTTATTTTTGTGACTTAAGTGTTTTTGCCTGTTTGTATATGTGTATGTGAACCGCATTCCTGTCTGGTGCCTATAGAAGTCAGAAGGTGTGAGACCTCTGGAATTAGAGTTATGAATGTTTGTGAGCCACCATGTGGGTCTAGAAACTGAACTCAGGTTCCCTGCAAGAACAAGTACTGTCTCAACCCCTTAGCCACCTCTCTGGACTCATGTAGGCTGGCCTCAGAACTCAGAAATCCACCTGCCTCTGCCTCCCAAGTGCTGGGATTAAAGGCGTGCACCAGACTGGTCTTAAAGTTGCTATGTAGCTGAGAATCACCCTAACCTAATCTTCCGACCTCTGTTTCCAAGCCCAGCTTGTCGTCTAAGTTTTTATTTCCTTTACTTTTTCCCCTGAATTTTGTGACTCAGATCTTTCAGGCTGACTTCGGTCTATCTGATCAGAAACAGCAACCATATTTTCTAAGCCTATAGGACAGGGAGAATGTTGAGGGAGTCACAGTCTCTTACCCACGAATGTCAGGTTCTTGAAGGTTTCTGACATCACTTTCTGGTAAAGGGTCTTCTGTGTAGAAGTCAGATATTCCCATTCTTCCTGGGTGAAAGTCACTGCCACATCCTCATAACTCACTGATGTCTTGCATGGCTGGGCAGACTTAGACTGTAAATACAGAGACTTGAAGTGTCTTCTCAGGGACTTTTCAGTCCCTAAGCCTCTCCCTTGGCTTCGGCACTATCACATCTGCCTTAACAATGCATTCAGGACTTTTCTACAGTTCTGACCATAGCCCAAATGCATAACCCAAATCTCTGCTGAGTGTGTAGCAAAACACATACTACAGATTCCCTTAACCTATTCATGAGAATGTGGTTTTGCTTTTATAAATGTGGTACCCCTGAGTTTCCATGCCAAGGGCTTTCCCGAGGCACAAGCCTGCTCCTGGTCACCAGCTTAAAGGACTATTATTTGGCCCTATGTGTATGGTGGTGGGTAACTTTCTCACTTGGACTATAAAATACTGACATGTTCTTAAGATTTAGAGAATTGAAACCTAATAGAAAGATAATAATCATGAAAGGGTAGGGGAAGGGCACATAGTCGGGAGCTGTGGCGTACAGAAAGCAAAGGATGGGTACAGAAAAAGGAACCCACTGAACAGAGAAAAGAGAAGAGAAGAGGAGAGAAGGAAAATTATGAAAGATTCCAAGGTGGTATGGGAGATAGAGAAGATCTTGCAATTCATTTTTTCTATTGTTTGGCCTGGGACAATCTGGGGTTCCATCGGATGAACAGGCAGGTAAAAAACCTCAAGAGAGTCTAGGGCCTACCACTTCTTTACCTGACCATCTCCTCAATCTCTCTGTTATGTGCATGTGTGCCTTCCTCTATTCTTCTCTGTTTTTTTGAGAAATCTCTCACTGAACAAGAATATCTGGCTAGAAAACCTCTGGGATTATCCTGCTGACCCTCTCTCTCTCTCTCTTTCTCTCTCTCTGTCTTTCTTTCGTTTTAATGTGGGGACTGAAGATTCCATACTGGGTCTTCAATTTTGAGCAACAAGTACTTTACAACACTCAGAGCCATCTCTCCAATCCTTCCACCATAATCTTTGTTTTGGGCTTCTATAGAGCAGCTAACATACTACCTACCCCACGGAGGGGCATGTCTTTAGTGGTGTCTCTTTCTACTTTTAGAGCCTTCTGGTCTGGATCCCAAGACTAATTGGATTCTCTATTTCCCAAATTCTGGTCAGTGGGAGAGTTCCTACAAGGACCCAAGAATTTGATACTGCTTCTTGTAACAAAAGTATTTACTCTAAAAGAGATTGTCTTCCTTGATTGCTCAACTGTCCAAATTCTTCTTTCATGTGACAGCTTTAAGTTCCCTCAAAGTTCAGGCCATAGAGTTCAGGGCTCTGGTTACCTGTTTCTTAGCTGCCATTGTTTGATAATGCCAGGCTGGTCCTAGGCGTTTGACTTGTATTCCAGACTGCTTCTAGCCACAATATGTCGGTGCCCACTTCTAGAAATCTAAGGTTTGAGAAAAATATATAATATCAGCAAAAGGAGAGAGTAAGGAATAAATGTTTCTGTAACACCCAGTTACTAGCTTCCTGCACTGTGATGGAGCCTTCTCAGCAATACCAAGTGACGTAAATTGGCTGCATTTTCACAAACTTCAAGTGTAAGTGTTACATCATTCATTTCAGGACATGTGATCCATGGGAGAGTAATGTTTAATTCTAGACTCAGTACCACTGAAAAATACATACCTTAAGGTGTCACATACCACTTTGAGTCTGTCTCTTCATCCCCTATGACTTGATTTCATTGGAAAGATGAAAGTAAATATGTCTTCCAGGACCAGAAATTAAAATATAGATTCTGTGATTTGAATATGTGTGTGGTACCCGGGGGTTCAAACCTTGGAGCTTGTGCCTGCTAAGCAAGTGTTATACCACTAAGCCTTATGCATACCTCAAGCTTTATGACTTCAATGTTTAAAGATATTTTGATATTTTACAATGGAGCTAGCCTCTGATGACCTCTTAAGCTGAAAATATCATTAAGTCAGAAATGCAAGTAATACATATACCTACAGAACCTCATAGCTTAGTAACAAAGTACACTGTAGTGTGTGTTGTTTCCTTTCCTGATCTACTAGGTGTCTGGAAAGTGCAGCCTGAGACTACTACCCAGCTTGATGGAATATCAGAGTATCATGCACCATAAAGTACTAGTCTAGGGACAAGTTCAATCAAACCCCAAAATACAAGTTGTCCGAATACATCAGGCTTTCCCATCATTTTGGATCATCTTAAGTCTTGGCCTCACGAGTCCTGTATCACTTGTACAACACAATGATAATAACACAACCACAATTAAGTTCCTGGTTCACTCTGAAGTTTTTATTCCTATTTCTCCTCTCTAGATGCCAGGGAAGCATAAAGGCACAGAGACCTGTTGCCTTTTCTTTTCTTCTCAATTCTTTTGCTAAGTGAAAGTACCAGCAAGGACCAAGGCATTCAAAGACTCGCTAACTCCAATCCTCAAAATGTTGCCAGGAAAGCTGCATTCTAGGATCTGAGGTTGATTTTCTTCCTTCCTTCTGCCTCACCTCTCATTACTCTCATGTTGAACAACCACATTCCAGTGTCTTCCAGGACCTGTCCTTAATCATTCTCAGCAAAGACACCCCCCCCCCTCTTATCTTCACAATAGCAAGAAGATGTGTGTGACCCAATCTATTACCCAAACACCAGGAAGACTGAGACAGGATCTCCAGGAGTTCTAGGACAGCCTGGGCTACATAAATCATTATCCATCATCAACAACAGCAGCAGCACATTCATACAGAACAGGGAGCGGTCTTTGTTATAGATAGATATAGGCTGATTAAGGAGATTGACAGGTGTTTCGTACCTCCATCCACCTCCTCACTCATTTACCTCCTCTCTAATTGTTCTTTCCTGGTCCAGGAGCCCTGAGAATGCAAGGAGACTGAATAAGACTTAGCTGTTGATTGGCAGGAGGTCAGGCCCCGACCCTCCCAACTCCCACCCACCCTGGCATGGGAGATGGGCCAGGCCTGGCCTCACCAAGGAACATTGGGTAAATTTCTGGAAGGACTGTGCAGACATCTCTCAACCCTGAGTGCACTCCTCCAACTAAAACCCATTCATTGTTTCTCTAATCTGAGGCGTCAGCCCCAATAGCACAAAGGAAGCTAAGGCAGGAAGATCAGGCAGACTTGCCACAAGACACCCTGTCTGTTCCGCTCTCTAAATCTGAGGCCCTGACGCTCTCACGCACACAATCTGAGGGAAAATGCCCGCATGCTGTAGGCTTTGCCGGATCTGCCCGGGTCCCAGCCCCGAAATCCCCGGGGTTTCAGCCACGTGAGCCTTTCCACCGTGGAGCCAGGCGGCTTCTCCCACCCAGGTGTCGGGCCCTCGTGGCTCCACCGCGGGGCTCCACCCGGGTCCCCGCACGCTCTCACCGCGCTCGACAGCCCTACTTGGGAGCTCGGCAGCCCCGCCGTCCCCAGCGCTCGTCTTCCGAGCCGTCGCCTCGGACTACAGCAGCACAAAGGGCTGGGCGTGTTCCAGCTCCGACCAGAACGTAGCGTAGCGCGTGAACCCAGGAAGGCGCCCTTGCCCGAAGTCAGGAATCCGCTACTTTGTCCCACTGCTTCCGTTCTGCTCCATCCGCAGGTAACACATCTCAAGTGGCTGTCTGCCAAGGTCAGAAATTTAGATCTGCTGAAGCCCAATGCCTGCATGCCACGCCTTCTCGTCCCGCCTACGGTCGGTCTTCACTGGTCTCAGCTGCGCTAGGAAATTCCATTTTCTAAGATTAAGTATTTGCTCCTGGGGTGGGGGATGGGAGTGGGGAATGGGGGCGGGGAGGGGGATAGGGGTGGGGAGATGGGGGATGGGAGGGATGGGTGACTCAATTTCGGTAATTCCCTGTACTAGATAGGTGAAATTGAGTTCCAGGCTAGTCTGGACTACACAGTAAAAAACAAACAACAAAAAACAAACAACACACACACACACGCACACACACACACACTCACACACAAAAATAAAATAGGTGAGACCAAAGGAAAACTGGAACTTCTCAGACAAGTAAAATGAGCCGTGGAGCAACATCTTAAGTAAAGTAAAAACCAAGAAAGCACACGAGATTTAAAAGACTGTAGTTACAGGATGGCCCAGTAGTTAAGGAAGATTCCAGGCGACTTAGCACAGACAGACAGTTCACAACGACCTGTAACCAGGGGACCCCACACTCTTCTTCTGGTACCATCCTATATGTGGCATACACTCACACAGACACACGAGAATAAAACTAATGATTATAAAAAATGATATTGGCCAGGCAGTGGTGGCAAATGCCTTTAATGCCAGCACTTGGGAGGCAGAGGCAGGTGGATTTCTGAGTTCGAGGCCAGCCTGATCTACAGAGTGAGTTCCAGGACAGCCAGAGCTATACAGAGAAACCCTGTCTCAAAAAACAAACAAACAAACAAAAAAGATACAGACACCACATAGGTATCACACCAGGGCCAAGTCTTATTAGTGTTTTGCATACTAAATTCACTTCAGTCTCTCTCTTTTTTTTAAGATTTATTTATTTTATTTATGAGTACACTGTAGCAGACGTCAGACACACCAGAAGAGGGCATCAGATCTTATTACAGATGGTTGTAAGCTACTATGTGATTGCTGGGATTTGAACTCATGACCTCCGGAAGAGCAGTCACTCCTAACCACTGAGCCATCTCTCCAGTGTGGCTCACCCCTCCCCTTTTGCTTTCAATAACATTTAGCCTGTGTCTCAGGCAGTGAAAGCACAAGCGTAGGTGGGGAGGGTGGTAGGGAAGTATAGAAGGTACTAGACTGAAGAAATCCACATGAAACAGACGGGCAGCGAAGTCAAAAACAAAAAAACAAAAAAAAAACAAGCTTTATGTCAATAAAGAGCCGTTTCTCACCCTGCCTTCAAATTACCTTCTTTACAAAATTGGGCAACCATAGTTAGCCGAGTTAGGTTGACCTTCAATTTTAAGCAAACTATTTGTATTTATTTATTTATTTATTTATTTATTTATTTACTGTTTACTTACTTAAGAGACAGGTCTTCCTAGGAACTTGTAAAGAGCGGAGCTGCCCCACGCTTGGCACCAAAATGTTGGTGTCCACTCTATTCTGTAGGTCAGGGTCTAGCAAGAGAGAGAGTGGGGGGAAGAAGGGGAAGAGACACGAAGAATAGAGACAAGCCAGAGGACCTGTAGTCAAGACTTGTTTACTGTCTCCACCATACACACACCACTACACCTACTACTACTACACCCCCATACACACACACACACACACACACACACACACACACACACTACAACAAGGAAATCCTGGGTATTTATAGGCTTTTGCCACATGCCTTGTAGGCGCGTGGATACTATGTGCCTTGCAGGTGTGGATATGACGTAAGCCTTACAAGCGTGGACAGCATGTGTGCCTTACAGGCATGTATGGTGTGGATAGCACGTGGATAACACGTGCACCACATGCCTTGTAGGAGTGGATACCACGTGCTCCTTGTAGCTGTGGGCACTAAACAGCAAAACAAGATATGTGGGATATCAGAGTGTGCTTCAGCTGTTGTAGGCTGTTGAAAACTAAGCCTCATGTCAGGGTATATGGCTCAAGATGGCTGCAAAGCTGATAGCTGCTTTCTAGCTGCTTTCTGCTTAAAGTCGGCTCCCAACAGAAACTTCCATGCTGCTCTTGAATTCAAGACCCCCTCGATTCAGTGATTGCACATATACTGCTGTGCCTGACTTCTGGTCCTTAGTTCTTGAGGTGAGACCAGGGATCTAGCTGATAAGACTGAAGCCACTGGGTTGTAAACACCATTTTGCCCAGCAGGTAGCCCTGGCCAATATTCTAACACTATAGGAAAAATGAAACCCTTAGAACGGTTCAGCATTTCATACTGGCCACTCTGCTGGCACCTAGGCTGTTCCCAGCTGATGTTTGATGTGCTAAGAACCTTTGAGAAAGGCCAGGTACATTCTAGCCCACCAAAGTTATCCTCAGCCATATAGTGAGTTCAAGGCTAGCCTGGGCTACATGAGACTCTATCTTAACCAGGAAGGCATCAGATGTGTGTCATTGATTCCCTGCCAGGGTTTGAGTTCACATTATAGAGAAATCTGAGTAGAGAGCCAGACATAGTCACACACAATTCTAATCCCAGCACTTAGAAGGCTGAGACAAGAAAACAGCAAAGTTTAATTAAGGATCATCCTGGACTACTAATCAGTCCCAGGCTAGCCCAGACTATGAGACCCTGTCTGAATAATCAACTTGATAGAGCACATCTCCGTGTGTGTGTGTGTGTGTGAAGGTGTTTCTAGAAACAACTATGTCATAACGTTTCCAACCTAATGAATAATTTAATTAATTTATGGATTTAAAGTTTGAATAGACTAATCCAATGGGAGGTTGGGAAGCTAGGGCCTGGTTCCCTAGGAACCAGGAAGTAGGCCACTGGTGGTATGTATCTGGAGACTACATCTTGCCTTGGCTGTTTCCTGTTTCTACTCCACTGTTTCCTGTGCATCATACAATGTGAACTGCTCTGCTTTCCCATACGACACCCTCCCTGACACAAGTGAGTAAAACATCCAAAACTGTAAGCAAAATATTTTGTCCAGGAGGGAAGACAGCAGGCCAGAGAGCGGAGAGAAAAAGAAGGGAGAGGAAGGGAGGAGAAGGAAAAAGAGGAGCTGCTTCTGCCTGGATTCATGCTGGTAGAACAATATCAGTCCATGGATCTCGTTGATGTCTTGCAGACATTGTCTTTTAGCAGGATGTTGGTAATCACCCTGGTATGGTTTTCATTGTTTGCAGTCACCACACCCCACCCCCTGCCCCGTATTAAATCAAATGAACAATGGCGAACAAAAACCCAGCAGCGGTTAGAAGCACCTTCCACTAGGCCTGACCACCTGAGTTTGAATCCCAGAACTTGCAGAGTGAAAGGCAAGAACCAACTTGCCCAAGTTGTCCTCTGACCACCACAGAGAGCAAGAACTTCAGGTCTCTGGTCTTTGTATCTGTGCTGGATAGCTTTATGTCAGTCAGCTTGGCACAAGCTAGAGTCACCTGAGAGGAGGGAGCCTCAATTAAAAAAAAAAAAAAAAAAAAAAAAAACAACCTCCATAAGATCAGGTTATAGGCAAGCCTTTAAGGCATTTTCTTAATTAGTGATTGATGGGGGGAAAGCCTAGCTCATTGTGGGTGGTGCCACCTGTAGGCTGGTGGTCCTGGGTGCTATAAGAAAGCAAACTGAACAAGCCAGGAGGAGCAAGTCAGTAAGCAGCACCCCTTCATGGCCTCTGCATCAGCTGCTGCGTCAGGTTCCTGCCTTGTTTGATTCCTGTCCTGAATTCCTTCCATGATGAACCCTTTTCTCTGCAACTTTCTTTTTGGTCATAGTGTTTCATCATAACAGTACAAACAATACGAAGAACCAAAACATACTGCCACCAAACCAGCAAACAAAAACAAAAACTTCTGGCGATTATAAGAGAAACCTAACACACATTTTGCTTGTTTGTTTGTTTGTTTTTTGAGACAGGGTTTCTCTGTGTAGCCCTGGCTGTCCTGGAACTCACTCGGTAGACCAGGCTGGCTTCGAACTCAGAAACCTGCCTGCCTCTGCCTCCCAAGTGCTGGGATTAAAGGCGTGCGCCACTAACGCCTGGCACACACATGGTTTTTAACCAGACATGCAAGTGGTGAGCAAGTGTACTTTCAAGCAAAATGCAAACTTATACATATAAAATACAATGAAAAAATTTATTTTAAGATGCTTCAATATCGCTGGGCAGTGGTGGCACACGTCTTTAATCCCAGCACTTGGGAGGCAGAGGCAGGCAGATTTCTGAGTTCAAAGCCAGCCTGGTCTACAAAGTGAGTTCCAGGACAGCCAGGGCTACACAGTGAAACCCTGTCTCAAAACAAAGAAAGAAAGAAAGATGTTTCACTATCTCTTTCCCTCTCTTCCCCTTTCTTTCAGCTTCTCATAATCTGACATTTCAATGGCTTCTCATAACCTAACATTTCAATGGGTCACTATCCATGTGGAAAGCAGCACTAGCTAGAAGCTCTTAAGCCTGTCTCCAATAGAACCCGCCCCTGAAGCACTGATCCCCCCCACTAGACTTCCGGTGTGCCTTTCTCTCTGGTTTCCACCCAGCTTTCCTTTGGCCTCCCTCCCAGTCTCAACTTACCTATTTTGACTTATGTGACCTCCTTGTGTTCCCTGGACAATGTCCTTGGTGGTTCTAGCTCCTCTTCCATCTTACTTGTGGAATTTCTGGGCTAGTTCCCAGAAGGAGGGAAGTTCCGGCATAAATGGAAGCTACAAACTAGCTGTATAATCAGTCTGGAGACTTGTATCGTCAAGTCAGAGTTCACCATCATTCAAAGAAGAAGGTGCATATGTGTTTGCCTGGATTTAGGAAGCACTCAGACTCTGTGTCAGCACTTGACACTGCTTTGAGTTCTGAGTCAGATCTCAGGAAATTTCTCTAAGAGGTTGTAGAGTCTTCTAGCCTCAATATTACGGCCACACGAGGGCGCCACTGCTCTGCCCTCTCAGATTGTGCAAGGGGCGCGAGGGCAGGATTGTCTGGAAATCAGTCAGAAATGGCCTACTGAAACCTGGGCAAGGTTTGTAGGGAATGAAGATGCTTCTGAGCACCCAGATCTAAGCAGTAGGTGGAAGAAAGTTAGAACTGTTAGAAGGAATTCTGTCGTATCTCTGAGAATTCTCCTCTCCAACCCGTTGATGTCAGCATTGGAAAATGGAACAGACTGTCTTGTTGTTCCAGTTTCTGTTGGTTGGTTGAGGGGTGGGGGCGGTGTGCACATGCACACAGAACAGGGGATTCAACCCAGGGCACATGCTAATCAAGCAATCCATTACTGAGAAACACTCCTGGCCCCTGAAGACTATTTTCTAAACATGATCTTTTAAATTTTGGAATGTATGGGACTAGAGAGATGGCTTAGTGCTTAAGAATGCTTATTGTTCTTACAGATGGTCTGAATTTGGTTCCCAGCACCCACATCAGATGGCTCACAAGCCTGTAACTCCAACTTCTCTGTCACACACACATAAATAAACCTTAAAATAAAATTTAGGATGCTTTTTTTTTTTAATTTTCCAGAAATACTGCAAAGGTAGTATGCTGGGAGCCGACTTTTAGCAGAAAGCGGCTAGAAAGCAGCTATCATCTTTGCAGCCATCTGGAGCCATATACCCTGATGAGAGACTTGTTTTTCAACAGCTTACAACAGCTGAAGCACACTCTGATAAACATATTGTTTATCCCACATAGCTTGTTTTGTTGTTTAGTGCCCCCAGCTGCATGGTGCACATGGTAAAATGTCTTCACCTGTGTTCTCCTGCTTGTGCTTATAAATACCCAGGATTTCCTTGCAATAGGGGGCAATAAAGGAGTAACCAGACTTGACTACACATGCTGTTTTGCCTCCATTCTTCCCGCCTCTTGCCCCTCCATCTCTACTCTCTCTCTCTTGACCAGAGCACTTAGCCCCAAGTATGGGGCAGAGTGGTCCGCAACATAGTGACCCCCAAGTGAGGGGCAGAACGGAACGGAGCGGGCCATTACAGTAGCATATAGAGCCTCCAGTTTCTCTGTTTAAAACATCCTACAGGGCTGCAGAGACAGCTCCCTGGTCAAGAAAACTGTCTGCTCTTGCAGAAGACTCAGTTCCAGTTCCATCACTCACATGTCCTCTTATGACTTCCAAGGATACTACACATATGTGTCTCATGAGCTCATGAAAGCATACACATACATAAAAGTAAATCTCACATCACCAGACATTTTATAACCCATGAAGCTATATGGACACACTTATCTGTGCATATTTACACTCTCTAGTTGTTACTAATGACCTTTTTCTTTGCTAGGATGTTATCCAAGGCACCACACACTCGGTCTCCTGTGACAACTTCTCTGATTTTCCTTGATTTCGATTTTGATAACCCTGACACTTTTTTTGTTTTGTTTTGTTTTTTGTTTTTTCAAGACGGGGTTTCTCTGTGTAACCCTGGCTGTCCTGGAACTCACTCTGTAGACCAGGCTGGCCTCGAACTCAGAAATCCACCAGCCTCTGCCTCCCAAGTGCTGGGATGAAAGATGTGCGCCACCACCGCCCGGCCAGACAACTCTTATATATATATAATAAAGAAGATTATTCATAGGCTGGAGAGATGGCTCAGTGGTTAAGAGAACTGGCTGCCCTTCCAGAGGACCTGGGTTCAATTTCCAGCACCCACATGGCGGTTCATAACTGTCTGCAAGTCCAGTTTTGGGAGAATCTCAAACCACGCACATAAAAGGAAATTAAATAGATTATCTTCAAAAAGAAGATTAATCATAAGTCTGTTCCATGTGAACTTTATACCCAAACTATCACTTTAATCTATAATATTCTGCCCTTAATCTCCACAAGGTTTCAAATCTGTCTCATAATGTAAAGTGCAGATAGTTGTTGGCTCCTCTAGAAGAGCAGTAAGTGGTCTTCACACTGAGCCATCTCTGTGGACCCACTTTCCACAACTGTAACAGCTGTAACATTAGGAAATCTAAATCCAAAATCTCCTCAGTTCTAACTATGATTTCTGTTTAAAAATAACAACAACAACAAAAGACCAAAAAGTAGATACTCTAATAATGGTATAAAGTAAATATTTCCATTCAGAGAAAGAGGGAGAGGGGAAGAAGAGGAAAAGGAGGAAGAGGAGAAGGGGGAGGAGGAAGAAGAGGAGAAGGATAGAAGAAAAAAAGGAAAAAATAGCAGGAAAATACTAATATTGTGGTTTACCCCAAACCCAGCAAGCCAATGCCAAATACTGCAGTTCTGTGCCCAGCATCCAGGGCCCTTGGTAACAATATCTGGGCTCCTCAGCTCTGCCACTTGAAGGACTTTGTGGCCTATCTTTGGGTCTGGCTCAACGGTATGTCTATTTTGTTCTTCTTGTTTTGAAATAGAGTCTTGCTGTATAGACAGAGGTTGGCCTAGAACCTGTGACAAGGCTTCTTGCTCGACCTCCACAGTTTCAGAATTAGAGGTATGAACTGTGATACCTGGTTTAGAAATCTGAGGGTCATGGTTTGTTTACCTCAAGGGTTTTGCTGAAAGGTTTAAACAAACTTTTCAGACGTGTTTGTATGAGACCTTGAAGAATCTGAGTACAAACGCCCCCTGCACCCCCCCAACCCGTTGTGGTCAGGAACTTACTTTCCAGTATAAAGCTAGAAGCCCCGAAAAGCATAGTTGGCTGGGGTGCTCTATCTTTAAATATTGAGTAGAAGTGTGAATGTAAATGAGGATGTGGCTGCCACTAAGAATGGTTGAAGAGAATTTTTTTTTTTTTTTTTTTACTGCAGATATGAGGGAGAGTTCAGCCAGATACATCTGGAAAGGTACAGACTGAGAGAGGAGGATTGGGAGTGGGGGTGGGAGAGCCGAACAGGAAGGAAAGAGAGAAAGGACAAGAGAGGAGGAGCCATGGCCCAAGAGGCAAAGGGTGATACAGCACATATAGCCAAAATGGTTGAGTTATATAGAAAAGAAAATCTGGGGAAAGGGAAGTGAAGCCCAGCCCCTGGGTTGGAGAGGTTTAGATAGGGGGCGGGGCGAGAAGTGCTGGGCAGAGCCACAAGTCAAACCTTGAGACTTGCCTTGGGTTTCTTTGAGACCTAATAAAGTGGCCACACAATTCTTTGGAAATGATGTATAGGAAAAACAAGAAGTGAAAATAACTTTTGAGGGGGAGCAAGAGGGAGAGGGCTAAAACAGGATCTCACTATGTAGCTCTGGCTGTCCTTGAACTCACTGTGTAGACCAGGCTGGCCTCAAAACAGCACTGCCAGTGCTGGAATTGAAGGTGTGTGTCACTATGCCTGGCTTGGGGTCGGAGGAAGATTATTTATTTATTTATTTATTTATTTATTTATTTATTTAGGTTTTTCAAGACACGGTTCCTCTGTGTAGCTCTGGCTGTTCTGAAACTTACTCTGTAGACCAGGCTGGTCTCAAACTAAGAGATCCTTTGGCCTCTGTCCCCTGAGTGCTGGAATTAAAAGCATTTGCCACCACTGTCCAGCAGGAAAATATTTTTTTTTTAAATGAATAAAATATAGAGCTGGCTCAGAGCTTAAGAATGCTTAGTCTTTATAAGCGTTCCTGGTTTAATTTTCAGCATTCACTTGACTCACAACCACCTGTAACTCCCACTCCAGAGGATATGGTGCTTTCTTCTGACCTCTGTGTGCGTAAACACATACATGGTGCACATAAATACATGCAGGAAAAATACTCACATACAAAATTAAGTGAATAAATCTAACTAAAATTAAAAAAAAATCATTGCTCTTAAGAAGGCAAATCTTGCCTTCAAATCTTACAGACGATATAGCATTACTTCTTTTGGGAGATGCTTAAAGGGCATAGTCCTTAAATATCAGGACCCTCCAGGGGTTCCTTTTCCCCTCCAGTAAGATAAAACCACATACCCTAATGAGTCAATAATCTTTAGTGGCAGCCTAGAGCTGAAAGTAGAAGATTCAGAACTGGAGTTTTATTATGATTTTTCTCTAGTCTCAGGTCAGAGAAATTGTGAATAATTGACATTTCTGATTCCCCTCGAGCTGTTGTTGGAGTCAATAAACAATCTATTTAATTATCCAGCTATCTCAGGCACCCTTAGTGCTGCAGGCTCTTCTGTTCTCTGACTTCTCACCAGTGTGTATATCTAGAGAGAATTTTGTTATATAAGTTTAATGTTACCATGTAAAAACATAAAGGAGCGGTTTTACTTCCATGTCCTTAGAGCAGACCTCACACTTCCTACTTACTGCCCTTTTGGAAGGTTATCTTGATTTAATACTGTGAACACACGTGACAGGAAGCTTCATCTAGCTCTAACCCGCATGCTAATGTGGCTGGGCTCCTACTGACCACAGACTGATAGCCCTTCCTGAGAAGGGAAACAAACCTTCCCCTTTTCTAGCCTAACATCACCTCTTCTGGGATGCAGAAGAAAGAACGTGTAATAATTTCTTCCTTTTAGCTGGCTTTGTTTTTACTTCTTCACCCTATAAAGCCAATCTTGTCAGTGAAGGAAGAAGGAGATTGAACTCAGAAATAAAATACCTTGATTTGCAGAAAACAAAACCCCAAGTGCTACAATTCTTTGAGTTTCCCCAGGAAGATGTGTCCCAGTTTACAGTGACCAGTCTCTGCTCATCTTTCTTTTAGATCCCTTCACATCCTGACTTGATATTTCTCTCTGCACTAGCATTTAGAGAGAGAAAACTAATCTGGAGTCCAATACCTTGGGCACAATGTGAATTTCCCTCAGGGAAATTTTCTTCAGTACTTAAGGATATTTCAAATTCCATAGCCTCTACCCAAGGCTCCACCCTCACACAATATCCTGATAATTTCTTAACCAAATAAAATAGGATGTCCTTACAGACATCGTTCAGATGAACAAGGCTATGTAACCTGGAGGTCCAAATGTCAGTTATCTGCAAAATGCCTGCTATAACTTAGGACATGAGCTACCTCAGCGCACTCCAAAGCTCAACTCAAAATGCTTTTGATTTTGTCCAAAGGAGTCCCCCAAAGAAGCAGTCATGTACATTTCAGGAGCGGCTGGTCGCCTCCACCAGTGCTACCTCTTTCAGAGACCTCAACCACCTTTGAAACACTGAACTTAATACTGTCCATACCTTTTTATTTTAAATTTAATTTAATTTTTACTTATTCACTTTACATCTCACTCACTGCCCTGCTCTCAGTCACTTCCTCCCACAATCTTTTCCCCCTCCTCTTCTCCTCTGAGCAGATTCCCCCACTCTCACCCCTGCTCCCCATCCTCCGCTCCAGTTGTTCAGGACTCACTTGAAGGGCAAGCTTCACATATGAGCAGAGAGGTCTAGGTCCAGCCCATGTATGAACTTCGGCTGATGATGGTTCAGTCTCTGAGAGCCTCGAGGGTCCAGGTTAGTTGACTCTGTTGGTTTTCTTGTGGAGTTCCTATCCTCTTCAGGGTCCCCATCCTAACCTTTGATCTCCAGATTACCGGATTTTGAGAAACCTTTCAACTGTACTACCACAAAATGGGATTGCTAAAGACACTTTGGAACAACCCTTCACCTCACAGATCCATCCAACTCCAACGGTAATTTTTCCATGTTGATTAGACCCTCTGTCAGCAGGCATGATGTGTCTGTCAGGGGTGGTGAGATGTACAGCTGTATGTGAGGTATAACAGTGACAAAATTGAGACTGTGGTCTACTGACTGACTGTATATATATATATATATAGATAGATAGATATAGATATATATATATATATTATACACACACACACACACACACGCATACATATAAATACATATACAGTATTCTGCCTGCATATATGTCTGCAAGCCAGAAAGGAGACACCAGATGTCATTACAGATGGTTGTGGAGTGAATGGAACTCAGGATTTCTTGATGAGCAGCCAGTGCTCTTAACCTCTGAGCCATCTCTATAGCCCCCAGAACAGCAGTTCTTAAAGCATGTTTTATGAGACTCTCAAAATGACTTAGATTCTTTCTTAGGATTCATGACCTAGTAATATTTTCATGCTTTTTATAATTCACTTCCCATATTTCCTGACAGCCGACTAACGTGTTGACATGTCAGTATGACTCCAGGCTAAGGACCCCAAATGCAATTGGACTTATTAACAATTGTATTATCCAACAGTGATTACTTACAGGATAAAAAGGGTATTTTCACTTTTTAAATGCCTTTTGTTTTGTTTTCTGCTTTTTGTTTGGTGGAGAGAGAGTCTTATGTAGTCTGTACTGGCTACAAACTCTGTAACAAGACTGTCTCAGCACCCCTAGTGCTGAGAATACAGGCCTGGATCACTATAGCTGACTTATCTTTCAGTCAAAAAAAAAGACTTATTTTTATTTCATGTGTGTGTGTGTGTGTGTGTACCCATTGTTTGCAGGAGCATGAGGAGGCCAGAAGAGGAAGTTAGAACCCAGAAACTGGAGTGGTTGTTTCCATAGTCCAGATTAAGTTTGAGAGATTTCATTTACACAGCCACAAAACAAAATTGCCCAGTATGGATGTTGGAAACCCAGCCCAGGTCCTATACATTTCTCCAGCGCTTTTGATTTTTAATATGATAAATGTGGACAGATGTAACATGCTATATTCTCTCTGAGGTCCTAACATTTGTAAAAAGTGTGCAGAGATAGATCCGGGAAACAAAATGTTGAAGCACAGCTCCTGGCACCAGGCACAGGAAGAAGGTGATAAAATTCCTGGTCTCTGGTGTGACTCTCTTCAAGCTGTGTCTGCTCTTCAAGGGATGTATCTGAGGTGACAAGAAGACAAGGGTTAGGGATTCCTCCTTAACTTTGAGTTCCTTTCTCCAGCTTACCATCCGTATCAGTTGTGTGGCCCTTTTGTCTGAACTCACTGCACGTCTGAATTCCGGAGAAAGCCATTCGGTCATCATGGTCTCTCCCCACACACCGCAGTGCTGTAACATCCACAGAGGAACAAAGTCTCAGTCCCTCTAGACCTTAAAACACCAAGGATGGGAAGCCTGGCGCTCTCTGCCCTCCTACCTTTGCTGCTCACCCGAGCTTGGGCCTTTACCCAGGTCCGCTCAGGTGAGTGCGGGTCCCGAGGGAAACTGCCTCTGCCAAGGAGAACGAGAGCATGGGAGTGGGGTGGGGGGATGTGCACAACACTCGGGAAGCCGCGCCTCCGAATCTCCTCTCCAGACCCTCCCTCTCCTTTCTCCAAACTGCACCCTGAGCCTCGAGCCCTGCTCTCCTTCTGGCCCGAACACCTCCACAAATCCTGAAGAAGGATTTTTGTCTTCTTCCGCCGCCAGGCATCCATTCCTTGCAGTTTTTTGCCACCGCCATGACCCAGCCTGGTTTGAGGAAGCATTTCTTTGTCTTTGTCGGCTTTGTGGACGACACACAGTTCCTGTGCTACAACAATCAGGGGGAAAGTCAGAGAATGGAGCCGCGCGCGCTGTGGGTGAAGCAGATGGGGCCCGAGTATTGGGAGAGGCAGACCAGGACCGTCAAAGACATTGCAAAGAATTCCCTAGTGAACTTGCGGGAGGCCATGGGAGTCTACAACCACAGTGAGGATGGTGAGTGACCCCTTCACATCCTTTACGGAGGACACCGAGTTCCCAGGTCCTCAGTTCCGAGGTTTGGCCCTAGGTTACGGGACTGGAGGAGACCCTGGACGGGGTTTTGTGCACGGTTTTTGATTCAAATACGATCGGGGCGGGGCCAGGCTCTCACGTCTTTCAGTGTGTGTCTGGCTGCGAAATTGGGCCAGATGGACTCTTCCTCCGTGGGCATGAGGAGCACGCATACGACGGTCGCAATTACCTCGCCCTAAATGAGGACCTGCACTCCTGGACCGCAGGCGACGTGGCAGCGCAGATCACGCTGCGCAAGTGGGAGGAAGCTGGTATCTCTGAGCAAAGGCGATCCTACTTGAAGGGCGAGTGTGTGGATTCACTCCGCACATACCTGGAGATAGGGAAAGAGACGCTGCTACGAGCAGGTACATGGGGCCGCGGGGAATCTCCTTCGTCTATCCTCAGGCTGTGGCTAACAGTCTCCCTGGAAGGGAGGAAAATGAACTGGGCTAGAATACTGCTTCTCTTCTTTGCATCTGGAGAGGAAGAGTGTTCTGGGTTTCCTGATCAAATGCTAGGGCAGAGACTCTCCCGACTTCCTCTCAGGAGAGTTGAGACTTTGTCTCAGGAAGGAAGGAAAGAAGATCTCTGAAATAATCAACAGCTGCTCCCTTCGGTCTGCAGCCCTTTGTGAGTCATGGCTTTTCTCAGGCCATGTTCTCTGCCCACACCTGAGACTCTTTGGAGTCTTGACTCCAGTGATGCTAAGTCTCCCAGCCCTCATCCAGTCAGGACCTTTCTGCTTTCTCCTTGGGGAGTCCTGAAGTCCATCTTGTCTGAGTCATCCTATTTCTAGAGCTTTCCAAGGGGTAGATTATTCCAGATGCCTGGATCTAGAATACTATATGGTGCTTAAATCCTTCAACCGCCCATTCCATTTCTAGGATGGTTTATAAACACTGCTGCAGTTCAGGGAAGAATTCAAGATTCCTGAGTTGTCCAACTCTCTTCCTCAGATCCTCCGAAAGCACATGTGGCCCATCACCCCAGACCTGAAGGTGATGTCACCCTGAGGTGCTGGGCCCTGGGCTTCTACCCTGCTGACATTACCCTGACCTGGCAGTTGGATGGGGAGGACCTGACCCAGGACATGGACCTCGTTGAGACCAGGCCTGCAGGGGATGGAACCTTCCAGAAGTGGGCAGCTATGGTGGTGCCTTCTGGAGAGGAGCAGAGATACACGTGTCATGTGCAACATGAGGCACTAACTCAGCCCCTCATTCTGAAATGGGGTAAGGAGTGGTGTGGACACAGAGGTGATCATTAGGAAAAGTGGAAGCCCTTCTGGAGACCCTGAGAAGGTTGTGAGTAAGAGCTGAGAACTCACACCTTCTCTTTCTTTCCTTTCTCTTCCCAGACCCTTCTAAGCACACCATCCCCATCATGGGAATCACTGCTGGCCTGGTTGTCCTTGGAGTTGTGTTCACTGGAGCTGTGGTTGCCATGGTGATGAGGAAGCAGAGAGGTAGGAAATGGGTTATATCTGAGAGCTTTTGTCTTACTGTTAGTATAAGATATATACATATATGTGTGCTTACCCAATCTAGGGTCTTGTCTTCTAACTCACATTTAGAAAGAAGGGGCAAATATCTCACATTGATGGGACTGAACATGACATGCCAGCTAGGACAGGTCTCCAGGCTGGAACTTGAGGGCTTTTCTGGAGTACCTTCCTTCTCTTATTTCCTGATTCTGCTCTAGGTCTTCAGATAATAATTCTAAAAACATTCCTGAAGTGCCGAACCCAGGAATTCTGCTAGGATTTCCCATCCTGCCTTTCTCCCATCTTTTTATTCCCACAGATGGAAAGGGATATAGTTACTCAGTCTATTCTAAGAGTTGCCTTTTTCCATTTTTTATTTATTTATTTATTTATTTATTTATTTATTTATTTATTTATTTATTTTTCGAGACAGGGTTTCTCTGTGTAGCTCTGGCTGTCCTGGAACTCACTCTGTAGACCAGGCTGGCCTCGAACTCAGAAATCCGCCTGCCTCTGCCTCCCAAGTGCTGGGTTTAAAGGCGTGCGCCACCACTGCCCAGCGCTTTTCCCATTTTATTTCCATCCCTTGGCTATTGGTCTTACCCCTTGAACTCTATACTTCAGAGGGATGCTCTTCTGAGAGTCTAGAAAGGAAGCAGAGACCATGTCCCTCCAACACCTTCCCAAAAGCATTCCTGCAGCTGAGCGCAGCATGAATCCTTGTCGAATGATCACGTGCTGGACTTTGCTTCAGCACACGGTGAAAAGGAAAAGCTGAATCTGAAGAGAATGTGTTTGGCAAGGGTACATTGCTACACCTAGTTTCCAGAAGCTACAGGGAAACTGCCCCAGCTACAGTGACCGGCACCTGTGTTCAGCACTGGTGTCCAGTGGCAGGAAGTGTATCCTGTGTGGCACCTGGAGTTGATAGGCTCGTACCCTCTCCTCCCAGCTGTGAATACTCAAACCTCATTTCATAATGAAATAATAAAATTACCCTCAACCCTCCATGTCACATATAAACTTCCTTTATGTTTAATAAATGACAAGCATTTGAATTCCAGTATCTTTACCTAGAAATCAGTCTAGGGACTTTTTAGAGAACAAATAGTCAGAGGCTTCCATTTTGTAAATTATTCCTTAAGTCTTCTGTTTGAAGCAAAATCTCATAGGAGAGAAGAAAACAACATGTATCTGTCAGCATGACAACTCAGGGCTGATGACAGGAGTCCTTTATTGCTTTCTCAAAGAAAAATAATATATTCTCATTTGAGGTTGTTTTTCACTGTGGGTAATACTGATAATTGGTATCAGTGACCACAAATCTTGTTCTAAATGATTTGGGCTTCTTCCCAGACCTGTCTTAGATGGTTGAGCAGGGAGCCCCAATATTACTCCCTCTCTATCTTGAGAAAGGTTTTACATTTTAAAAATTATTTTTCTTGCCAGGCGGTGGTGGCACATGCCTTTAATCCCAGCACTTGGGAGGCAGAGGCAGGTGGATTTCTGAGTTTGAGGCCAGCCTGGTCTACAGAGTGATTCCAGGACAGCCAGGGCTACACAGAGAAACCCTGTCTCGAAAAACCAAAATAAATAAATAAATAAATAAATAAAATTATTTTTCTTTAATATTTATTTATTTATGTATTTATTTATTTAATGTATGTGAGTACACTGCAGCTCTCTTCAGGCATACCAGAAGAGGCACTGAATCACATTTCAGATGATTGTAAGCCACCATGTGGTTGCTGGGAATTGAACTCAGGACCTCTGGAAGAGCAGTCAGTGTTCTTAACCGCTGAGCTATCTCTCCAGCACATTATTTATTTATTATTTATTTATTATTTATTATTATTTATTATTATTATTATTATTATTATTATTATTATTATTATTTGTGTGTGTGTGTGTGTGTGTGTGTGTGTGCTTGAGACTGGGTTTCTCTGTGTAGCTCTAGCTGTCCTGGAACTCACGTGGTAGAACACGCTGGCCTCGAACTCAGAAATCTGCCTGTCTCTGCCTCCCAAGTACTGGGATTAAAGGTGTGCACCACCATTGCCCGGCATTTTTTATTTTATTTTATTTTATTTTATTTTATTTATTTATTTATTTGGTTTTTTTTTTCGAGACAGGTTTTCTCTATGTAGTCCTGGCTGTCCTGGAACTCACTCTGTAGACCAGGCTGGCCTCGAACTCAGAAATCCACCTGCCTCTGCCTCCCAAGTGCTAGGATTAAAGGCATGCACCACTACCACCCGGCGGCATTTTTTATTATTTATGTGTATGTGTGAGTGTATGTATGTGTACTGCCTGCATGAAGGAGCCTTCAGAAGTCAGAAAACTTGTTGAGTCCTCTAGAACTGGAGCTCGAGATGGTTGTGAGCCACAGTGTAGGTGCTAGGAATTGAACCCTGGTTGGCTACAATAGCAGCCAGTGGTCTCAACCACTAAGCCATCTCTCTAGCCAATTATTTTTATAAAGTTTTGCTTACTTATTTGAATTTGTGTATGTATCTTTGCCTGCTTGGGTTTATGTGCACTGTGTGTGCTCCATCCCAAGGAGGCCAGAAAAAGACATCAGATTCCCTGGAACTGAAGTTATAGGCAGCCGTGAGCCACCACGCTGATGGGAGGAACTGAACACGTTCCTTGGTCCTTGGCAGAGCCAACAAATACTGTTAACTACTCAGCCATCCTCTGCCCTTCCCCCCATCTTTCTTTTGGCAGGGTCTCACACTGTACCCCAGGCTGGGCTGGAACTCACTATGTAGCTGTGATGGCTAATCTTCACTGTCAGCTTGGTTGGATTTAGAATCTCCCAGGAAATGTCTGTGAAGGTGTTTCCACAGAAGATTAACCTGAGGCAGGGAGAGCTGCACTGAATGATTTCAGGGCCCAGACTGAAGACATGGGAGGAAGAGGAGAAAGCTAGATGAGAGCCAGCATCCCCACACTCTGCTCCTGATGCATGGAGATCTGAGTCCAGTCACATGCACAGTTCTGCTGTGAACTCCACTGTGGCTTCCCTGCCAGGATGGGACGTGATGCACCTTCTTAAATCAAAACACAAAATAAATCCTTCTTGCCTCGTTGACTCTTTTAGTTTTTTTCATTTGTTTTGTTTTGTTTTTACATTAATGGGAAAAGAGGGTGATGAAATAGTTTAGGTTGTCTATTCCTGTAAATCACCCTGCCCCCGCCTGTTACAAGTGTTGGGGATTACCATCTGCTATAAATTTAGTAGGGGCCTGTGGGTGTATTAGAATTCTATCGGGGACTCAAGAACTATGGGACGCACCCAACTAATGAAAGAGTACATCTCCTTCATTAGAGCCCCAGAAAGATGTGGACACCCAGCACTGTAATGCAATTGGTCCCACACCAACCTGTCATTTGTTCATCAGCGACTGACAGAAAACTCCAGACTGTCCATGGGGCTTCAGCTCAGCTATGTTGATGTGGCCTATTTTACTATAATTTGCCCATCCTCCTCAAATCTATCTGAACCTCTGTTTGTCTATCTGTCCAATTTTTTCTTTAGATCTCATCCTACCATTTTTGCCTCTGTAACTGGACTCATTTCTCACTCTTCTGCTCAGTGTCTGACTCTATAGCAGCAGCTTCCTCCTGTACACCGTTGGGGTTCCCTACTGTCATGGTTTGAATATGCTCGGCCCAGGGAGTGGCACTATTAGAAGATGTGGCCCTGCTGGAGTAGGTGTGGTCACTGTGAGTGTGGGCTTTAAGTCCCTCATCCTAGCTGCCTAGAAGCCAGTATTCTGCTAACAGCCTTCAGATGAAAATGTAGAACTCTCAGCTCCTCCTGCACTATGCCTGCCTAGATGCTACCATGTTCCTGCCTTGATGATAATCAAGAGGACTGAACCTCCGAATCTGAAAGCCAGCCCCAATTAAATGTTGTCCTTATAAGAGTTGCTTTGGTCATGGTGTCTGTTCACAGCAGTAAAACCCTAACTAAGACACCATATCAATAATATTTATTTAATTATATAAATAAATAATAATATTTATTTAAGTTTTTTTTCTTTTCTATGTATGAATATTTTGCTTGCATGTATGTCTGTGCACCTAGTATGTTCCTGGTGCCTGCGAAGGCTAGAATAGGGTGTCAGATCCCCTGGAACTGGAGTTACAGGTGCTTGTGAGCCACAGCCTGAGTGCTGAGAATCAAACCAAGATTCTCTTAACCTGGGGCATCTCTCTAGCCCCCGAATTTTACATTTCAATAAGCACACTTCTGAAGCATCATGAAATGCTACTGAAACCTCCATCTTCGCATCTATTCTGTGACCCTCCTCTATACATATGTTTACTGGGTGATATGTCATTTTTGTATGATTATTAGTATTTAAGATTGGGATAAATGGATACAGATTTGCTTCAATTAGATTACCAAGGAAAGCAATGTTACCTGCCAAATTCTCACCATGGAAACGGAATTCATTTACTGAATTTATTGAAATTCAATTGTGACATTGTAGAAAAATGCAAGCATGCTTATCTTTCTTCCTGTTTGTTTGTGTTGTTTGGCTTGGTTCTTTGAGACAGGGTTTCTCTGTGTAGCCCTTTCTGTCCTGGAATTCACTCAGTAGGTCAGGTTGGTATGTGCCACTATTGTCCAGCCTCATCTATGTTTCTTTGGTTGAGTAAGGGTCTCATATAACCCAGGCTAGCCTCAAGCTCATGTCAAACCTTCTTCCTCAGCCTAACTTCTCACATGCTGGTTCTTCTGTCATAGGCTACAATGCACCATGTTTTAAGTATTTTGAAAAATATTACATTAATTTTGAAAACTTTTTACGTGTACGTGGGGGGAGGGAATCAAATATGTTGTGTAGATCCTAATCAAAACTTTCTTCAGGAAAACACCTTTAATGTTCATTCCATAGACCCAGGCAAACTTTTTCATAAAGAAAGCAATCAAAAGTAGAAAATACAGTAAAACAGAGCTTTTAATACTTTTTTTGCTTTTTTGTTTCCCATTTGTAGTAACTTATAATTTTATTGGTTTCCTTAAAGTCTAAAAGCAGGCTCCTAGAGCTGGCCCAGGGAACTGGAGAGATGGTTCAGCAATTAGGAACCTGGCTGCTCTTCCTGAGATCAACACCAAGCACCCACATGGTGGCTTACAACCATCTGTAGTACCAGTCCCAGGGGATCTGATGGCTTCTGTGGGCACTTTATTCGTGTGGTACACATACATCCATGCAGGCAAAGCACATAGAAAGGGAAGGCTGCTCCATGGATCTAACAGCTACATGACAGGAGACTCACTGAGCAGGAAGGGTTTACAGGAAAGATGAGGTCATGTTTATTCAAAATATATTCAAACACTTTGCAGGGATTCCGCTAGAGCTTGAGTTATAGGTGGCTGTTGAATTAAAAGAAGAAATAAAAAGGAAAGGACATGACTGCTCCTAGTTATAGTGAGGGAAAATGTATTGTAGATAAAAGGGAGAGTGCAGTTAGAGGCAGAGACATCTGGGAGAGTCCAGAGTGGATGTGACTGAGCTGGGTCCTGTTGGGAGAGGGGGAGGAGAAGGGAGAGAAGAGGAAAACTAGGAACAGCAGCCAGGAGCTCAGAGGTACAAAGTCAGGTAGTCAAAATGCCTGGAAATGCCTGGATTGTAAGAGGGTTGGGGGCAGGGGTGGAGTGGAATGGAGGAGAGCCAAGCCTCTGGGTTGGAGAGAGGGTAGGGGTGCTCCAGCCACACCCTGTTGCCTGTAGGGACTAAGGAATGCAGGAAGAATCTGGAGGCCACTCCACTTTGGTATGTTAAACAGGCACCTCAGCCATTTGTCCAGGGTTGGAAACTTAACAGCTGCTTGAGATGTAGATGCTGGGAACTGAACTCAACACATGCTCCTAACTGCTGAGTCATCTTTCCAGCCTGTTGTTTTGCTTTTTAACGGGAGAAAGATCGATGGATGTACCCTGCATAAAATCTGTTTGAGGTCCCCAGTAATCTGTGAGAACATACAGAGATCCTGAAACCAAAATGTTGGTACTTCCTGACACACACAGCTCTCCGCCAGGACTCTGGGAGACACTGTGGTAAAGGGGTCTAGGTGAAGGAGGAAGAGCTGTGGGCAAAGTACCTGGTCTCAGGTCTTGCTTTCAAGCTGTCTAAGCTTCCTTGTAGCCCCAGAGTTCATTTCTCTAGCTCAGAAGCCTTCCATTCTCAGGAGCATCTGGCAGTGTTAGACAAGCATCCTCTGGCTCAGGGGTCATTAAGAATGGACCTTTCACACACATCCACTTACCATATGAGAAGGTAGGGCTTTGGGAGTAACTTGCTTTTGGTCAAATGAATGGAATCTAATTTCCACATCTGACCAGGGTGAAGACTATCCATTCTGTTCTGTACCAAAGATTAGAATATTGCATACCAGTGCTCTCCCTCCCCCCCATCTTTTTAGGAGCTAATCTAACTAGACTTGTTAATTACCTGGTCAACAGACAGCCCTTCTGGAAAGCTGGTCATTTGAAAACATACAAAGGAAATGGACCAATAATGTCCTGAATGAGATAATATACTTATGTTCCTAGAGTCCCTCCCTCAATCCAGTTCCTTGTAGATATTCACTGCTGAGTCTGTTGCTTTTCTGATTTATAACTCAAAAGCTTAACTTTTTTCTTTTCTCCTTTCTACAGCTGTTTACATTCCTCCATTGCTGCCCCTAACTCACAAAGTGTTACTCTTCTATTTCACTCCAAACAGCCCCTGCTAAGATTATGGCTTGCCAGTGTAAGGCCCCACGAAGGGAGGACCTCACCCAAGCCTCAGGAATTCTCCGCCACTCATTAACTCACAAGACACCGAACTTGATGTAATCAGCAAGAGGTGTATTTCGATCAACATGTTGAGGTCAAGACCCATGACCCATGCAGGGGCAGTGGGATCTGACCCCGGGGCTTTGGAGGCAGAGAAAATTTAAAGGCCAAAACCACAACCCAGGGGGGAAACCACAACCCAGGGGGAGTGAAAGGGGGTTATTGGAGAGTACCTGTGGAAAGTTCTAGCCCATTATTCAGTTTGTGACAGGGTCCAAGGAACAGTCATGGGGAACATTTTGTATAGACTATTCTCAAAGAATCAACCATCTATCTTATGGTCAACCAAGTTCCTGAAACACAGAGCTCACGACCAAGCTGACCTGCACTCTTGTTTCTGCCCAGCCTGCTAGGAGATTTTGAAAATTGTTAACCCTTTCACCAGTGCTGTTGACTCCACTCCCACCCCATCCTCCAGCTAATGAAATGGATCTGGAGTGTCCTTCTGAGTCTGGCTTTGTTGTTGGCATTTCTTTTCTTTCTTTCTTTTTTCCTTCCTTCCTTTCTTTCTTTCTTTTTCTTTTTTTTTTTTTTAAATAAAGAACACTGTAAGAAGACGGGCAGTGGTGGCGCACGCCTTTAATCCCAGCACTTGGGAGGTAGAGGCAGGTGGATTTCTGAGTTTGAGGCCAGCTTGGTCTACAGAGTGAGTTCCAGGACAGCCAGGACTACACAGAGAAACCCTTTCTTGAAAAAAACAAAAAACAAAACAAACAAACAAACAAACAAACAAAAAAAACCAGAACCCACAAATGGGAACCCCCTTTCCCCAGTAATGTTTGGACATCCACGTGTTCACTTCTGTTGTATGTGGGAATTTCATAGAACCACTAAGAGTCACGTTGATCTGTCCCCACATACCCACAACGCTATAAAACTCCATAGAGAGGAACAAAGACCCAACCCTCTCCAAACACGGAGGATGGGGTCCGTGGTGCCGTGCACCCTCTTTCTGTTGCTGGTGACCGCCCTTGTCCCATCTCAGGCCAGATCTGGTGAGTGCGGGGTGGAAAGTGAAGCCGCTTCTGCAAGGAGGAGGGAGGGAGCTGACCAGCGACAGCACTGGGAAAGCTACATCTTGGCTGTCACAACCCTCCCTCCCTCCCCTCCTAGAATTAGGCAGCCCCTGCTAGGTTTCCTTCTCCAATCCGTGTCCGGAGTCCTAACTCTCCTCCCAGCGGGTCCACCTGTCCCCTGGTCCACCTAGGTTGACCCCTCACCACCCCTAGGCTCACACTCCCTGAGGTATTTCACCACCACCTTGTACGATCCTGGCTACCGCAAACCTCGGTTCACCGTCGTGGGCTACGTGGACGACACACAGATCATAAGCTTCAACAGCGACTTGGCGAGTCAGCGGGTAGAGCCTCGGGTGCCATTTGTAGCGCAGGACCCTGAGCATTTGGAGGAGTTGACACGCCTCGGAAGGGGGATCTTAATACTTGGCAGAATCGAACTGTGGACCCTGTTCGGCTACCATAGCCAGAGAGAGAATGGTTAGTGACCCTATACTCGGAAGGCTAGTCTACAGTCTCCGCATATTCCTATGGTATACCTTGGGTTGGTGAAATCCGCAAGTTCCTGACGCCCCGGAGAAGCCTGCAAAAATTTACTGTGGTTTCGTTTCAGTTTGAAATAGGCTTTGACCTATTTCATGCGCAGGCTATGTGCAGTGAGTGGGACTAACCTAGGACCTCTTTGGCTTCAACAGAGTCTCACACTGTCCAGTGGCTATTCGGCTGTGACATAGGGCCAGACCATCACTTCCTCCGTGGATATAAGCACGTCGCTTATGGCTGCCAGGATTACATCTCTCTGTCTGAGGACCTGCGCTCCTGGGTTGTGGTGGATACCGTGGAGGCTCAAATCACCAGGCGCAAGTGGGAGGCATCTGGTATTGCTACATCGTGGAGGTCTTTCTTGGAGGGCAAGTGCGTAAAATGGCTTCTCAAATACCTGGATAAAGGGAAGGAGATACTGGAGCGTGCAGGTATGAGGGGTAGCTTCTACTGGCCCTAGAGTAGAGTTTATGGGAAGGAAAGAGAACAGGATCAATTCCTAAGCCACCTATTGTGAAATACTGTCCTCCCCCCACCCATCCCCGGGCTCAGCAAGGTACGGGGCTGTTACTGTTTCAAAATCAGAATAGCTGTGATTACCCTCACTGGAGATTCTAGTCATTCACACCCTCCTATGTTCCCCAATCACAAGGAATCTAGTACAAGCACCTGATCTACAGAGATACTCCTGTATATAGGAACTAGGTTAATTGATGGTATGCATGTAGTGACTGATGCCTTTAATCTCATCATTGAAGAGTCAGAGGCAGGCAGATGAGTGAGTTGGAGGCCAGCTTTGTCTACATAGCAAACTTCAGGATAGCCAGGATGGTGTGTGTGTGTGTGTGTGTGTGTGTGTGTGTGTGTGTGTGTGTACATTCCAGTGAGGCAGCTTTTGTGAGTTGTCATTCATTCTGGAGTGGGCTTTTCAGTGTTGTAGGTGTTTATGAGTATTAAGTAACTTCTCACTCAAGTGTCTATAAGTAACCTTCAATACGTTTATGGGATTGCCAAACTAGTGTTGGATGGTAAAAATGGGCTTGGATGGAATCCTTCATTTGGTTTGTCATTGGAGTCCTTTCTGGGGTGAATAGATATCTATCATAACTCTCCAGAGAAAGTAATAAAACACTCTGCACCTGAGTGGGAACACACCAGGACCAAAATGGGCTTGAGAGGATCAGTTTGATGGTTCTTGCTATGGGATATAAGACATGAAATTGAAGTCAAACCATCCATGGGGGAAATAACTGACGTGGCTCTGCTTTCTCCATGTGATGTGGAATGGCAGCTAAGAGTTGCATTGCCCTTGGCGTGAAAATAGGACTGGCATCTGGGACTGCTCCATCTGAAGGTGTGTGGATACCTAAACCAGGGATACCAGGGAGGTTGTTTTCCTCAACATGGCATGAGATCTATCCCAACACCAACAGTAATTTCTGAAATAACACCTGTGGGGCAGGATCCTAAGCAGACAATAACAGCAGTTGTGTGGCTTTTGCTGTGGGCAGTTGAGACTTGCAACTGGGGCTAAGCCATCTTTCCAGAAAGACTTTGCTCACCTAAGGGAGGAATTACAATGGGAAAAAGACATGAAATGCTACCTTTTTGTGCTAACTCCAAATTGGAGTGGTAAACAGAAAGGGGGAAAATCAGAATTGAGGTGCTGGCTTACCATTTCTTATGGCTGGGGAGTGGAGGGTGAGGGAGGCATAAAGGAAAGAGGAGAAATCACATCTGTGCTCCTGGAATCCAAAGACTTGGAAACTGTGGTAAGAATGAGAAAAAGAAAGTGAAGTAAAAGTAATAGAATACCCCTCAGGCCAAGCTTTAATTCAGAGAAAAACCCTATGTATGATTCAGCATGCATATGGGGCCTTACTAATGATTCAGTATGGGTAACCTTGATACTCTGGAGTCTTCTGCCTCTGAACTTCTTGAAACAAAAGCTTTTTTTTTTTTTTTTTTATTTTTATTTTTTGTAACTCACTTTGTAGACCAGGCAGGCCTCGAACTCAGAAATCCACCTGCCTCTGCCTCCCAAGTGCTCGGATTAAAGGCGTGCACCACCACCGCACCACCACCTGGTGAAACAAAAGCTTTTAAAAAATTAAACAGCCCATACACAGGGCTCTCAAGGCTATGGGGCATGGATGCAGATGGGATCTGAGTAGACATAGAGAAATTGAGTGCTGTCACTGCTCGTTACTCTATGAAACAAAGGCTGCATAGTCTGAGGCAATACAATATGTGCTGCACATGTACACACACACACACACACACACACACACACACAAACACACATACACTAGCATCTCACCCCTCATACTTGAATGTTTGGTTTTCAGACTGAACTGTGTGTGAAGGACTGGGTGTGTGCCCATGTTGGAGGAGTCTGTCACTGGCAGTGGGCTTTGAGATTTCAAAAGATTTCTAGTTAGCTTGCTCCCTTCCTTTTATAAGTTGCCTTGGTCAAGGCGTCTTGTCACGGCAATTGAACAGTACTAAGACATTTGCCATGGGTGCCCCATCTGGGATGAGCAGATACTTGCATATCCTCTCCAGAAAGTTACCAGACACCCTTTTCTCATTGGTCTGGAGCAGAGGAAGCCTCCCTGATTTCCAGATCCCACAGGATCCACCTTCTTCCAAGGACTGTATTAGTTGCTTCTCTCATCCCTGTGACAAAGTATCTGAAGAGAAGCACCTTCAGGGAGGAAGAACCTACTCTGGTTCTCCAACCATCAGCTAACAATTCACAGGGAAGCACACAGGGGTGGGAGTAGCTCAAGGCCACAGCCTGGAACCTTGCTCACTTCTGGGCAAACCAGGCAGCAGAGGACAACTGGAAACAGTTTATAACTCTCAAGACCCACCTCCCAGTAACCAACTCCCTTCAGCTACTGCATCCTAGATATTCCACTAGAATCATCAGCATCACCAGATACAAAGTATCAAACACCTGAGCCATGTGGAAACATTTTACATTCAAAGCATAACAGCGACTCCATCTTTTGGGGATGAAGGGGTACTAACTCTGAAGAGTGAGTGCCAGTTCCATTTTGATCTCATTACAGATCAGGAATAGATGTTTGTTCATCTTAAGTCCGTGCTGTTTAAGAGCTGCTGTTTAAATTTTCAACCCGACTATGGGGATGATCACATGACTAATGCTCATATAGTCCACAGGAAAGAACAGAAGGTTGTTTTCCTCTGACTTTTCTCCTCAGACCCCCCCAAAACAAATGTGACCCATCACCCTACACTTGAAGGTGATGTCACCCTGAGGTGCTGGGCCTTGGACTTTTACCCTGCTGACATCATCCTGACCTGGCAGAGGGATGAGGAGGACCTGACCCAGGACATGGACCTTGTGGAGACCAGGCCTTCCGGGGATGGAACCTTTCAGAAGTGGGCAGCTGTGGTGGTGCCTTCAGGAGAAGAGCATAGATACACATGCCATGTGGAGCATGAGGGGCTGCCTGAGCCCCTCATCCTGAAATGGGGTAAAGGATGTGTGTGTAAGCATAGTGTCTGTCCTTGGGGGAAAGCAGGAGCCCTTCTGCAGACCTTGAGCATGTCCCTCACATCTATCTTCTCCCCCACCCCTCAGAGCCTCCTCCCTCCCCTACCACACCTATCACTGGGATCATAGCTGGTCTGGTTCTTTTTGGAGTTTTGGTCACTGGAGCTGTGGCTGCCATTGTGATGAGGAGGAAGAGTACAGGTAAGGATGGTGTTTGAGATTTGGGCCTTACTGAGAAATTTCAAGCCCTGGATACAAATGTGCCCATCTTCTGTTTTGTTATTACAAAGTGTATTCATTCGTGTGCTTTAGCCACTTAAGGACCGTTTTTTAAACTAACTCTGTAAGGAACACCTGGAAATAGAGGACAGGGGTTTCACGCTGAGGAATCTGTTGATGTGGACACAGATCTGAGGCAGAGTCTCCAGGAGGAAGGAACAGGCCTCTGGAAGGGTACTCCATTTTTTTTTTCCTGTACAAATCCTTTCCTCATGCTTCCTGAGCCTGTTCCAGGTCTGTCTGAAACCACATCCCTGGATTATTGCCCGAGGTCTGTGACTAGGAGTTTCCTCTGGAACCAAATCGCTCTGCATCCTTTTTCTCTGCCTTTATCCTTCCAGAGATGGAAAAGGATGCTAACTTTATCATTTTTATCATTTTATTTCCAACTCTTGAACTCAAGTCCCAGCCAGCACTGAAAGTCTAGGAAGGAAACAGAAACCTAGTCCCTCCATCATTCAGTTAAACATTCCTGCAGCTGGGCACAGCCCGAGTCCTGGGCTCCACTGTGGCAGGAGTCCTGTGTCTTGCATAGGACCTGGTATTGTTTGGCTTTTGTGTTCTTTCCCTGAATATGAAGACTTAAGCTTGGGGTTTGGGATTTTTCTAAAATAAAAAAAAAAAATCTATAAGCCTCTAATGTCCCATATAAAATTTTGTTATGTTTAAATGATTTTAAGAATTTAGATTAAGAATTAGATTAAATTTTAAGAATTTAAATTAAGAATTTAGATTACACTGTTTGTGTCTGTAAGTCTAGGAAATTTTCAGATAGCAACCAGCAAGAGACTTTCATCATATAAATTGCTTACTGTATCTTGTACCTGAGGATATACTCAGTGAGAGAGAAAATAACTCAAGGCTGATGACAGGTCCAAATGTCCTTATGTTCTCAGGGTAAAATACTGTATTCCCCTTCTTGGGACTGTTCCTTGTTTTGGGTACTGCTCCGACGGTTGACATCAGTGGCCTCAAACCTTGTTACAGAATCCTCATACCTCTTCCCAGATCCCCACTGACTTAGATTGTAAAGCAGGGAGGCCATGTATTACATTTTTTTCCTTCCCTTTTTTTTGGCAGGTTCTCACACTGTACCCCAAGCTGGGCTGGAACTCACTATGTAGCTGTGATGGCTGATCTTCATTGTCAGCTTGACTGGATTTAGAATCTCCCAGGACTTGCAATTCTGGGAATGACTATGATGTTTCCAGAGATTAACTGAGGAAAGGAAAGCTGTTTGAATGTGGGTGACACCAACCTATGATTTAGGGGCCCAGACTGAAGACAAGGGAGGAAGAGGAGGAAGCCAGATGAGAGCCAGCATCTCCACACTCTGTTCCTGATGCGTGGGGGAACTGAGTCATCCCAGCCACATGCTCCAGCTCTGTGAACTCCACCTTGCCTTTCCTGCCAGGATGGATTGTACCTTCTTAAATCAAAAACCAAAACAAACCCTTCTTGCCTTAGGTTGCTTCTTTCAGACTTCGTTTTGTTTTCTTTTGTTTATTTATTAATGAGAGAAGTGTGTGATACAATGTCTACTCCCATAAATCTTTCTGCCTTCATCTGAGTGCTGGTGTTGCAGGGATACAGTCTGCCTCTAGAATGACTAATGTTACCAGCTGTGATCTATGTTCTTGAAGATGCGTGATCTGAACACCAGCAGGCTCAGCCCAAGATTATTATACAGAATCTCAGCTCAGACCCTGAATCTTGTTGAGATGTCCAGGGGACTCCTACATGCAGGAAAGTTAAGACTTTCTGTGCATTTTTTTTTTTACTTTTTCTTTATTCTTTTCTCACATAAAACAACCCAACCCTCCTTCCCCTCTTCCCTGTACCTCCCACCAACCTCCACTATAAAATATGTCTTTAATTCTAGTTTTTGGAGGCAGATCTCTGTAAATACGAAGCTAACCTGGTCTACAAAGCAAAGACTAGGGTTAGGGTTAGGGTGGCCAGGCCAAGGGGTTGGGGAGTGGGGTGGGACTCAGGCTAGCCTAGGCTGTTACCAGAGTTACGGTCAGAACCTATGCCCCCTCATAGCCCTAACAAGCCATGGTCAGCTGCCTGTTTAACAAGGTATTTAAAAGATACAAATACCACAAAGCAGGAGGAAGAAAGAAGATTTATTCAATATGGCCACACTGATAAGGACAAAGAGGTCTAGCAGTTCCCATGTGTCCTCACCTGAGAACAATGTTTAAACAGAAGACAAGAGATATGCATAGTCAGTCTGTGACACAATTATGTGACCATGGTGTGATCCAGCTTCATCATTAACCCATCATTGTCTGGTCTGTAGTCTCACATCACAAGATGACCCGACACTTCATTAGAAGTATATGAAATATCTTTTCTGGGGACAAGTTCCTCTGGCTGGCAGAAGGTTTCAGTGTCTGTCTCTCAGCATGAAATTCCTAGTACAATTCCAAATCTTGGAGGTGCCTTAATTGACAGCCACACGTTTGAAAGGAAGGGTGCATTGTCTTTAGACTATCTGCATGCCTGCCAGACTGGTTATATCCAAAAGTTCACATTTTAAACCTAATCCTGGATGTGACTGTATCTGAGGTTAAAGACTTTGGAAATAATGAGGGCAGGATGAGGGAGTCTTTATGAATGGGACTGGTCCTCTCACAACAGAGAACCTGGAGAGCTTATTTCACATGTTGAGGACTTAGCAAAGAGACAATGTCCATGTATCAGTAAGTGAGCACTCACCAGATACTGAATTAGCCATAGCCTTGACCTAGGGTTTACCAGTCTCCAGAACTATGAGAAATAAACTTGTGTCCTGTATGAGCTAACCAGTCTCTGGTATTTTGCCATAGCAGTACAAACAAACATGCTTTGTTCACACTGTACGTGTTATAAAATCAGTCTCAAACATTTATTTACTAGGGTCCAGAACTCATTTGATATGTTTAATGAGATTCAGGCCTCGTGACAAATGTCTGTAAGACTAGCACCCAGGAGGCTGAGGCACGAAGATTGAAAGTTCTTTCTTGTTCAAGGCCAGCCTGGTCTACAGAGTGAGTTCCAGGACAGCCAGGGCTACATAGAGAAATCCTGTCTCAAAAACAAACAAACAAAACCCCGAAAGTTCTTTCTGTGGGACAGCCCCCTTCCTTCCTGGTTTGGATCCTGCCTACCTGATATACAGTCTTTACCTGGATCTCCTTCATCTTACCCTCTCCTTCGTCATCCCTCAGCTCCACTGTCATACTGGCTGTCCTGTTGCTAGGACCTCTTGGGTTCCCCCTTTTGTGTTTTGTTTTGTTTGACCAGGCCAGCCCATTCAGTCAACAGGTTCTCCAGCGCAGGAGTGAGGATTAAAAAGAAAAAAGACAATTAGACAACATTATAGCGTGACCCTAGTCAGTTCTGAGGCTGAGGCAAGTATATTTTTTCCCAATCTGCTTTTATACCATTTTAATTACATGCAAGTGTTTAGGTCAGTTCTAGGTTGAGGAACTAGCAATACAATAAATGCAAACAGTCAAGGAACAAGCAAGACAATAAGTTCCCTTGATCACTGTTTCTAAGGGCATGTCAGGATGATCAAAGTATTTGAGCCTACTTCCCTGTCCTAGCCAACAGTCATATTCATGCCTGAAGCCTACTGAAGTTATAGCCTAAGATTTAGATTCCTGACTGAAATTACTTCCCTGTTTAGCCTAAAATTAGATTCCTGCTTGAACTTACTTCCTTGTCATGGCCCAATGTCAGATTCCTGCCTGAAGTCCATTTCCTTGTCCTTGGTCAATGTCAGATTCCTGCCAAGCAGCCCAAAAGCTCTCCACATTTGTTTTGGCCCAGGCTGGCTTCAAGCTCTCACTATGTATTTGAGGATGATCTTGAACTCATTATCTTTCTGCCTATGATACAGGATGCATTGGGGTCTTTGGGGTGGGGTTTAGGCTCGTTAATAAAGTAATTTAAGGATAGATTCAAGGTCTATCCTTAAGAATCTCGAGGTCGGACCTAGCAGTGGTGGCGCATGCCTTTAATCCCAGCACTTGGGAGGCAGAGGCAGGCAGATTTCCGAGTTCAAGGCCAGCCTGGTCTACAGAGCGAGTTCCAGGACAGCCAGGGCTACACAGAGAAACCCTGTCTCGAAAAACAAAAAACAAAAACAAAAAAAAAAAACCCTCTGGAGAGAATGACGTCTTACAGGAAGTATAATCCAGTGTGGGATTCACACGTGAGGTGCGATTGTCACTGACCACAGACCCATGGGTGCTGTCTAGGAAAGGAACGGTGCTTTCCCTTTAGAAACCCAACACTGCCTCTCACAAGACACAGAAAATTTCCCTTTCAAGGGGATGTCTAATTGCATTTCCTCACCTCTTACCCCAGTCTTTTTCAATTAAGGAAGATGAAAAATGGACCCACACATCAAATCCACCAATTAGAAACATAGTGACGTGCCATGATTCTTTTTATCCCCTCATGTTGATAAGCCTAGCTCATAAAGATCATCCCCTATTTGTCTTTCTTTCAGATTCCATAAGGCCCTGGCTTGCCATTTCTCTATGATTTGTATTTTTGGTTTTTTGTTTTTTTTTTTTTTTTTTTTGTTTTTTGTTTTGTTTTGTTTGTTTGTTTGTTTGTTTGTTTTTGGTTTTTCGAGACAGGGTTTCTCTGTGTAGTCCTGGCTGTCCTGGAACTCGCTCTGTAGACCAGGCTGGCCTCAAACTCAGAAATCCGCCTGCCTCTGCCTCCCAAGTGCTGGGTTTAAAGGCGTGCGCCACCACTGCCCGGCTTCTCTTTGATTTGCTAAGTGAGAAAATTAGCCAGGAGTTGGGATATCCCAGGTATACTGTGAATTTCCATTGGTATTTCCATCAATACTTATGGTTTGGATTCTATAGCTTTTACCCAAGGCTCCAGTCATGCACAGGCTCTCATAGTTCAGAAACCTCTTACTTAATGAAGCCGTGAAGATTCTAAATCTAAACATCAATGTGCAAAAACCTGCTGTAACTTAGAACATGAGATACCTTGGGGCGCTCCAAAGCTCACTTTGAAATGCTCAGGGTTGATTTTGTCCCAGCTGTTCTTCTGGAAAAATGAGATCCGGACAGTTGGAGCACCATCCCTTCAGGTGATCATAGACTGCCAGGACCAGTTCCCAAGCCCTAGAGGCAGGCAGCACCATGAGGTAGACAGTCATTTCCCAACATTATGGATCAGGATCCGTCTAATTTCTTCCCCATAGAGTTCTCAGAAAGAGAAGGCTTTAAAGTACTTAAAAAAACACCTTTTGTTTTTGTGAGTCATTCATTGATTCCCTACCCCCACCAATCTCACACACACACACACACACACACACACACACACACACACACACACACACCATGCACACATGCACAGGTGGCTAACCTTACCTTCCAAGGGCTAGAACTTCAGGTATGAGCCTCCAGACTTAGATTTGACCCAAATTTCTTAAAACAGGAGATATATATTCATCATACACATTTGTGACTGAATTAAGAATGGGATGTTGGTTTAGTGGGTTTTGGGGGAAGTGTGTTTAGATTTATTCTTTTCTGTTTATTCTTTTTTTGTTGTTTGTTTGTTTGTTTGTTTTTCGAGACAGGGTTTCTCTGTGTAGCCCTGGCTGTCCTGAAACTCACTCTGTAGACCAGGCTGGCCTCGAACTCAGAAATCCGCCTGCCTCTGCCTCCCAAGTGCTGGGATTAAAGGCGTGCACCACCACCGCCCGGCTCCTTTTCTGTTTATTCTTATACTAATGTATGTTCTTGTCTCTCTCTGAAAATTCATTGCCATTTGATTACTGATTTAATTTTCCTTTCCTCGGCTACCAACTTCTCTGTGAAACTTCTAAAGGAACTTCAGATAGTAGTAGTGACAGAGTCTAGGAGCTGTCACTTCAAAATACAGGTTTCTGGCAGGGTGATTATTTTGAGTAAAGAGATTTGGTAGCAAAGGCTTTACTCTTGCTATCCACTAACCAGCCTAATATTCTGACCCACAAAAACAGAAAACACTTACCTCTGGTTCTCCCTCAGTTTTGTTAAATGACTCTTATGGAGGGAGGCTGGTCAGCATCTCGGACAGACTTTTGCCAAGTGTCATTATCTGCTTCAGTCCCATTCATTGTTCCAAAGAGACTAATCGTTGAAGTTTACACACCAGCCTGTTTTCTAGACCCAATAGTCCACTGATGCTCTCCAAGTCCATTGACCTTGAAAAGTCATATAGACTATCCCCTGACATTTTGCATTCTTATCCTACCCAGAAAGGGCTATAGAAGCTTTTATAAAGCCCATGCAAATTTTTAAGTCTCAGCAAGCCCCCTGTCTCGGCCTCTTAAAGTGGTGCAAATAAAGGCATGTGTCACTAAGTCCAACTAAAAACAGTAGTTCTTGAAGCTCAATAAAACCACAAAGTTACTTAGATACTTTCATGGGATTCATGAAGCCAAAATAAAAAGCTGCTAGAATTTACTTGCCGTATTTACTGTATTGTGCTTGATGGTGAGCTAGTCTGTTGAGAGCTTAGTATAAATCAAGGCTGTGAAACAAAACTAGTTAGGAGTTATTACATTCCTCACCATCACTCACTTGCAGAATAAGAGGAAGATGCACTTGTGAAATGTCTTTTTAAACTTTAAGACAGAGTTTCCAGGGGCTGGAGAGGTGGTTAAGAGTGCTTTAGAATCTCATAGATGACCCCAGTTTGGTTCCCAGCACCCAGGACTCCCAGGTCACAATTTCTCCTAACTCTACTTTCAGGGAATCTAACCCCCTCTTCTGGCCTCCACAGGCATCCTCATGTTCTTGGTATACACTCACACAAGCTCACACATATACATTTAAATAAAAATTAATTTAAAAACGTCAGTCTCATGTAGTCTACACTGGCCTTACAGTAAGGTCAAACTTCCTGCCTCAGCACAGTCTAAGTGCTGGGTGTACAGGCATCAGCCATGACCAACCACTAAGATCTATGGTGGTGGATTAGGGGTGGTGTTGTTGTTATTTTGGTGTGTGTGTGGTGTGTGTGGTGTGTGTGTGTGTGTGTGTGTGTGTGTGTGTGTGTGTGTGTGGTTTCAGGTTGAGTGGGTTGGGTTTTTGGTTTTTGAGACATGTTTTTTTCTGTGTACCCCTGGCTCTCCTAAAACTCACTTTGTAGACCACAGATCCTCAAACACAGATCTACCTGCCCATGACTTTAAAGAGCTGGGACTAAAAGGAGTGTGCAACCACCTCCTGGCTTCAGTTTCAGTTTTTAACACTCTAATATCATATATTGAATTCCTTTGTTTTTTTTTTAAACGATAAGAATTTGGATTCTATTATTTGTACCTCAAAGTAAGACATCAGCCTGGGGAACTTTCACATAGCAGCCAGTCAGACTCTCCTTATGTAATCAATACACCTCAGGGGAGAGAAGACAACATGTATCCATCAACAGGACAACTCCCTCCCTTTTCATTCTCAGCTGCACCCCCATCCCTAAACCCCACTCTCACTGCTGCTACAAAAATGTAATGCCCATATAAAACCTGTTTCCATCACAAACACTGTTCTCACCACTAACATCAGTGGCCACAATCTTGTCCCCAAATACCAAAGACTCTTTCCAGCTCCCCCAGTTAGACTGTTTGTTATGTAGCTCGGGACTCACTCTGCCTTTTCCTGTTTGTTTGTTTGTTTGTTTGTTTGTTTGTTTGTTAACAGCATCCCACTCTGCATCTTACAACATCTCAATTCCACTGTCCATTACCAGGTTTGTCACACAAATAAGGCTTAATCCTTGGAAAGAATGTGAAATGCCTGAATTTTCCAACTCTTACTCTCAGATTCCCCAAAGGCACATGTGATCCATCACCCCAGACCTGAAGGTGGCTTCACTCTGAGGTGCTGGGGCCTGGGTTTCCTCCCTGCTGAAATTACCTTGACCTGGTAATGGGATGGGGAGAACCTAATCCAGGACATAAGAGTTTGTGGAGATCAGGCTTTCAGGGGATTGGACCTTCCAGAAGTGGGCAACCGTGGTGGTGCCTTCAGGAGAAGAGCAGAGATACGCTTGCCAAGTGAATCATGAGGGGCTGCCTGAGCACCTCACCCTGAGATGGGGTAAAGAGAAGTTTGAGCACAGAGCCTGTTGTCAAGAAGAACAGATGACCTTCTAAAGACTCCTGAGTAAGGTCTGTGCTAGGAGCTGGGGGTTAGGGTCCCTCTACTCTTTGCTCTCTTCCCCTTTCTCTCTTCCTAGAACCATGTCCTTGGTCTGTGGTTGGAATAATGGTTGGTGTAGTTCTCCTTGGGGTTGTCATCGTTGGAGTTCTGATTGCCATTGTGACAATGAGGAAGAGGAGTGCAGGTAGGGAAGGGATTGTGTCTGAGGGTTTTAATAGATTTGAATCCACACATGGAAATGTGTTCGTTGGGTATTTTATTAAACTGAGAAACATCTGTGTAAAAGTGCTTACCCAACTGGGGTTCTGTGGAACACCTTTTGTTGTTGTTGTTTCTAAGACAAGATCTTTCTACATAAACCCCTGGTGGTTCTGGAGCTGACAATGTAGACCAGTGTCATTGTTCTCAAACTCTGAGATCCACCTGCCTCAGCTTCCTGAGTACTGGGAGTAAAGGTGTGTGCCACCATGCCTGGCTGCACTGGTCCTTTTGTAAAGTCCAGGGCTCTGGGGACGGGTATTCCTCTAGGACATCATCATCCTGAATCCCTATTAGTCGTACTCTTACCCTATATGGAGTTACTCAGATAACTTTCCCAGGAATCTGCTTTTGTCATTCTATTGTCTTGTACCATCTTGTCCCAGCTCTTGACTCTTTACACACTAGAGAAACACCTAGTACGAGTATAGGAAGGAATCAGAGAGCTTCGTCGCTTTCCCAAACATTTCTACAGCTGGGTACCACCTGAGTCCTCAGCTCCACCAGACGAATGGCCACATGCTGGACCTTGAACCGGCTGGACTTTGACCCAGCCCATGGTGATAAGAAAAAGCTGGAGCTTCAGAGCATGAATCTGGCAAGAGTGACATTGACACAGTTTCCATGGAAACTGTCCCAGTCACAGAGACCAGTGCCAGGGTGTCAGTAAGGAGATCAATGATCTCTGTACCTCATGGATCCCATGTGAGAACTGATGTTGATGGGCGTGTTTGTTCTGATCTGGCTTTCTCCTGTTCTTCCTTTCATCCTTGGACACCAGCACTCCAATATCATATATTGAATTCCTTTATTTTTAAATGATAAGAATTTGGTTTCTATTATTTGTACCTCAAAGTAAGACATCAGCCTGGGGAACTTTCAGATAGCAGCCAGTCAGACTCTCCTTATGTAATCAATACACCTCAGGGGAGAGAAGACAACATGTATCCATCAACAGGACAACTCCCTTCCTTTTCATTCTCAGCTGCACCCCCATCCCTAACCCCCACTCCCACCGCTGCTACAAAAATGTAATATAAAACCTGTTTCCATCACAAACACAGTTTTCACCACTAACATCAGTGGCCACAATCTTGTCCCAAAATACCAAAGACTGTTTCCAGGTCCCCCAGTTAGACTGGTATGTAGCCCAGGACTCGCTCTGCCTTTTTCTGTTTGTTTTTTAACAGCATCCCACACTGTACCCCAGGCTGGCTTGGAACTCACCATGAAGCTGTAATGATGAACCTTCATTGTCAACTTGTCTGGATTTGGAATCTCCCAGGAGATGTAATTCTAGTCACATCTATAAGAGTGTTTCCAGAGATGAGTTGAGGATGGAAGGCCCACCCTGAATGTGAGTGACATCATCTCTTGGGGTGGGGCCCAAGGATAAAAGGACAAGAGAAAGCCAGATAAGAGGATCTCTGCTCTCTGCCTCCTGATCTACTGAAGTCTGAGGAATCCCAGCTACATGCTGCTGCTGCCATGTGCTCCACCATGCCTTGTGCTCAGATGGCCTGTACCCTCTTAAACCATGAACCATAATAAACTTTCTTTAATTTGCTCATGTTGGGTATTGTGTCACAACAATGAAAGTGGTCACACAAATCCATATGGGCCTTGGAGTCTCTGTAGCCCTTCTTTCCCTGTTCTGGAACGCTAGGAAGACACATATGAACCTCCATACCTGGTAGCCAGAAGTAGTGACATAACATTTCATAAGTGAGACTGATGCATAACCCAGGACATCTTTGTCTACATCCTTGCAGTTCTGTGATCTGAACACCAGCAGCCTCTGTACCCACTTGGTTATACAGAGCATCTTGACTCTTCACTAGACTTCCTAAATTTTTTGGATTTGTTTGTGGGTTTTGTTGTTTTTATATATATATTATTTATTTTATTTACATGAGTACACTGTCACTGTCTTCAGACACACCAGAAGAGGGCATCAAATCTCATTACAGATGGTTGTGAGCTACCACGTGGTTGCTAGGAATTGAACTCAGGACCTCTGGAAGATCAGTCAGTGCTCTTAACCACTGAGCCATCACTCCAGCCCTGGTTTTTTGTTTGAGACAGTCTCACTATGTATTTTTGATGACCTGGAACTGGAAGCACAATCAGGCTGGTCTTTAATTCAGAGAGGTCTTATTGTAGGAGGTACCTACTTCTGTCCTGAGTACTGGGATTAAAGGTTTGTCTTTCCAACCCTGTCTTCTTTCTGAATATTGTTGAGATGTTCAGTGGACTCCTGTGCTCAGGAGAGTCTGGGACTCCCTGGTCTACAAGTCTTCTAGACACATCCCCTGAGCTGCAGGATCTATCTGTTCCAGGTGTGTGCTCTGATGAGATCGCTGAGCACAGGAGGGGTCAGGGTGCAGTCCTGTTCTCTTTCTTATCTGTAATCAACCATTTGTTTGGTGATTTTATTTATCTCCAAGGTTTTAAATACTACTTAACATCATCACCTAAATAAATTTCTCTAGCTCAAACAAGGCAGCCGAACTTCACCGGACTTATCTCAGTTGTCAACCTGTTTACTTTTGTACATTTTCCTGTTGCAAACAGAAAATTATTCTGCTACTTGTACAGTCCTAAACTTTTAGCATCATTTTTACTAATTTATAGTCCATATTTAAGCAAGTAAGAAATATTGTAATGTCCATGTTTTAACACCAAATGCAATGTCTTTGGACTCTTTTTTTCTGCTCACACCTTAGGGAAAAGGAACTGGTTTCCTAGTAACTAGTAAATTGACTTTCCAGTTGCTTTATTCCCACCAATTCATTGTTCTTAATCAGAACGATCCTTCATTTTATTTAGTTTATTATTTGTTTATTATTTGTTTTTGAGACACGGTCTCTGAAGCTCAACTGTAGTCTCATGTGTCTGCTCCCCAGTTCCTGTGTTTCTAGGGTTGTACTGCAACATCTTACTCTTGGGTTGTTGTTGTTGTTGAATTATTTATTCCTTATAAGCATTAATACTCTTTTAGTTGTATAGCTGGTAAAAATTTCTCTTATTTCTTTTTTTAATTAATTAATTTATTTTTTCAAGACAGGGTTTCTCTGTGTAGCCCTGGATGTCCTGGAACTCACTCTGTAGACCAGGCTGGCCTCGAACTCAGAAATCTGCCTGCCTCTGCCTCCCCAGTGCTGGGATTAAAGGTGTGCACCACCACTGCCTGGCTCTCCTATTCTTACATTGTCTTTTTACTCTCTAATGGTTTACTTTGCTGGGCAGAAGCTTTTCCACTTCATGCAATCTTATTTGTCACTTCTTGGTACTAACTATCTCCTCAGCTATGAATCCTTTCCCAAAAGTCTTGGTCTATACATAGGTCGAAAGGGTTTTCATCTAGCAGATTTCAGGCTTTCATGTTGCGTTTAAGGTCTTTGAGTTTATTTGTCTACAGGGTGAGAGATAGGGAATGTAGTTTTGTTCTTCTACATGGGGTTATCAAGTTTTCCCAACACCATTTGTTGAATGGGTTTGTTTCCCCTCCACCCCAACCCACTCCCAATGTATGTTTTAGGTATTGTGGTTGAAATAAGATAACTGTATGTAAGGTTTTTTGCAGTGATCCAAAGAATGCCACAAATATTACACCATATAACAGACCTTACCCAAGAAATTTATTGGTGGTGTATAAAAGATTGCCTCTGAGTGGGATAAGAGAAGGAGAAGAAAAGGAGGAGAGAGTGCACAGTAATCACTTGGACTTCATAGGGAACATGCACATATGTGACCCTGACAAAGGTGGAAACTTGTTGCATTAGGCATTGGGACAACAGGGATGCTGGCCAATTAATGGAGGTAGGGGAGCACTTAGCTTTGGAGTGTAATATGGTTTTAAATACTAAGTTTCTTCTTTGAGCAAGAGTTCCCACCTCAACCCATCCGGATCCTCCCACCCTGCTACATCAAGTCTCTGCATGACTAGGTGCATCCTCTCCCACTGAGGCCAGACAGGGAAGCCCAGCTAGAAGAACAAATCCCACCAAGCTGCAAACCTGCCTGTGTCTAGCCCGAGAATTTACATATCTCTTTAATCACATTCTTATACTGTCTAAGGCCAGCTTCAGCACTGCAGGGTAAACTGAGGAAGGAAGCAAGTGTGGAGTCGGCGATTTGGGGTTGGTGTTGGTAGCAGTAGTTGGCTCCCTATCCCTGAAGACCCTGCCTGGGGAAGAAAGTCTTTGGGGGATGACGAGAAAGAAAAAGAGAGAAAAATATCACACACACACACACACACACACACACACACACACAAGTAAATATTTTTAAAACGTCAGTTTTGTGTAGTTTAAACTAGCCTCAAACTCATGTCCAATCTCCTGCCATAGCACAGCCTCCTAAATGCTGGGATTACAGATGCTGGCCACCAGGAACTGCTTAACTGTCAGTTTTAAACACAATAAATGTTGTTAGATATAACCTACATACAATTTTGAGGTCCTTGATCATGTATGAGCACAAACAAGAAATCCTGAATCCCAAACACTGAGACTCTCATAGGACAAAGCTCCTTAACAGGACTCAGAGAGAGTAGATGTGTCAAAGAGCATTAAGTACAGAAGGAAGTGGGTTTTCATAAGTCCCCAGACTGAGGTTTTCCCTTCAAGGTGTCTGTGATGGGAAAGCCATGGGTTGGGAAGTCCCTAGTCCCCCCAGAATTCCCTCTGGGTAGCTTAGAAACTGTGCCAGTTGTGCTGTTCTTCCACCTGGACCCGTGTTCTCACTCCCAGTGCATGTAGGAATTTTGGAGAACTACTCACAGTCACTGTGGTATCTCCCCACAACCCACAGCACTATAAACTCCACAGAGAGGAACAAAGTCTCAGTCCTTCCAGATTTTCCACACATCAAGGATGGGTGCTCAGGCGCTGCGAGCCACCCTCCTGCTGCTTTCAGCATTCCTGCCTCTGACCCAGACCAAGAACCAGAGTTTTGCAGGTGAGTGTGGGTGTGGAGGGAAACAGCCTCAGCCTGGAGGAATGAGGGCGATGGGCACCAGTAGCTCTGTTCAGCACCCATGAAGCGGCTCCTTCTCATCGCCCAGACAGACTCTCCAGCTTCCTTCTCCATCCCATCTTAGGAGTTCAGTGCCCTGAACCCCTCCTAGCCTGAGCACCCACCGGAGACCCCAGGAGGAGGTCAGGGTATCACCGCGCTCTGTCTACAGGTTCACACTCCATGAAGTATTTGGTAACCCTGACTGCTTCTGGACCAGATCTTCGAGATTCCCATGTCTTCATTGGTGGCTATGTGGACTACATGCAGTTTATGCGCTTTGACAGTCATGGAGCTACTCAGAGGATCCAGGCGCGGGGACCCTGGATGAAGCAGATGGGGCCTGAATATTTGGAGACGGAGAGAAAGTATGCGATGAGCTATTCATTCAATGTCCGAGAAAACCTGAGATTGGTAATCCAGGTCTATAACCGGAGCGATAATGGTGAGTGACCCCTTAACATCTCCACAGACCGATCTGAGTCATCAAGGGTCCCAGACCCTAGGTTTGGCCAGAGGCTCTACAATCTGCTGAGACCCAGAACCCAAGAAAATGGTGGACTAGGGCTGGTTTCTAGTGTAGGTGAAAATTCCATGGGTGGGTGGTACTGACTTTCTGGCCTATGGCAGTCTTTCACACCTTCCAGTGTTTACTCGGTTGCGATGTGGGGCCAGACGGACGCCTCCTCCGTGGGCACCATAGACATGCTTTTGATGGCCACGATTATATCAGCCTGAACTCGGACCTGAGAACATGGACTGTGGCAGACAGGATGGCTCAGATCACCAAGCAACGGTGGGAGGCACATGGTGAAGCAGAGGCCTTCAGCCACTTCTTGAAAGTCTTTTGTGTTCAGTGGCTACTGAGGCACTTGGAGATAGGGAAAGAGACTCTACAGCGCTCAGGTATCAGGGCCTGAAAAGTAACTCCTCTACCTGTACTCAGAGTAGGGAACATACTTCCAAGGAGGGAGGGAAGTGGGACCAGCTGAAATACTACCGCTCTCTTTTGCTTCCAGAGCTGGAAGGGAGCTCCTGGTTTTCCTGACCCAACTTCAGATAGTGACTGTCCCAGGGCTCATCCTTCCTTCACAACAGTTCAGTGTTTCTCAGGAGGATAAGATAGAAGACTCCTGAAATAACCAATAGCCACTCCCTTCAACCTGCAGGCCACTGTGAACTATGGCCTCCCATATGTTAGGTTCTCTGTTCATACCCAATATCTTTGGAGGTCTGACTTAAGTGGTGCTGAGTCTGTATGCCCTCCTCTCAGATATCCTCTTTTCATGGTAGAAAATTGGGGAGTTTTCTACTTTGGACTGCCTTCCTATAATATTAGATTTTTATCCAAGGAATAGATTATACTGATGCCTAAGTGTAGACTACTTGTTTGGGGTTTGCATCCCTTCTCACCTTGATTCTCCTGTCCATTGCCAGGACAGGGACATGAATATTGCTTAAATCCCCAAAACAATCTGTGCTCCCACAGATTCTAAGACCAGGATTGCAGAGTACCCAGGAGGCAGCTTGAGACAATGCTTGAATTTTCTTTCAGATCCTCCAAAGGCACATGTGACCCATCACCTCAGACCTGAAGGTGGTGTCACCCTGAGGTGCTGGGCCCTGGGCTTCTACCCTGCTGATATCACCCTGACCTGGCAGAGGGATGAAGAGGACCTGACCCAGGACATGGACCTTGTACAAACCAGGCCTTCAGGGGATGGGACCTTCCAGAAGTGGGCAGCTGTGGTGGTGCCTTCTGGGGAGGAGCAGAAATATACATGCCGTGTAGAGCATGAGGGGCTGCCTGAGCCCCTCATCCTGAGATGGGGTAAAAAGAAGTTTGAGCACAGAGCCTGTTATCAAGGAAAGACTCCTGAGTAGGGTCTGTGCTAGGAGCTGTGGGTTAGGGCCCTTCAACTCTTCCCTCTCTTCCCCTTTCTCTCTTCCTAGAACCACCTCCTTGGCCTGTGGTTGGAATAACTGTTGGTGTAGTTCTCCTTGGGGTTGTCATCATTGGAGCTCTGATTGCCATTGTGACGATGAGGAAGAAGAATGCAGGTAGGGAAGGGACTGGGTCTGAGGGTTTTCAATAGATTTAAATCCACACATAGAAATGTTTGTTGACCATTTTATTACATTGAGACGCATCTATGTATGAGTGCTTACCCAACCTAAGGCTCTGTGTAGCACCTCTTGTTATCTTTGTTATTGAGACAGGATCTCTCTACATACCTCTGGCTATCCTGGAGCTGACTCTGTAGACCAGACTGCTCTTAAACTCTTGAAATCCACCTGAGTACTAGAATTAAAGGTGTGTGCCACCATGCCTGGCTGCACTGGTCCTTTTGTAAAGTCCAGGGCTCTGGGGAGGGGCATTCCTCTAGGACATCATCATCCTGAATCCCTATCAGTCGTACTCTTGCCTTATGTGGAGTTACTCAGATAACTTTCCCAGGAATCTGCTTTGGTCATTCTCTTTCTACCTTATACTGAAGAGGTCAGCTCAGGAACTTTGGAACACTAGTCCCTCCAGAAGAGAGGGGGTAATTAACATTCTTCAGACCACAGGGAGTGGGGACCCACCTGTGGGTGGGGGAGGCCCAGAGTACATGGACACATTCCACAGGATGGACCATTGACCACCCACAGATAAAAAAAGTCACTGCCACCTCATTCCCTAAAGACCAATCAGTTTAAAAGTCACACTGTTCTGCCAATCATAGTGTGCCTAGCTGCTATTTCTCTATGCTACCCCTGGAAACTGTATAAAGGTTTGCTGAACTAGCTGCCTGGGATCGTCGCCTCTCCTTTTGGATGCAGGATGACCCCAGCATGCTGGAACAATAAAATTCCTCTTGATTTTGCATTGATCCTCAGCTCTGCATTTTTCACTCAGGGGATCCCCGTAAGCTAAGGCTCCTCAGAGTCTTACAGTACCATCTTGTTCCAGCTCTTGACTCTTTACACACTAGGGAAACGCCTAGTAAGAGTATAGAAAAGAAACAGAGAGCTTCGTCGCTTTCCCAAACATTTCTACAGCTGGGTACCACCTGAGTCCTTAGCTCCACCAGATGAATGGCCATATGCTGGACCTCGACCCGGCTGGACTTTGACCCAGTCCATGGTGATAAGAAAAAGCTGGAGCTGCAGAGAATGAATCTGGCAAGGGTGACATTTGACACAGTTTCCATGCAAGCTGTCCCAGCCAGAGAGACCAGTGCCAGGGTGTCAGTAAGGAGATCAATGATCTCTGTGCCCCATGGATCCCATGTGAGAACTGAGTTGATGGGCATGTTTGTTCTGTTCTGGCTTTCTCCTGTTCTTCTTTTTATCCTTGGACACCAGCACTCCAATATAATATACTGAATTCCTTTATTTTTTTAAATGATAAGAATTTGGTTTCTATTATTTGTACTTCAAAGTAAGACATCAGCCTGGGGAACTTTCAGATAGCAGCCAGTCAGACTCTCCTTATGTAATTGTTACACCTCAGGGGAGAGAGGATAACATGTATCCATCAACAGGACAACTCCCTCCCTTTTCATTCTCAGCTGCACCCCCATCCCTAAACCCCACTCCCACCACTGCTACAAAAATGTAATGCCCATATAAAACCTGTTTCCATCACAAACACAGTTTTCACCACTAACATCAGTGGCCACAATCTTGTCCCACATACCAAAGACTGTTTCCAGCTCCCCCAGTTAGACTGGTATGTAGCTCGGGACTCACTCTGCCTTTGTCTGTTTGTTTGTTAACAGCATCCCACACTGTACGCCAGGCTGGCTTGGAACTCACCATGAAGCTGTAATGATGAACCTTCATTGTCAACTTGACTGGATTTGGAATCTCCCGGGAGATGTAATTCTAGTCACATCTGTAAGAGTGTTTCCAGAGATGAAAACACTTTGAGGTTTGGATGACCCACCCCGAATGTGAGTGACATCATCTCTGGGGTTGGGGCCCAAGGATAAAAGGACAAGAGAAAGCCAGATAAGAAGATCTCTGCTCTCTGCCTCCTGATCTACTCAAGTCTGAGGAATCCCAGCTACATGCTGCTGCTGCCATGTGCTCCACCATGCCTTGTGCTCAGATGGCCTGTACTCTCTTAAACCATGAACCATAATAAACTTCTTTCTTTAATTTGCTCATGTTGGGTATTATGTCACAACAATGAAAGTGGTCACACAAATCCATATGGGCCTTGGAGTCTCTGCAGCCCTTCTTTCCCTGTTCTGGAATGCTAGGAAGACACATATGAACCTCCATCCCTGGTAGCCAGAAGTACTTATGTAACATTTCATAAGTGAGACTGATGCATAACCCAGGACATCTTTGTCGACACCCTTGCAGTTCTGTGATCTGAACACCAGCAGCCTCTGTACCTACTTGGTTATACAGAGCATCTTGACTCTTCACTAGACTTCCTAAATCTTTTGTTTTTTGTTTTTTGTTTGAGACAGTCTCACTATGTATTCTTTATGACCTGGAACTGGAAGTGCAATCAGGCTGGCCTTGAACTCAGAGAGGTCTTATTATAGGAGGTACCTATCTCTGTCCTGAGTAGTGGGAATAAAGGCCTGTATTTCCAAGCCTGTCTTCTTTCTGAATATTGTTGAGATGTTCAGTGGACTACTGTGCACAGGAGAGTCTAGGATTCCCTGGTATACAGGCCTTCTAGACACATCCCCTGAGCTGCAGGATCTATCTGTTCCAGGTGTGTGCTCTGATGCGATCACTGAGCACAGGAGGGGTCAGGGTGCAGTCCTGTTCTCTTTCTTGTCTGTAATCATCCATTTGTTTGATGATTTTATTTATCTCCAAGGTATTAAATTTTATCTAATATCACCACCTAAATAAATTTCTCTTGCCCAAACAAGGCTGCCAAACCTCACCAGACTTACCTGTCTCCAGCTGTCAACCTGGCTACTTTGTGTGCATTTTCCTGTCTGCAGACAACAAATCCATTCTGCTACTTGTGCAGTCCTAAACTTTTGGTATCATCTTTACTTATTTCATAGTCAAGATTTAATCCAGTAAGAAATATTGTAATGTCCATGTCTTAAATGAACCCCAAATTCAATGTCTTTGCATTTCTGCTCACACCTTAGGAAAAAGGAACTGGTTTCCTTTGCCCAAACCACTTTAGCTCTATTTAATATATGTAAATGTATATTATTTATATATATATTATATATGTAAATGTATACATTACACATACACACAATTGATAAATAGACCAAAATTCTAAGGAGCAAGCTGTAACATCTTAGGTTTTTGTCTTAGCCTTTTTATACATCCCCCTACCACCCCCAGGATAAAGTTCTCTGTGGAAGAAAAATAACTACTTCATTCAAAAACAGACAAAAATGTTACACAAGTGGAAGTGTAAATGAAATTAATCATTTTATCTAGTAAAATAAGACACACAATCCAGGTATTTTATTTACAAGCGGTAAACCTAGATTGGGCAGGTTTTGAACTATTCTAACTTTTTTCTCAGCCATAATGTCCCTTGTTATTTGCTGCTTTTTCTTGCCAGATGCTCACTGTCCACTTCCTCCCATAATGGCCTCCTCCACCTTTCCTCCCTCTCCCTGCAAGTCGCTCACTCTATCCTCAAGCCCCACCTTTCTCCCTTTACTGCCCAATCCCAGGTCTCTATCCTTTTATGGACCAGTTAAATAGGCAGGCAGGGTTTACACAAGGACACTTGCTGTAAGGGGTTGTCTGGGGATCCTGAGAGCCAGTGTTTAGCATTACAATACAAGGGAGTTACAGCAGGATTGTTGGTTAAAAGTTTAAAGCAGTAATTTTAGCTCTCTCACTCCATAAGCTCACTCTAAGCTCAAAGCTGTGGTTGGTTTGTGTTGTTGTTGGTTTTGTAATAGAATTACCCACTCCTTACTTTATCAAGGTGTATACCTGTGACCTCATCCCTGGACCTGGCCTAGAATGAAGGTCACTAGTTTCCTTGATCACTAATTTTCTTCCTAGGGTAACTTGTGTGCTTGTGGTAGATGAAAGCGCACTGAAATTTCTAACCTATGCAGCTCTCACTATTCTACAAAGAGGAGGCACATGCTACTTTTGTCTCTAACCTTAAACTTTCTATCAACTAACTGTCTTAGCTTCTTAACTTCTTGAAAGTATTTGAATCAAATCAGAAACTCTGTAAAATCAGTAATTCATCTAAACAGCAGTCATTCATGAAAGTTCATCTTCATGTTGATCTGTAGGAAATTTGCCCAACAGAGTAGGCAAATACCCAGGAATCCATCATAACAGATTATAGGCAGAAAAGGTCTTTCTTTGCCCAATCACGCTATGCCAGAAAAATGAGGAATACTGCAATGACAAACATAAGAAGGCAAATCAGCAGCAGAAAGCCGCAGTCCTGGGATGAAGCCCTGAGACCACGCCTTTCCAGGATACACCCATAGCAGCTGTGCACAGAGATGGGCCGTCTCTACCATGCAAAGTGGTGAGTCATCTCCAGGAAGCTCATTCGAGCTGGGCGGTGGTGGTGCACGCCTTTAATCCCAGCACTTGGGAGGCAGAGACAGGTGGATTTCTGAGTTCGAGGCCAGCCTGGTCTACAGAGTGAGTTCCAGGACAGCCAGGACTAACACCAGAGAAACGCTGTCTCGAAAAACCAAAAAAAAAAAAAAAAAAAAAAAAAGAAGAAGCTCATTCGCCCACCACAGCGCCTCCTGCGTAGTGTCTACCATCATACTTTTACAATTGCATCTACACACTTTAAGACGCTTTCTGTGACCTTTATAACTTGCATTTACATATCTTAAAACATTTTTTTATACCCTCACAACTTAAGTTTGTGTACCCTCAGACCTTACATAGACATCACACTTTTATAAAGGGCTCCTGTCAACAGTAGAAATGTGTCATACTTGGCAGCTGGGGATGCATGGCTGCTGGCACTGAGTAGCTGAAGCAGGCTGGGCCGACTTCCTACATACAACTTTAAGAAAAAAAGAAACAGGGGCTGGAGAGATGGTTCATCAGTTAAGAGTATTGGCTGTTCTTGCAGAATGTCTTGGTTCAATTCCCAGCACCATACGGTGTCTCGTGACCATTTGCAACTCTAGTTCCAGGAGATTTGATGACCTCTTCTAGTCCTTTTGGGTACCGGGCACACATGGTGCACAGACGCCAGGCGGTGGTGGCACACGCCTTTAATCCCAGCACTTGGGAGGCAGAGGCAGGCAGATTTCTGAGTTCGAGGCCAGCCTGGTCTACAGAGTGAGTTCCAAGACAGCCAGGGCTACACAGAGAAACCCTGTCTCGAAAAACCAAAAAAAAAAAAAACATGGTGCACAGACATATATGCAGGCAAAACACTCATATACATAAAATTAAAATAAATAATAAAAAGTATGAATAATGCAAATGGCACAAACTGACCAGGTAATTAGTGTGCAGCATATTAATACAGTTCTACACACCTTCAGGGATGAATTAAAACATGAAAAAAAGATGTCCGTCATTAGTAAAACTCCATTGTGATAAAGTAAGTTTACACAGTAATATCATTTAGAAATACGTTCTTGGATCTGTCAAGTCTAGGCAGCAATTGCTATAAAACAGAAGGAGTTGTCTCTAGGGGTGAGGAAAAGGGCTGTGAGTGGGGAGAGCACACAGGGCTCCTAGCGTGTAGTAATGTTCCACTTTTCAGTCTGATCCATTACAGAGTTTTACTATGAAGCCACACTGGCTCCAAATTATTATTATTATTATTATTATTATTATTATTATTAGGGTTTTTTTGTTTTTGTTTTTCAAGACAGAGTTTCTCTGTGTAGCTCTGGCTGTCCTGGAACTCACTCTGTAGACCAGGCTGGCCTCGAACTCAGAAGTCCACCTGCCTCTACCTCCCAAGTGCTGGTACTAAAGACGTGCACCACCACTGCCCGGTTAAGATCCTTAATACAGTGATCATGTGACCTTTGTTTATGCTTTGTTTGTTCCTTGACTACTTTGTTTATGCCTTAGGACTGACCATATTCTTTGTGTGTACCTAGAATGATATAAAAGTAGACTGGAAAAAAAAATAAACCCCCTTCAGCTTCAACACTAGCTGGTGTCATGTTATAATGTTGTCTAATTGTCCTTTCTTTTTTTTTTTAATTTTATTTTTATGTTTACAAGTGCACTGTCACTGTCTTCAGACACACCAGAAGACAGCATCAGTTCTCATTACAGATGGTTGTGAGCCACCATGTGGTTGTTGGGAACTGAACTCAGGACCTCTGGAAGAGCAGTCAGTACTCTTAACAGCTAAGCCATCTCTTCAGCCCTGTCTTTTCTTTAATTCTCCCCTCTCCCTCAAGACTCTATTGACTGAGTTGGCTTGGTCAGAGTCAGACTGAACTCCATTATGAGCCTTTCTGAGTTTGAGATAATCATGTGACTTCTCCCTTTGAGTCTGTTTGCTTGATGTGTTACTTTTGCTGACTGGCATATGTTGAACCATCCTTGTGCCCCTAGAATGAGGCAAACTTGACCATGATATATGATGTTTAGGAATATATGTTAAACTTGCTTTATAGGTATTTGTAAAGAATTTTTTTTAATCCATGTTTACCAGAGAAATTAGGATATAAATTTTAGAGTTATTCAGTTTGGCTAGTTTCACAAAACGAGTTTCTTGATGTTCCTTCTCTATTTTATGGAATAATTTGAGGATCATTTGCCTTAGTCAATCTGTAAATGTCTGACAGAATTCAGCAGAGAGTCAATCTGGTCTGGGATTTTTTTTTTAAATTTGGAGATTCTACATCCCTGCTTCAACAGTCAAAGTCAACTAAAGAAGTTGTCTATAGCAGTATTTAAGAGATGAGTGAACCTCAGAACTGCAAAGGACACTAATCCAATGTGAAGTGAGCAGTAGCTTCTTATACCAGAGGACAGTGTCAAGTGTAGAAGATGGGGGATTGCCATTCGGAAGGCAGAAACAGTATTTATCCTGGCTGTTCTGCTTACGGTGGGCAGTGCCACGTGTGGCAAGTTAAACTCAATCAAATTAGGGAGACCCTGCCAAAAAAACCGAATTAAGCATTCAGTTCCTTGGGTACACTGGGCACATTTTAAATGGCTAATGGCCACATACAGAAAGAAGCTACTCTTCTGAAGAACACAGATACAAGACAGTTGTATTACTGCAAGTTCTATTAGCCAGGATAGAACCAGTGATATTCAGGCAGTGCAGACCCTGGGTATCAGAAGTATCATTGAGTGTACAACTTTAGGACACTCAGGTTGTATTTCTCTGGTCTCTACTCAGCAACTATGACTTTCTACTGTCTCAACCTTTTGGTATTAAAAAATGACCTGGTGAGCTGGGTCAGCAGGTAAGGACATTTCCTACCAAGTTGGAGACTTGAGTTTAATCTCTGAAATTGATGGTGAGAGAAGTGTTTCCCTCTAACATGTACAGACATCACACACACACACACACACACACACACACACACACACACACACACACACACACACTAAATAAATGTAACAATAAAGAGAATGAATTGGTGGGGCTGAGGAGATGACTGAGTTGACAGAGCACTGGTTACTCTTCCAGAGGACCCAAGTGCAATTTCGAGCACCTGTATGGGCTGGTTCACAACTGTCTGTAACTCCAGTTCCAGGGGATCTTATGCTTCTCATCTCCCTGGATACCAAGTGTGGAGAGCCGCTCCCTAAGATGGCGCTTGGCTGTGCGCCAGCTGTTGCTCACCCTGTCCATATAAGGCATGCTTGCTGCTTGAAGGTGCTTCCACATTCTGATAACCTACCGGATTCAGATACGTGGCATGGACTGGTTGGATCATCTGTGGGTATTTAGGCTGGAGCTGGGGAGCTGAGGGGAGGAGATTGATGAAGAAGCCTGAATAAACCGCTCGAAGAAGACCTCGTTGTTGCTCCCTTATTTCTGCTGGTTGGTGGGAAGCGACAACCAAGCATGCACATGGTGCACAGACATATATGCACACAAAAAAAACCATATGCATAAGATAAATACATTTTGCTGAGGCCGGTACTCTGTCTGGTTAAGGGGCTCAGGGTCTCGAAGAATGGAGACAAGGCAGAGGTTCTGGAGTCAAGTCTCAAGTCTCCTTTATTGTTTCTTTTCTATTGGCACATATTCACTCTTGTTCATTCCTCTTAACCCTATTTACTCATATACCTCTTAACTCTATTGACTGTATATATTCCTCTTAACCTTATTGACTCTTAACCCTATTACAAGGAAATCCTGGGCATTTATAAGCACAAGCAGGAGAACACAGGTGAAAACATTTTACCACGTGCACTATGCAGCTGGGGTCACTAAACAGCAAAACAAGCTATGTGGGATAAACAAGATATTTGTTAGAGTGTGCTCAGCTGTTGTAGGCTGCTGAAAAACCAAGTTTCTATCAGGGTAAATGGTTCCAGATGGCTGCAAAGATGATAGCTGCTTTCCAGCCACTTTCTGCTTAAAGTCGGCTCCCTACAACATTTCTCTTTTAAAAAGGAAAATGAAGTAAGGTGTGAAGACACACACCTTTAATCTCAGCACTTAGGAGGCAGAGGCAGGTGGATCTCTTGTGAGTTTGACGTCACCCTGGTCTGCATAGTGAGTTCCAGGACAGCCAGAGTTACATAATAGAGACCCTCTCTGAAGCAGAGAGAGGGAGGGGAGAGAGAGAGAGAGAGAGAGAGAGAGAGAGAGAGAGAGAGAGAGAGAGAGAGAAAGTAAGGAGGAGGAGGAGAAGGAGGAGGAAGAGGAGGAGGAAGAAGAGGAAGAGGAAGAGGAAGAGGAAGAGGAAGAAGAAGAAGAAGAAG
>JANHMN010000019.1:11170629-11208742 GCA_030674055.1 Rhabdomys pumilio | reverse complement strand
AAGAAGAAAGAAAGAAAGAAAGAAAGAAAGAAAGAAAGAAAGAAAGAAAGAAAGAAAGAAATTGGAGGAAGAAAGAAAGGGAAGAGAAAAGGAATCAAATGGGAAAATAATTGGTTGCAAGTCACCTTAGTGAATACATTTTGACTTCGTGTCATGGTTTGCAATGAGCTCTGAAGATGTTTCTGTGAAAGGCTCAGTTTGCTTAAACCTGACATAATCTATGCTAAGAGAATGTGCTGCTTAAGTGGGTGATAGGAAGTGATGAAATATAATGCCTACTAGATACCCTTCTCTAATCTTCTTTCTCCTCTTCCTCCTGCTCACTCAGGCAGGGTCCTTCCTTTGTATAACACCTGTACAAAACTCTCACCACATACTACCCAGTGGTGGAGTGAGTCACTACTCGAGGGCAAGGACATCTCTTCAGGACTGGGGAGAAGTTTCTACTGACTTGAAACATTCAATTCTGGAGGGGGGGTTCATTAAAATTTAAGTATACAACTGAGTCCCAGGTGCCCCAGGTGTCAGGAGCCATCCAGGAAAGGCTGACAGCGTACAAGTGACATTCTGGAGATGACACATCGTTTTGCTTGGTCTGCAATGGATAATTTTGAATTGCAAGGCTTTCAGAAATCTCATCTCAGGATTGATTCTTAGAGCTGATATGCCTTTTCTGTCATTATTAAATTAATATAACAATTCCTGGAGATTAGCTCACCCTATTTGGCAGACTTTTTGCAGATCAATGGAGATGTACTCTCTCGTAGTAATGTTATGTAGACAAATTGATGATTTCACAATTCTTAATAATGATTCCATAGAATCCCCAAGTTTATATAAGTAATTTGAACCCTCTGTAATATGAAAGGTACAGCTGGGGCTCTGTAAACCTCTGTGTGCCATGAGCTAATTGCACTAAGATACAAAGCAGGGTTGAAATGGATTTATGATCAGAGAAACATTCCTTTTAGGCTATGTGAAACTATTATCTGATAACTAAAGGTAGTAAAATGGAATGACAATTATTGTAGGTACAAGGACAGAAGAGAAAATATTGACTGAGTCTATACAAAACTTCAATACTATTGAGACTCTAAGCAGATGATTTGCTCCTTGGCAAAACCTTGCTAACTTAGACATAAAAATTACCATCTTAAACATTTAATGAACCTGAGGAGATAATGGCAGATAATACACATTTAGTTAGATAACTAGTCTTAATGGAAACACATGCAAACATCTCTGTTGTTACTTCTTATTCCATTTATGATTCAAATTATGTTTGAACTTGTGAACATTTGAAAAAAGATGCTTGGAATAGCATGTGATCATGAATCCTAAAAAAGTACAAGAACTAGGAATAATGACAATAAGAGTAGAAGCAGAAGAGAAGCAATAGAGAAGCAGAATGGAAGCAGAGAAGGGCAGAGAGCACAGACAGGTTAATTTTTTAGAGTCAGGTTGTTTCTTAAGATCAATAGAAAGTTAGTTCCCCCTTTTCCTTTCCCTTAGAAATAAAGATTAGAATCTCTTTTCAAAGTTTGTTTCTTTATGTGGCTTTCTTTAGCTGGCAAAGAGTTAGTGAACTCTCAGCCTCAGGGTGGGGCTGCAAAGAACCTGGGAGGGGTCAAAGAACTTCTTAATCCTCTACTGTTTAACAAATAGGTATTAATCACCAGAGGTCTGTGGCTTCTGGCCTCAGAATAACATAGAGTCAAGACAGGTAAATGTTATTTGGGACTTGTACAGGCTCCCAGCATCCAGGAAGTTCCTGAAATTTACAAGATTCACAAGAACTCTCCCCAAGCAATTATAACTGGAGAATGGAGACTCTCTGAAATGTCTGATATCTGCAAGCCCTGCAGAGGGCTCCAGGATTGCAGCTTTCACAAGTCATTACCCATACTAGATAGACTTTTTGGTGATACAGAGCTATCTTTGATCATCCATGGTTGTGTAAGTCACCACAATAACTAACTAGTTTACCAAGTTGAACTTTTGTAGAATTTTTTTTTTTGGTCTACTATTGGTACCTCATCTGAGGTGAGTAGACATTTATCCATGTCTCCCCAGGAAACATCTCACATAACATCCCCTCATCTCCAGTAATGAACACATGAATAGCACATAGAGTCTCAAAATTAAACTTTGCATATAAATAAATAAATTAAATGTTGCAAGTCAGAATTTTATGGCCTGGTTGGTATTTCTCTAGTGAAGGTAGCAAAGTAACCACCAAAGTGTAAGATTATATTGAAGTGTAGTAACATTATTAAGATTACTTTGAATGTTGGAAGCAGGAGGAACCAAAGACCTGGGTGAATGAGAAAAATTCCTTCTTCACCATTATTGAACTACTAGGTCTTCCCAGCTGGGAGAGCTAACATCTATGAAACAACAGTACATAATAATGTCCTACAATGTTCTTTATTCTCCATAAATCCCTTAAGAAGCCATTCTCACTTTATAAATAAGGAAGCAATGTTTAACAGGGCTGGCAAAATGATTCAGTAAGTAAAGGTTCTTGCTGCCAAGCCTGATGGCCTAAGTTGAATCCCCAGGACCCAGGTGATAGAAGGAAAGGACCACTTCTAATCTCCACATTTGTTGGGAGCCGACTTTAAGCAAAAAGTGGCTAGAAAGCAGCTATCAGCTTTGCAGCCATCTTGAGCCATATACCCTGACATGAGACTTGGTTTTCAACGGCCTACAACAGCTGAAGCACACTCTGATATCCCATATAGCTTGTTTTACTGTTAAGTGCCCCCAGCTACAAGGAACACATGGTATCCATGCCTACAAGGCATGTGGTGCACGTGTTGTCCACGTGCTATCTACACCATATATGCCTGTAAGGCACACGCGCTGTCCACGCCTGTAAGGCTTACATCATATCCACGCGCCTACAAGGCACGTGGCAAATGCCTATAAATACCCAGGATTTCCTTGTTGTGTGTGAGAGACAGAGAGAGAGTGTGTGTGTGTATGTGTGGGGGGTGTAGTAGTATTAAGTGTAGTGGTGTGTGTATGGTGGAGACAGTAAAGAAGACTTTACTACAGATCCTCTGGCTTGTTTCTATTCTTCGCCCAACTCTCTCTCTTGCTAAACCTGGACCTGCGGAACAGAGCGGGCCACTATAGTTTAGTCCCCAAACGTGGTCAAGAGTGGTCCGTTACAGTTAGCTCAGGGCTTTTACAGTTTACAGCTCAGGGTTTTTTACAGTTTGGCGCCCAACGTGGGGCAACTCAGGGTTTTTACACACATTAACTCAAACACACACACACACACACACACACACACACACAGGCATGCACGCACATGCACACATGGACTCATGCACATATGAACAGATGCAATGCACACATACACATACCACTCACACATAACAAATAAATATAACCTAAATACTTTTGAAAGGATAATTTGAACAAATACAAATTAGAAAATAGCTAGGCAAACTTTCAAGCCCAACTATTTGCTAAATATGTATGTATAATAGAAACCATACCACTCAGGGTAGGAGAGATGGCTCAGTGGTAAAGAGTAGGTGCTGCCCTTCCAGAGGTCCTGAGTTCAATTCCCATCAACCACATGATGGCTTACAACCATCTCTAATGTGATCTGATGCCCTCTTCTGGCACATGTACTTACAGATAGACTACTCATATATATTAAATAAATAAATCTTTAAAACAAAAACAAACAAACAAACAAACAAAAACCCAGACAACCAGAACACAAAAGATATAGATTCATATAAGAAATATGTTTATATGTTTTCAGCCAGGTGGTAGGGGTGCACACCTTTAATCCCAGGCTTTGGGAGATAAAGGCAGGCAGAACTCTGAGTTTGAGGCCAGAGAGTTCCAGGACAGCCAGGCCCTCCCTCCCCTGCCACCAACACACACACACACACACACACACACACACACACACACACACATCCCCTAAAAAGAAAGAAAGGAAAAAGAAACATGGTTCCATTAGCAAATCTCTGAAACTTTACAGATCCTTTATTTTTCCTATTTGAGTTCTCAAAAAGGGTGGTACAGCTAAGAATTTCCTTCCAAAAGGTTTTATAATTGTGCTCAAGTCCTTTTCATCCTGAGATTTTTCCATAAGAATATCCACTTTAATCCGACTAGTACTGGATGGCTGGAAAAGTGGATATGCAACTACCCTCTCAAACTCTTTTTTCTGTTTCTTCACTCGAACATGTTTCTCAGGAAGTGGGATCTGGCTCAGGCTTTTTCTCAAGATTCTTTCTTCGAGCCTTTGCTGTAGAAGTTCCCTCCCTCGAATCATGCGCTCCTGGTGATCTTTAATTTGGAGCAGCTCTCTCTCACGTGTCTGTCTTCTCTTCTGTGCTTTCGGGATGCTATGCTTCTCTAGCACAATTTTGGGTAGTGTGGATTCACTGAAGAGTCGCTGCTGTCTCCAGGGTTTGTCCTTAAAGTCTCTGGCCTGGCCTGTTCTATGAATGTGCCTTTCTATTTGCTTCTTCTCTCTCTCAGGCACCCAATCATGCTGTTTCTGTTTCCTTGTGTGTGGTGGTGGTGGTTTCTCTTCCACTTTTGTCTTTGTTTCCGAACCTGTGTCTTTTTTCATGTCCATTATTCTTTTATTATAATACGATTCTGCTTTTGCAAGCCAGTAGTCAAGAGAACGAGCTTGCTCCCTGCAGAGGGCTCTGCTCTCCTCGTGGCATTTCTGAGTTACCAAGTGTCTTGCTGCTGTTGTATGCACACCACCACAACTCTGTCAAAGTGAGTTCAGAATTTTGTAATTTTCCTTTAAACACATTTAAAAGAAGTTTACTTTCCCCAGTACTATTATAAGGAAGGAGTCTTGGGCCAGGAGTGGTAGCATGAACCTTAATCCCAGAACTCTAAAGTCAAAAGCAGGTAAAAACACATCCACCCACTCCTTTTATTTACTTTAGAGTAACAGTTTAAATTTTACACCCCATGCTCCCAGGCAAGCCTGGGTGTTCTCAAAGTATATAGTGCCCATCAACAATAAATAACTAGTTTTTAAAGTATATGAGTCTGGGATAATTTACTCTACAACAGTGAAAGCTGAGTAATGCCTCAAAGGGTCACCTGTACAGAAGAATTTTAAGGCCAGGAGGTGGTGGCGCATGCCTTTCATCCCAGCACTTGGGAGGCAGAGGCAGGCGGATTTCTGAGTTCGAGGCCAGCCTGGTCTACAGAGTGAGTTCCAGGACAGCCAGGGCGACAAGAGAAACCCTGTCTCGAAAAAACAAAAAACAAACAAACAAAAAAAAACCCAAAAAAACAAAACAAAACAAACAAACAAACAAAAAAAAAAAAACAGAAGAATTTTAAACCTCGGGGGTCCCTTTTCTAAGTAGCTCCAAACTGTAGAGTATACAGATTATTTACCAGGATTTTTTTCTCCAGTGGGGACCGTTGACCTTCTGAAATTCTAGGGTCTCTGGATTCTTTTGCCCAAGCTAATCTAAAAGATAAAAAAGCAAAGGTAGATTAGAGTGCTGAAGATACCACATATTTGCTCACCTATCATCCTAGTCAAAGATCTCAATGTTTTAGCCAAGAACAAGGGCCATTTCTCCATTGAGAAAACATTGCATTTCCCATGGCACAAAAAACAAAACAAAACAAAACAAAACAAAACAAAACAAAACAAAAAAACCAACAATGATCATTTTTTATGTATGAACTAAAAGCATACCTTTCCTGTGGACTCAATGTAAACCACTCAGAATCATTTCTTTGGCATGGAGAGAGAAAAGAAATAGGCTCTTTGGTGAGGGGTGGCCTAAGGATACCCAGACCAGATTGCTTAGTTTCAAAGCCTTTTTTGTCTTCTGAGATAACTCTAGTCTCTCGTTTGGTCAGCTCATTGTCTTTCTGCAACTTGTCCAGCCAGGCCTTCTGTGCCTCTGTCAGCACATACAACATCTTTGCTTTATTTTGTACTGAAATTCTATTCCTGTTTGATCACCTGGCCCTCTGCTTGCCTGACCGACAAGGTCAATCATCCTTCACCCTAAGTCCATTTTGAGACTATTCCCTGCTGAAACTCTGCAGTTGTGACCCTCTGAGTTTGTTTACCAGGCTGATGGTACCACAAATGAAGACCACCAAATTTTTGAGTCATTTCTGCTCAAAGCTCAGTTTACTATGAGGTCACATTTAAGCCACTGAAGCTGTCCAGCACACAGGTTGAAAACCCTCAAAGTATAGTCAAAAGCAAAGACTTTGAGGACTGGCAGGAATAAAACTGAACCATAGTTCTTCTATTTCCTCAACATATGGTGCAGGAAAAGCCAACTACCTTCCATGTCAGTTTTTTTGTTTGTTTGTTTGTTTCAGAGACAAGGTTTCTCTGTGTAGCCCTGGCTGTCCTGGAACTCACTCTGTAGACCAGGCTGGCCTTGAACTCAGAAATCCGCCTGCCTCTGCCTCCCAAGTGCTGGGATTAAAGGCGTGCGCCACCACCGCCCGGCCATATACATAAATCTTAAACCGTAACATGGGAGAGAAAGCCCATGTCTGACATGCCTGGAGGGCAACAGACCAGAGGCTGGATAGCCCAAAGACCTCGGATAGAACCAAATACTATTGAAAAAAGAATGTAAAAGTCACTGGGTGGTGATGGTGCCTTTAATTACAGCACATTGGAGGTAGAGGCATCTCTGTGAATTGAAAGCCAGCTCTGATCTACAAAGCAAGTTCCCAAACAGCCAATACTACACAGACAGACCTTCTCTCAAAAAACAAAAACCAAAATAAGTCAACGAAATGATTCCTAATGATACTTTGATATACTTTTAGATTGGAGCCTAGCATCATCATCATCAGAGAGCATTCATCCAGCTACTGATGGGAGCAGATACAGAGACCCACAGTTAAACATTAGGTAGAGCTCAGGGAATCTTATATGGAAGAGGAGGAGGAAGGATGACCCAGAGGGGTCAAGGATTCCACAAGAAAGTGTCCCACAGAATCAACTAACCAGGGCTCGCAGGGGCTCACAAAGACTGAACCAACAGTGAGGGTTTCTGTATGGGTCTGACCTAGGTCCTCTGCAAATATGTTATGGTTATATAGCTTGGTGTTATTGTGAGTCACCTAACACTATGTGTATAGGGTGAGGGGCATCTCTAACTCTTTAGCTGATTTTGGGACCCTTTTCCTCTTACTGGGTTGCCTTGTCCAGTCTTAATATGAGGGGGTGTTGCCTAGTCTTATTTTAATATGATATGCCATGTTTGGTTTATATCCCTGGGAGGCCTGCCTTTTTCTGAAGGAGGGGAGGGACTGGGAGGAGAGGAGGGAGGGGAAACAGCAGTTGGAAGGTATCATATGAGACAAGAATAGATTTAACTTTTTTTTTTTTTTTAAGAAATCAATTACTATTGGGGTAGAAAGATGGCTCAGTGATTAGGAGCACTGGCTACTCCTTCAGAGGACCTACATTCAAGTCTCAGCACCCACGTGACAGCTCATGACCATCTGTAACACCAGTAACAGGGGATCAGACACACCCTTCTGATCTCCATGGGCACAAAGGCTTGCATGCATGTGGTATACACATATACATTCAGGCAACACTTAAAACAAAGAAGTAATCCTAAAGATATTTGTAAAGATCGATTATTGATTATCTATATCTATAGTCACATTCTGATGTTGACATTTAGGTGTGTATTATAATGTATAGCTACAAGTGATAAACTTCATATTAGAGAGGCTCTAATACCTAATATTTTGTCTCACTGACTTCTTAGACATTAAGATTTATTTCTATTTTTAACGTGCTGTTTTGTCCACATGTGTCTGTGTACCACGTAGTCACTCAGAAACCAGAAGAGGGCATCAGATTCTCTGGAACTGGAGTTACAATTGTTAGCAGTCATAGCTGGCTATAGCTGCCAGTGGGGATTGAACCTGGGTTCCCTAGAAGAGGAACAAGTGCTCTTAACTACTAGGTCATCTCTCAAGCCCTTCTTAGATATTATTTGCTTATTGTTTGAGATTTAAAAAATTACTATCCTAGCCGGCGGTGGTGGAGCACGCCTTTAATCCCAGCACTTGGGAGGCAGAGGCAGGCAGATTTCTGAGTTCGAGGCCAGCCTGGTCTACAGAGTGAGTTCCAGGACAGCCAGGACTATACAGAGAAACCTTGTCTCGAAAAACAAAAAGAGAGAGAGAGAGAGAGAGAGAGAGAGAGAGAGAGAGAGAAAATTACTATCCTAGAGCTTGACATGGAGGTTTCATACCTATAACCACACTTAGGAGGCTAGGCAGGAGTACTATGAGTTCTAGGTCAACCGGAGCTAAAAGACTCTTCCTCCAAAAAATAATAATGACCACCTCACTTGCATTTCTTCTTTATAAAATGTGTATTTTTATGTATATAAGTGTTCTGATTGCGTGCATTTTTATACACCATTTACATGCCACTGTGGAGGCATAAAGAGGGCATTCAATCTCCCAGAACTGGAGTTATAGATGGCTGTGAGTACCCATGTGGCATGGATGCTGGAAAATGAACCAGGATCCTCTGAGAGCATCAGAGCTCTTAACCACTCAGCCATTTCTACAGCCCCATACTTTGGTTTCTTGCACAAGGCATCCAATATAGGGATCCTAAGTCTCAAAATTCTAAGCATTATCACATAATAGCTAAGCATCTTTCCCTCAGAATTATCTCAGGGTTAGGGATTTTATTCAGTAGTAAAGGGTTTACCTTCCAAAGCCCTGGAGTCCATCCCAGCAGGCAGCACATGCATGTGCACTCACACACACATAGACATATTTATTTTAGAAACAAGTTTGCTACATATGGAGGCTGGCTTGGACCTTCCTCTGTAGCCCAAGATGACTTCAAACTCACAACCCTCCTGCATCAGCTTCCCTAGTGCCAGGATAAAGGCATGTTCGACCACACAGACATGCTGCCATCTTTTTATTAAATCATAAAGTCTGGAGGTATACCCTGTAGACTTTATATCCCTAGTTCAACCACCGACTAGTGCACTTTCTCCATATTCTAACTATTCACCTGTATTAAAGAAAGAACACAGATTTCAACTATGCAGAGTCTGATCTCAGCTTCTAACCCTTGCACAGGTGCTAAATATGTATTAGATAGACAGGGCCTTTGATGGGAAAGGAATATCATGCCTTATACTGTTTGTGCAGTAAAGGTAGCAGTCAAACCATGGTGGATGTCTGAAGAATGTCAAACTTTAAAGGAAAAGTGGTGCTAATTTCAATTTCTACTTTGAAAGAAGTTTCAGGTACAATTTAGAGAGTCCAACCATCATGGTCTCAGCAGTAGAGCTTTGCTGAACAAGCAGTTTTACCCCTAAGTAAAACGACAGGGTCTGTCCTGTTTGGCATCTTTGCTGAGAGTTTTTAACTACTTCTCCATGGTTTAATCTCACACTAACTGCACAGAAAGACAGATGAGGGTCTCTTCTATGAAAGAGTACAGTTTATGTCCTTCAGAAAGTAGTTATGTGACCAGACTTAGCATGGTAATCAGGTTGGCTGCTGGAGTGCTGGGGACACTATCTTCAAGCTGGTCCTTCTTCAGCACACGGTTTCCTTATTTTGTAGGCTTCTGGTGAACGAAAAGATACGATTTTATATTTACGCCTATAGTTCACTTACTGGATGGCAGGTATTTAAACACGGGTGAATGGAAGCTTAGGGGAGTGGAAGATGGACTGCAAGTGAAAGCCAAGTCTAATCCCTAGTAAATCCGAAGAAGCGCTTTTGATTAATGACTAAGCTCCGGCATCTGGCAAGTGCCTAGGGAGAGGAGAGCCCTAGTCTCACCAGTTGCACCACCTTCAAATCCCTAAACTCTCTCTCAAGTGCCTCGTGTGTCTTCTCCCTTCACCCTCTCCATTCCACACTCCTTACGAAGCTGACTCACTCAAGTGCTCGAAATTGCCCAAAGCCGAGGCGCGGAAGCTGGTGCAGCCGAAGGACAAACGGCCAGGAAGGCTTAAAAGAATGCACAAGAATGCTTCTTAGCTTTGCTTTTGGCCACTGAGCAGCCGCAAAAGGACAAAAAAACAAAACAGAACAAAACAAAAAACAAAAGCAACAAAAATGGCCTCCGGAATCGCCAAGGGTTGCGGTTCTCTCAATTCAAGCGAAATCAGTTCCTCTGGAAAAATCATTATGGTTTTAGGGGGACGTTCCCGCCCCCTTCCCTTACTATGTGTAGGATTCCCTACCAAAGCAAATAATAGCCCAGCATTAGTGAGGAGCGGTGGCCTAACACTGGCTACTCGCCTTAGTTTAGTCGACGTCATAGTCCAAGACGGCGTGCCACCGTAAACTCCCTTCCGCTAGAGGTTCGGCTCCCTCCTTTAAGCGGCCTCGCGTATGTGCGCCATTAATTATGACGTCACGACTCAACGGCCGCCAAGACCCGAAGACGCTCTAGCATGCCGAGCGCACTTGTTGCCCGGCGCCTTGGGATAGGGCGCTCTAGCCCGCAGCTGGGATCTGTACTCTGCTTTCCGCCTGCGTTCCGCCGCACAAGGTTCCCCAGCAGCTGAGGTTCGGGACGCCTAGCACTCCAAACACTGCAGTCAGAGGACCCAGTGGGAGGAGGACTCAGGTAATTCCCGCCTGGGAAGCGTTAGGGAACAACCTTCAAGGCCAGACTCCTGTGCCTCAATAATAAACTCCTCTTTTCCAGGTCTCATCCGCCATGGAGCTGGCCCGCCCCTGCTCCAACTTTCAATCAGACTTGGATTTCTGCCCAGATTGTGGCTCAGTCCTGCCGCTGCCTGGAGCTCAGGATACTGTCATATGCCCTCGTTGTGGCTTCTCCATCGACGTGCGAGGTGAGGGGCTGGTATGCTAGTTAGACTCAGCCAACGGTACGGGCGGAAGGGTCCACGATGGGGGTGACCTCAGCACTAGTTGGGCTTAGGGAGGTGAGACACTGATAGAGGGAAGAAACTGATGTAACTCACCTGGGAGAGTGTTGCTGGGATTCGATGCCTCTTTTGCTATTTCTGTTTCTTCCTGTGCAGATTTTGAAGGGAAGATTGTGAAGACCTCAGTAGTGTTCAACAAACTGGGGGCTACCATACCGATGTCTGTGGATGAGGGACCTGAATCCCAGGGACCAGTGGTAAGTTGATAAGGACTAGCTCCAAAAGAGCAATGGAAAGGTGATTCTGGAGACCTGGTTTTGCACTCTGTTCCAGGAGAATGTCCAAGGAGTGCAATAGTCTGATTTCTGTATGGAAAGCAGAAACATATTATGATTTGATTTCCATAACTCTAATGTCTCTTCCTAGGTTGATAGGCGCTGCCCTCGATGTGGTCATGAGGGAATGGCATACCACACCAGACAGATGCGCTCAGCTGATGAAGGACAGACTGTCTTCTATACCTGTATCAACTGCAAGTGAGACTATTTCCCCTTCCTCTGTCCCTTTTCAGTGCTTGCAAAACAACAAAATCAATGACAGACTGGTATTATTTCATTTGATCCAGTCCATTATGGGGGGCGGTGTCTGTAACCCTTTTTATTACTTATTTGGTGTTTTTTAAGACAGGAGTTCACTATATACCCAGGCTAGCTTTGAACTCTCAACCATACAGTCCAGGTTAACCTCAGATTTGAAGTAGTTTCCTGCCTCTGTTTCCCGAGTACTGAGATTTGAACAGGTGCCACTGCATCTGGCTTGTTAAAAAGATGTTTATTTTTTTAAAATCATGTGTAGGTGTTTGTGTATGCATATTTGAATGTGCAGGTGCTCCACCAAGGCCAGAGACCTTGGATCCCTGGAGCTGGAGTTATAGGTAGTTCTGACCCGATGGATGTGGGTGCTGAGAATAAAATGTGTGAAAAGAAAGCTGGGTGGGTGTGATGATATGGGCCTCAAAAGAAGGATGATGCTTTCAAGGCTAGCCTGAGCTAACAGAGACTGTCACCAAAACAAAACAAAAACTACTAGGAAAATTTAAAACACAGGAAGTAGGCATTGCTTTGCATAGTGGTACAAGATGCTGAGAATTCCCACTGCGAAGGAGAGACTCAACATAATCGTGCATGATTCAAAGCAGTAGTGGTCTGAATAGTCTGGAGCACTCTTTGTCTTGGTTGTTGTGTAGTACTACATTGTGTGGCTTTCTGTATTTTTGCTTTTGCTTTTTGTTGTTTTCTTTCCCCCGGGGTACAAATTCACAGCCTCAGGCATGTGAAAGAAGTGATCTGCACTCAGCTGTACCCCAAGCTCTCTTATATTTGTTCTCTCTCGAATTGTAGTTAAGCTTGTTTTTTCTTCTTGATCTTCATATCCTGCTTCCACCTCTCAGATGTGAGGATTACAGATGTGTGCCGCTGAGGCTCCAACTCTGAGCTTTGTTTCCAAACACTCTAAGCACTCTACCACCTCAGCCACGTACCAGCCCCTTAGGTTTCCCAAGCTGAGAATTGACTTATCTTTTGCCCGTCTGGAAATGCATCAGCCATTATCCCATTCCAATATTGCTTGTCCTTCATGTCCTCAAATATCTTATTAGACTTTCACATCTCTCATCTTCTTTATTTTCTATCCCGTTTCTGTTTATATTGTCTTCAGGGTAATTTCTCCAGGTCTTTCTTACAGCTCGTTAATTTTGTCTTCAATTTGTATGTGTTTATGGCAGTGAGAGTGTTGTAGGTATAATATATTTGTGTTCATGTGACTGTATGCATGTATTTACATGCAAATTAGACCAGAATTAGACATTGGGTAGCTTCATTAAATGTCTTCTCTCTCTCCCCCTCCCTCACTTGCCTGCTTGCCTGCCTCCCTTCCTTCTTCCTTCCCTCCCTCTTCTTTCCTCCCTCCATCTTCTTTCTTCCTTCCTTCCTTCCTTCCTTTCTTCCTTTCTTTCTGTTTTGAGACAGGGCTTCACTATATTCTTGGCTAGCCGAGAACTCTTTGTAGACCAGATAGGCATCAAACTCCTAGATACCGATCTGCCTCTGTCTCCAGACTGCTAGAATTAACGATGTGTGCCGTCACTTCCAGTTCTCCACATGATCTTACCAGGCAGAGTCTCTTGAGCCTGGAGCTCAGACTAGGCTGGTTACCCAGTATGTTTTGGACATTCATTCTGCCATCGTCCCAGGCTTCCCAGATCTGGTAGAGCACATTCTGTACATGTGGACAGCATTTTTTTTTAACTTTTAAATGGATCATAGGAATCCAAACTCAAGTTTTCATGTCTGTGCAACAGACACTTTGCCAGATGAGCCACCTATCTTCTGAGCCCTTCATTTATTACTATTTTTTTTCAAATTTCATGAATCATCCAAACAATTAGCTCATTAGTCATTTTAAATTTTTCAATCATTTCATTGAACACTTATTATTTTATGTGTATGAGTGGGTTTTTTTTTGCATGTACATAAGTGCACTATATATATATGTCTGGTACCCAGAGAGGCCAGAAATGATGTTAGATTCCCTGGGACTGGAGTTAAAGATGGTTGTGAACCACCATGTGAGTGCTAGGGACCAAACCTGGATTCTCTGCAGCTGCCATTAATCATTTAAAATGTTCCTTTTGTTCTTTAAATATATGTTAAGTATATTAAAAATGTTTATATGTGTGTGTGGTAATTCTGATATCCACTGTTTCTGTGGATCTGATACTGTTTGTTTCTGCTGACTTTTTCATGGTACTGTTTTGTTTTGTAATTTTTGACTGTGCGCTGGTTTTTAGAACTTGAACTCCGGGTGTCTTACAGTTTAGTTAGGTGAATGCAGCATTCTCAGCACGCATAGGTTTCTTTGAGAAAGATCTGTGCCACCACGTCCAGCTACAAAAAAAAAAAAATTTTTTTATTTTAATATTTACGACATACAGTTTAGCCTTTTCTGTTTCTTGGCTAGTGATTTTCTGTCTTGGGAAATGTTTGCATACTTCAAAGTAATATTTAGTTATTGGTTATTAGATATTCTTTTTGGTTAAATATAACGAGTCTTCTCCCTCTATAGGTTTCAGGAAAAGGAAGATTCTTGACCCTTTTTTCTGGCAACTCAGCAACAATCCTTTCCTCCTCTTGGAAGTGAAGATACTAGTCTTTGATGCCTTCTTGATCTCCTCCAGTTACCATGCTTTGTTCTCAAGATCATCAACCCAGCTGGGCAGTGGTGGTGCCCGCCTTTAATCCCAGCACTTGGGAGGCAGAGGCAGGCGGATTTCTGGATTCGAGGCCAGCCAGGGCTACACAGAGAAATCCTGTCTCGAAAAACAACAACAACAAAAAGATCATCGACCCAGAATACTCCTTTTCCTTGTTGAGTTTACTGAAGTTATTTTTCTATGAAACCTTGACGTTATGTGTGTTACTCTTAATCTCTTATTCTGGTCACCCTGGTGACATAAGCCCCATAATCTCAGCACTTCACTGATAGATGAACTACATAAGGAGTTCAGAGCCAACTTGAGCTACCTAAGAAGATGGCTAAAAACTAAAAAGCAACCATCAGTCTTATTCCAAAGGAAATTTAGGTGAAGTAGAGAAATATCTATAAAAAAGAAAAAACTATAATAAAATAATGGAGTCTGGAATGAGGCTGTTATAGATTCCCCAGGATCATAAATAAATTTTAATAAGAGGCTTTATTAAATACTCATGGCACCAGGACAGCAACTGAGAGCTCTCCCAAGATGCAGCATCAAAGCTTATAAAGTTAAAAACCACCAGATTACATATATTCTGTCTACATGTAGGCAGAGTCTAATTTTAGCATATGTTTGCAGTTGTCTGAGCCATTGAGCAAAACAGGTCAGCTTGACTACAAAAGCAGAAGTAGCAGTTAGTCTTATGGCCTATTATCTTGCCAGAACAGCAAATTTTACAAGATCAATCGATTTAAGAATTTTTTTCTGCAGGCATAAGAAAGTATCCTTAATAGTGTCAGGGATTGGTGCTTGCCCGTGGGATGGGTCTCAAATTGGGCTGGGTTATTGATTGGCCATTTCCTTAGTCTGTGCTCCATCTCTCCTGTACGTACAATTCTTAAAGACAGGATAAATTTGGGGTTGAAAGTTGTTTTGTGGGTGAATTGGTATCTCTATTGCTCCACTGGGGTTCTGGCCTGGCTACCAGAGGTGGGTTCTTCAGATTCCATATCCCCAGTGTAGTGTGAATCACGTCTAAGGTCACCTTCATTGATTCTTGGACACCTCCCTTATCCCAGGTCTCTGCCTCATCCTGGAGATGCCCTCCCTCCTCCCCCGCCTTCCCCCCTCTCCCACCTCCTCAACTCTGTTAATTGCAGATTTTCATTAATTTTCATGGCCATCTAGCCATATATCCTGTCCTTCCCCATACCAGATCCTGACTCCACCCCATTCCCTTTCCCATTCACCCTCCTTCCCAGTTCCCTCCCTCCATCTGCTTGATGACTATTCCCCCTTCTAAGTGAGAGTCAGCCTTCCTCACTTGGGCCTTCTTGTTTAGCATTTTCGGGTCTGTGGAGTGTAACATGGTTCCTGTATTTTGTGGCTAATATCCACTTATAAGTGAGTACAAGTGAATGTTTTGCTCTGAGAGGCTCTACCCAGCTGCTGACTCATACAGATACCCAAAGCCAAACAATAGATGGAACTTGCGGACTCATGGAAGAATAGGAGGAAGGATTTCAAGCCCCGAAGGAAATAACTCCACAGGAAGACAAACTGAGTCAACTAACCTGGACCCTTACAGCTCTTAGAATCTGAACCACCAAGCAAAGAACATACGTGGGCTGGACCTAGGTCTCCCCCACATATGTAGCAGATGTGCAGCATGTGGGTCCCAAACAGGGGCAATTCCAAAAGCTGTTGCCTGTAAGTGTAATAGGTTCTAGCTGGGCTTCCTTGTCTAGCCTCAGTGGGAGAGGAAGCACCTAGTATCTCAAGAGACTTGAAGTGTCAGGGTGGAGGGGAATGATACCTAGGGGGACCCCACCAGCTCAGGAGAAGGGGATGGGGGGAGGATTGTGGGAGGGGGTGCCCGGGAGGGGGACAGTGAGCAGGATGTAAAGCAGGTAAGGAGAAAAAAAAACATAAATAATAATAATTTAAAAAATTAATTGTTGGGTGGTGGTGGTGGTCTTTAATCCCAGCACTCAGGGAGGCATAAACAGGTGAATTTCTAAGCTTGAGACCAGCCTGGTTTACAGAGTGAGTTTCAAAAGGGCCAGGGCTACACAAAGAAATCCTATTTGGGAAAAAAAAAAAAAAAATTAGGCTTCAATGTCTGATAAAAAAAAGATAGGTGGGCGGCCAGGATACAGTTTGTACAAGTTAGGAGCTTACAAATTAGAGGCTTCCCCCACCCCCGGTTTGGACTCTCGAGCATAGCAAACCTAAATGTAAACCATCACAATAAAAAAAAAGCACTTACACATACTATACATATAATCTAAATCTAATTTCTCATTGTAAGAAAACAAAAACTGGTATTTTGGGATGAGTAGGTGGAGAGATTCAACAAAATTTAACCAGATGAGTTTGAATTTGTTACTCTGTCCCCTGCATGTAGCCTTTGCACTCCTCAAACTGGGGGCTAAATGGCAGTCTAGGTGTTTCACACTTTAATCTTAGTGCCTACTAAGGGCAAAAATATCCAGGTCTAGTGTACCCTCACTGGGATATCAACAAACAGGGAGACGACTAGAACTCAGTGCATTTCCTGCTCCTGAAAAACCGTTTCTCGACAGAATGATAAAACGGAATTTGGTCGAGATGGGGTTCCTGTCCCACCTATTTTTTTCACCCAGGCTTAAGGATACAGCAGATAGGGTAAAGGCACACAGCACCCTCTTTGCCCGGCGGGCCCAAATTGACCAGCCAATGAACTTAGGCCCTGGACCTCTTGGCCCCACCCCACAATGACATCACTTCTGCCCACCTCGGCGTCTGCGCACTATTGCATTACGGCGGAACTAATCTGGCGTCGCCTGCTTTAGCGCAAGCTGTGGTGGGGAAGAGAAACTGTGTTCTGCAGGATGCGTCATACCCGGAAGTGAAAGGCCGGAAGTGGGGTTGGACAGGTTTTCCCCAGGGGTGGGGAAGCAGAGGCCCTGGAGGAGTAGGGGAGATTAAGAAGCCAGAGCATCCTGGCCTATACTCCGAATCGTGTACCAGTTCTCTTAGATCTCAGAGGCGCAGAAAAAGGGAAGGGTGTCTCATCCCGCTTCCTAGCTTTTCGCTTTAGCCATGGCGGAGGCAGGGGCCGGGATGAGTGAGACCGTCACTGAGACAACGGTTACCGTGACAACCGAGCCCGTGAGAAAGGCGGGCAGGGGGGCAATTTAGGGGTCCGGGAGGCACTGGGAGGGGGATGGGGGTTTGGAAAGTTGGTGGGTTTGGGATCTGGGACATGTGGGGTTTACTCTTATTGGGAAAATCTCAAGGAACTAGAAATGATTGGAGCGGCTCAAATGGTTCAAGTAACTGGTCAAGGATTGTTTAATCCGCAGTTACAATTAGAGTATAGGTGTTACGGCTTGGGGTGGTGGTCTGTGTACGTAATAAACGGAAACTGGGTTAAGGAGCAAGGAAGGTATTGGGAGAACGTGAAACGCCATTTGAGAAAGCATGGTTTTGGAGGCAAACGTGCAGGACGAGTGCATACCAATAGTCATGGAATGGGTGCGTGTTAAAGCAGAGGGAATAAGGAAACAAGAAAATAAGGTGAAGGTAGTGTTTTGTCAGATCAGAGAGGAGAAAAGCAAATGAGCAAACAACTTTTGCAAAAACAAATTGCTTTCAAAGGGAGAAAGATGCGTTGGGTTTAATAATGTCTGGGTCGAAGGAGCTTAGTAGTTTAGTAATTATTACCAGAGATGCCAGAATGTTAAAGAATTAAGTGGATAGGATTAGGTAGCCCTGGGCTTGAAGATGAGAGAAGAAAGAATGAAGGCTTTCTTTGTAGGAGATATTTGTTTTATTTTGATGTGTATGTGTGAGCGTAGGCCTGAAGTCAATCTCAGATTTTCTCAGGCATGGTCTATCTTTATTTATTTATTTTTGATACAGAATCATTTTCTCTGGAGATGACCAAATAGGCTAGGCTGGCTAGCAAGAGATCTATCTTCCTTTTTTCACCTCTCCAGTACTAGAATTACAAACATGTACTACCACCACCACCACATCTGACTATTTGTTGTTGTTGGTTCTGTTCCCTTGGATTCAGGCAATCAAACTCAGGTCTTCATGATTGCAAGAAAAGAGCTTTACCAACAGAGATGAGTCCCCCCCAACCCCCAACCCTGCTTTTTTTTTTTCCCTGAGAAAAAAGCTCTACCATGTTTCAGAGGCCGTCTCAGTCTCCTAAGTGCTGAGATTACAGGCCTCAATCTCTTTAGAGAGAACATGAATAAGAGGTGTGGAGAAGAAAAGAAGGTCAAAGACTAGTCACAGGAAAGGGAGAAAATAACATTCCTGCATTCATACCACCAAGCGTAACATAGAAGAAAGAAACAGGGAGAATTGTGTCTTACTTTGCAGATTTACTGGCACCTTCCCTAGGTTAAAAATTATCTTCTTTGTATACTGTTGGTTATCGAGAGAACAGGAATCTATAATCCCCACAAACAATCTAAATACATGTCCTGTGTTGACTCCCAGCACCCTGGCCCTTCCAGGGGCATGGTGCATGTTACTGACTGAGCCAGGGAAGACAAAAGAGGAGGTTCCATGGGAAATAGGAAAAGCCTAGAGGAGGTGAGCCAGATGGGCCCACACCTCTTTAACTTTACAGGAGAATCGGAGCCTAACCATTAAACTTCGGAAACGGAAGCCAGAGAAGAAGGTGGAGTGGTCGAGTGACACTGTGGACAATGAGCATATGGGGCGCCGCTCATCGAAATGTGAGTGTGGGTGGCCCAGTATCCCTGGCCACCATGTCTCTGAGGCTTTACAGCTCTCTCTAGTTCTTGGTTGGAAAGGAAAATGGGTGGGTGTAAAACTATGTGGTACCAAGGCCTGGGGGTGGAGGTGGGGGCAAGCCATGGCCGAATGGGAGGCAGGTGCCTCTGACTCTCTGAAGAGGCAAGAGCCATGGGTATCTGAGTTCCTGGGGGAGGAGGCTAAGGCAGCTGAATTCCAAGAAAGTAGACAGAGACAGTAGTTGGGAGAGGATTTTCACACAGATCGGGTGGAAATGTAACTGACTGAATTCTATGTTCTTCGTCCTTAACTGGCTTTCTCCCTGTCTAGGCTGCTGTATTTATGAGAAACCTCGGGCCTTTGGTGAGAGCTCCACAGAGAGTGATGAGGATGAAGAGGAAGGCTGTGGTCATACGCACTGTGTACGGGGTCACCGCAAAGGACGGCGTCCTACAACCCCAGGACCCACCCCAACCACTCCCCCGCAGCCTCCTGATCCCTCTCAGCCCCCTCCAGGACCTATGCAGCACTAAATCCCTCTCACCACTCATGTGTCTGCCTGGCCCCAAATGTATCCATCTGACATGGGGACTCAACCCATGGCCTGGTCCCTTCTACTGCCCCCTTCTTTCCTCTCCTGCCTGATAGAGAAGAGGAAGAGGAGGGTGGATACAGATCCTGTAATTCTGACTTGCTGCTGTTCCAGAACCCAGGCTTCTGGGTTCTCCCAGCCCCTTCTTCCTTACAGTTTGCCCCCCATGCCTGGGATCCAGGCATCGTGGTCCGAGGCTATCCCTTTTGTTCTCACTGCCAAACTACCTGTCCTGGGATCCAGTTATCTTGGCCACCTGCACCCTCAGCTTGAGTCCCAAGCACTTCAACTGGGTTTTCAATAGTCCCAGCTTTCACTGCCAGGGCCCCAATCAGATTCCAGGCAATCTTGCACCCCTGCTCTGCGTATTAATCCTGGCTTATGGTTCCTCCACTGACGAAGTTTTCCTAAATCTTAGGTTCTTGCCTGTGGGATGTAAGGTTGTGTGGAGACCATAGGGTTCCCTGGCCCTTCCGTTTCTCTTACCCCTTCTGGCCTTCCAAAGGAGTCAGGAGAGGTCTTTGTCATTCACACCTCTAATGGGAAGTGGAACCAAAAACAGTCATGTCCTGAATATAACATTTCTGACAAAGCTGGCTGAGACCACTGACTTAGAGCCAATGATTTTCCCAGCCGTTAATCTTTGAACGTCAGCACTGGTGACTCAGGGGCTTGGGTCCCTAAAGGGGAAGAGGGAGAAAGCAAAAAGATGAGGAGACAGGCCCCTGCAGTACACTCCTACCCTTTCCTTCCTAGGCTTTGGTGTCTGCCGACCCAGGTGTCTTGCTCTCTCTCTCTCAGCCCTCCCCCACTGGTGCTGGGATCTGGGGATTGCCCTCTTGGCCTCTAGCTGTGCACAGTTCAGAGATCAGCAGAACCCATGGCACCACTTAGATCTCATTTATTGCCACAGATGCACAAAATAAATAACCCAACATTGCACAATGTGTTAAATACAGGCCCATTTATACACAAGGGAAGGATGGGGGACTATACAGAATGTTTGGGATGCCTGAGTTGCTACTAGGTTGAGAAGGGAGGTAGCACCATTAGTTCTTTTATGTGCAAGATAAAGTTCCAAAAGGGTGTTCAGTGGGAAAAGGCTACGAGCATAGGAAACAGTCATAAGTGAAGGTAGAGTGTAGACTAGCTTGCATACACGTCCCAAAAATTTATGTTTTAGGCTTCAGGTCTGAGCTGAGTGGCTTAGGCTACGGGTTAAGTGTCTTGGGAGGATTTTTTTTTTTTTTTTTTTTTTTTTTTTTTTTTTTTGGAGAATCAGAGTGGAAATGATCAGGAAGCTCCAGTCTTCCTACTGTGGATCATACCCTGAGCCTTTTGGGATTGGAGGTAAATTAGGACTGTTTCCCAACACTGGTAGTACAAACAGCCTCTTTCTCTATCCTGGCCTAGAATGGTACAGAAAGAGGACTCAAGAAAAAGGTCTTAGGTAATGGAGACTCAGAAGTAGACTGGCTTAAAGGCACGGATGTACAAGCCAGTTGAGGTTTTGATTTGGGAGAAAGAATGTGAGTGGGCAAAGGGTGCTTATTAATACTCCTGCTCCGACTGGTGCACAGACAAGGTCACTGAAATAGGTGGGGATTTCTGCACCTGACAGAAGTAGCCTCGAGGCCATCGGACTACTAGGCTAGGATAGGAGCTAGAGACCTGAGACTCAGGCTTCTCCTGGCACGATACGCAGCGGGGCGCGGGGGTCACAAGTGCAGAGCAGCGGGAAGACACGCTCCCCGAGCGGGCCCGGCGCCTGGAAGGCGAAGAGCAAGTCCAATGAGCGGCCGTCATAGAAGGCCACACGACCCCGCTCCCAGTCCAAGTCCACGCGAATGCGCTGCGGCGGGGGCCTGGCGCCACCTAGCAGAGTGGGCTCTGGGGCCGTGAGTGCCCACAAGCGGCCGCCGCGGCCTTCCACGGCCCATATAGCCTCGGATGGGCACAGCTTGATGAGGCCCTTGCGCGTCACGGACTCCCCGGCAGCGCCCACGGCATAACTGCTCTCTCCTGCGTTCTCATCCTTCGCTGTAGAGTCTCTGAAGGACCCGCTTTCCGCGGTCTCCACCTCCCAGCAGTGGCGGCCTGACGCGAATCCCTGGGCACCCAGCACGGCCAGGAGTTGATCGAAGCGCGCCGGGCTGTCCAGCGGCGCAGGCGTTCCGGGTGGAGCCAGACTCACGCCGCGGTGGTCAGATGAGATGAGCAGATCCCGGTGTGCAGTGCGAGGATCAAGCGTCAGGTCAGCTGCAGAAGAGGAGGAACATCACATGAGAAGTTTTTTAAGTCGGGAGAGAGAAGGGTGGAGAAGAGGTATGGAGGGTACTTAGAAGACGTCCTTGAGTCCCCCTCGCAGCTCAAAGGGATCGGAAGAGACTAAGGCACAGAGCCACTTTGTGCTCTGATGCACCACTTTTGTTGAACTGGACTTGGACAAGAGCCATTCTGGTCAAGGAACCCAGAGTGGAGTCCTAGGGGGAGACTGGCTTGTGGTGTTTGTGGAAGAAGAATGGCTGATGGGACTTGGAGGGAGAATGAGGACTAATGTTTGAATCTGCAAGCCGACTGGACTGTGGTGGCTTTAATCCCAGCACTTGGGAGGCAAAGAGGGCAGAACTCTGTGAGTTCGAGGCCAGCCTGTATAGCAAGTTCCAGGCCAGTTAGGACTACATAGTAAGACCCTGTGTCAACATCGACACAAAGCAAAAACCTTGAATCTTCGGCATCTGGGAGGGGTATGGGAGCCAGGTCAGCAAGACTACAGAGAGAGACTGATACCTGAGAGAGACTGATACCTGATAGGAACCAGAGTGACTAAAGGAAGGGCAAAGGGTGGAATCCAAGGTATCCAGTAAAACTAGCTCATTCACCTTCACAGGACAGGCCCATTTCTATAAGAGATGTTGTCAGAGGAAGTACAGAGATTGCCTAAGGGACCAGAAAGAGTCACTGGCCTTGTGGGTATGGGGTGCTTTAAGGAAATACTTCTGGATTAGGAGCTAGAAGCAATTTGGATTAAATGAGATGGAAGGGTGACTAAGGAGTGAAACATCTGGAGAGTTACCTTGGGAATGCACACAGAAAGGTAGAGGAAATAAATGCTGGAGTCCTGACCCCTGTTCAAGAATGGAAGGGAGTGGAAGCAAGGATTCCTCAGAGAGATCTTGTACTGTCTAGAGGTACATAAAAGCATGAGGGAACGTGGCTGAGACCTGAGGAATTAAGGATATTGTTCCGGGTTACACTGTGCCTCCTGTCCAGACATGGAGTTACATATGCATAGCCTCAGCACATTAGAGGCAAAGACAGAGGGACTAGAGGTCCATGCCAGCCTGGGATACATAGAAAGACACTCTTTAAAAGGGGCGGGATGTCAATTTTGTTCCCCAATTTTCTGAATTTACCTTATGGGGGAGGGAAGATTTTCACAAAGGTAATCAAGTAAAAAAAAAATGAGATTATTACAGTGGGCCCTGATGCAGTATGATTTCTACCTTAAAGGGGAGAGGAGACACTTGCACACAGAGACAGGCACCTAGAAGGAAGCCCAGGTAAGACCATCTGTGGACCAAGGAAGTGCTGAGACTTCCAGAAGCCAAGAGAGAGACAGATTTCTCCTTAGCCCTCAGACTTCTGTCTCTAGACTTTGAAGTGTGGGTGGCGGCGGTTGAAGCCCCTGTTTGTGGTACTTCATTATTTCGGCCGTAGGAAGTCAAAACTGATACCAAAGGGGACTTGAGCATTTTCGAGAGCTAAGAGGGAGCAGACAGAGCATAGATTATGATCCACTCCCTTCCCTCCTCACCTGTCAGCCTGTGAAGCATGTTTTTTACCACGGGGTAATCTTCAGGGAGATCCTCCTCTGAGTGAGGTGACTTGGGTGCTGGGACATCAAATCTGGAGAGATGAAGGAAGGATCAGGAAGTTATTAGCATCTCTGCATTTTTGACGCTGCTTCTGATGATCCCGATTCCTAACCCACTCACTTTTCACAAAAACAGGCAAGGCTACACTCCAGAAAGCCTGTTGCTAAGTGGAGGTAAAGATACTGGCCTGGAGAGAAAGTCGTGGCTACGGCTGTAGGTAGTGAAAAGGAAGAAACAAACAAAAATGGAACTCACCGTCTCCATGTCTTCCTCATATCCTGGTAGGGGCAGAAGAAAACATGGGTGTGAGTTCACACAGTGGGGCATCTTCCCCTCCGCCTCAGGTGAGCTCTGACTGCTTAATACCCTCCCGAACCTTTTAAAACCATCTCTCTTAACCCTCCCCCCCCACACACAATACCCCTGCCTTCTCTGCTTCATTTTTCTCTTTGGTTCTCCCCTCTTCTTTTATACTCTTTACATCTGCCTACTCCAAAACCACTTTCTCCTCAAGCTCCTAGCTTCATTCAAACTGTCATATGCCTTCTCCGTCCTTCACAGCCTCAACATAACTACTTCTTACCTCTTGTTTAATCTCCCCAAGGCCCACGCTCTCTTTCAGTAGTGTTATCCTTCTTTAGTTTCCGGGGTGTATTCCAGACAAATGTCCACCCCTTCACCACAAAAAGGAGACACACACCCATATTCCTTAAGCTAAGAGTTGTTATATAAAAGCCTAATAATAAAGCTGCTTTCCTTCTTGTCTTAAAAGCTCAGTGGCGTTTATTGGGCTCTTTGTTTTATTATGTCTCTGTACCCTCAGGCCCCTGAACTCAGAAGTGTCCCAAGAGGCCCTACAGAGAGCCATAGCAGCCGGAAGAGGGCGCTGGATTCTCTACCCCTTCAAACACTGGGTTTCCTCCATTCCTCTTTTCTGATGCCCGGAGAGGATGGCCAGGAAGGCCAGTATGGCAGGAAGAAGAGAGGACGGCAATTACACCTAGACTAATTAGGTCTGTGAAGCCTTCAAAGGGCAGAAGCCAGACCCAGGACAGGAGCGCTGCTAAGGAAAAAAAAAAAAGCCAGATGAATGGTCTTGAGGTACCCCAGGAATAGTAGTGGTTGATGTCTAAGGGGCTCAGGGAGGGCCTAGCGGGAAAACTTTTATGGCTGCAAAGTGGAGACTAGCAAGAGGCCTGCCAGCTGTTCACCCGGACCTAGCCTCCACCTGTTTCCGCCTGTGCCTGGGGATCTGGGAGGAGCTGAGGACAATAACAACCCACAGTTCGGCTAGGGCTTGTTAGGGGAAGGCATTTTGCCCTTTACACACACACACACACACACACACACACACACACACACACACACACACACACGTCTCCTAATTTCCCACCTTTCAACTTCTGTTTTTTCTGCACCCAATGTCAACCTTGGCTCCAGTGATTCTCTGTTCATTCGGTCCTAATCTCCACCTTCATTGGGCTCCTCCTTTACCTAACCCGGGTGACTGCACTCCACTCCCCTTTCTGGCTCCCACCCCTGCTCTGCAGGAGGTTTCTGAGATCACTAGGGGGCTCAGCGTTCTAAATGCCACCAGCGTGTTTCTGCCTCTACAACCTCTTCCCTCCAACTCTGACAAGGCTTTATCCAGCCTCCTCCTCCCCCCCCCCCCCCCCCCCCCCCCGCTCCTTCCAGCCTGTCCTACCTCCCTTTCTCAAACCATTTGGCCAGTCTTTTTCTCTCCCTCCCCTTCCCCTTCTCCCTCCCTTTCTTAAAATTCTTATTTAAAATTCCTTCCTTTTCTATGTAGCCATTTCTGTACAGGAACTCTCTATGTCTACCAAACTGAATTTGAGCAATCCTCCTGCCTCCGCTTTCCTAGTGCCAAGCTGTCTGCTACCTACATTTCCATTAGGGCTTCAGAGAGAAAAGCATGACTCCCACCTTTGCTAGGACACCCACAAACCTCTTCTTCATCAACAACCAGACAGAACCCGTGAAGGCGAATCGCCTTACCTCTCCATGGGGATCCAGGCAACCCATGGTGGGGATGCGGCCGCCGCGTCGTCTCCCGGCCCGGGCCCCGGGCTCCGCCAGTTTCTCACGCAGCCCACGACTGATGCGCACCTCCACAGCCAGTCGCACGTTGGACCTCAGGCTGCGTCTGGGGCACGGCTGGCCACAGCAGGGGCAGGAAGGGGGCGCCGCCTCCGAGCCGGGCGCCGCCGGGGCCCCCCAGCAGCGCGCCAAACACGCACGGCAGAAGCTGTGCTCGCACGCCAGCAGGACTGGGTCCTCGAAGGGGCCCCCGCACAGCGGACACGTCGCCAGCTGCTCCAGACGCTCCACCAACCCCGGGCCCAGCTCGGGAGCCTCCATGGAAAGCAGGGGTCCCGACGCACCCTAGTCCTCAGTCGCCCCCGACCTCGCAAGTGACGGACCACGCCCGCTGCGTGCTGACTTGACGCCCCTTGCTGCACCTCCCTCATTCACTTCGCACCTCCTATCTACCCGTCTCCCTGGCTGCCTCGGCTACCCAGATCGGACTCAGAGCGTCTCCTCACCACTTCAGGTTTTATAGGGAGGGAGGAGGCCCCGTGCAGGAGGTAAACAGCAGACCTTGCGTAATGCCTCATCTGGTTCTCCCGCTTCCCTAGTAGGGTTTGGGGGAGCAGGGTGTGGAGACTGAGACACCTAGGTTCTAGAACCTAGGAGGTGAGCACCAAGGCACGTGGGCAAAGTAGCACTGTTGGGTTTGGTAGCCTCTCCCCCATAAGTGAGCCCCTTAAGAGTATGAATCTTCCCCTTTGGCCTGTGGTGTGCTTTTGGTGGGCAGGATGCCCAGACTCGCTCTTGGCATGTGTGCCCACATTGCCAGGACATGAGTCATCCCAGGTGGCTGGCACACCTACATCTGGGGGTTGGGGGCCCGGAAGCTTGGGTCTTGGACTGTGTGGCTTTGGCAGGCCTCTGAGTGTTGGCGTGTGGTTGTCACTCCTGGCGCCTCTCTGCCTTCTATCTTCCTGCCTTGCCTATTAAGGTCTGGGGACACACAGGCTTCTGGAGGAGAGCTGGAAGCAGGTGCCTACACACTCCTGCCCCTTAAGTTCAGACTCTGCATCCTCATTCATTTCCACCACCACCCCTGCCTTGTTTTCATTTTCTCTATGCTTTTCCTTTGTGTTCTTATTTTCAACTTTCTTGTTCCCTTTCTCTTTGTACCTGACAATTACCTATTTCAACTGATCTCAGAGGCCCAGAGATTCCCATTAAGGGAATCAACTTACCTGTTTGTTTATTTTAAAGTTAAATGTCAGATCCTGGGAGCTCCCTTCTGCCTTCATTTCTGATCTATCCTTTTATCCCTCTCTTACCTCTAACACCATCTCTTCCTCCTCTCCTCTCTTTCTGTTCTCTCCTCTTCCTAGCTCCCCTTTTTCTTTTCCAAGCCTTTCTGCCTGGGTATATTTGGGAATTTCTGAAAGAGCTTCTGTTTGTCCCCACATGTGACCACATACACTGTTGCATATGTATCATGATCATTGGTGTCCAACTCCTATGTGCACAAGCCTATAGACAGATACACTCATACAGTACAGGCATCACAAACATAGCCCAGTAGTCTCGTAACATTGAACATCAGGAGATTGTTGAGGGACAGATGGACATACTCAACCAAAACATGCAGAGAGGGACCTTGTCATTAGTTTTATTGTTGATGGTAATAACAAAACAAGGCATCGGGGCTTTACAGAGCAGCAGCACTTTATTAGACACCCCCTCCAGGCACCCTTCTTCCTCCCCCACAGTTACTAGAGAGGTACTCAAATGTGACACCATGATAAACCTCCACAAACAAATACAAACCTCCCAGTTCAACATCAGCATACACCAGCAAAATATGAGGCTGGGTATGATGGTGCATGCTTGCAGTCCCAGAACTCGGGAGCATGAGGCAAAAGGGTTGCCATGAGTTCTACGCCAACTTGGGCTACATGTAACAATCTCTCAAAAAATAACCATCATTCCAACTTAAAAAAAAAAAAAAAAAAAGACCTAACACGATCTAAGTCTGTTTCACAAAAGATGCATTTCTATGCAGGTAAAAATGATACCATGCCACGCAAGATGCTTCATCCTAGAAACTAAAGAAGACATCGCCTTACATAGAAATGGAGGATTAGTTTGAGGTTGTACTATGTTTGATAATAAGTTGAGCTTAAAGTGGGGAGACTATTCCAGAGTACATAGGTGCGTCCACTGTAAACACAAGCATTCTTAAAAGTGGACAGCGAGAACAGAGAGGACAACGAGAGAGCTAGTAGCACCAGAAGTTTGCAGACTGACATTGCTGGCGCACATATATATCATATAATTATATATATATAAATAATTTTTACGGATGTGTATAAGTCTGTATGAAAGTATGCAGGGGAAGGTCATAGCAGCCAGAGGAAGTTATCATGTTTCTTGAAGCTGGACTCAAAGGCAGTTGTGAGTCACCCAGTGTGGGTGCTGGGAACCTAACTCAGGTCTTCTGCAGAAGTAGCAAGTACTCTGTGCTGGCTAGTTTTATGTCAGCATGACACAAGCTAGAATTGCTGGAGAGGAGGGAGCCTCAGGTGAGAAAATACCACCATAAGATTCGGCTATTGGCAAACCTGTAGGGCATTTTCATAATTATTGATCCATGAGGGAGAGGCCTTCACATGAGGGAGGTGGGCTGGTGGTCCTGGGTTCTATAAGAAATTAGGTGAAAGAAGCAAGTCAGTGAGCAGCACTCCTTCACGGCCGCTGCATCTGCTCCTGCCTTCAGGTTCCTGTCCTGCTTGAGTTCCTGTCCTTACTGCTTTTGGTTATGAACTGTTATTTGAAAGTGTGGGCAAAATAAACCCTTTCTTCCCCAAGTTGTTGTTCGGTCATGGTGTTTCACCACAGCACTAGTAACCCTAACTGACACTCACACTATTAACCATTAAATCGTCTTTTCAGCCTCCATACATTGCTGGCATTGACAACTGAGGAAGGAAGCCATGATGCAAAGAAGCAGCAAAAACTAAGAGAAGGGATTATCCACTCAATAATGCATTAGGAGCCGTGTCCTGCTGAGATCTTAATTTTATCCCAGTGAGGGCCTTTACAGATGTATAAACTAAAGAATTAGAAGACAGCAAATTTGGGGGCTGGAGAGATGGTTGCACAGTTAAAGGTGTCTGCTACTCTTCCAGAGGACCTGAGTTAGGTCCAGAGCACATAACAGATGACTCACAACCAGGTGTACCTCCAGATCTTCTGGGCACCCACACATGTGGCATATATTTACACACACACACATACACACACACACACACACACACACACACACACACACAAAGAATTTTAATTTTAAAAGATGAGCTAGGGATGTGGCTCAATGGTACAGTGCTTTCTTTGAGTGTACAAGGCTCTGGGTTTGACCCCCCAGCAGTGCAATAACAAACAAAACAATTGTGTGTTAAAAACATTAAACTTTGTGGTAAGTTTATTGCAGAAGCTGTAAGAAATTAATATACTCACTAGTCCTTTCTCATTATATCTTGTCTTTGGGGGTCTGTATTTGTGTGTTTGTTATTGTTGACTTTATTTTGTTGAGACATAGTCTTTCTGTGTAGCCTCAGGATGACCTAAATTTGCTATGTAGCTCTTAATAGCCTCAAACTTAAAGTCATCTTACCACAGCCTAGTTGAATGCTAGGATCACACGTATGTGACATCATACTAAACTATGTATGTCTGTTTTATTCTGATATCTGGATTTTACTGCTTTTCTTCACTGCCTTGTTAGTCCCCTTTGTCTCCTGTTCTCTTCCTCCTCTTCCTCCTCCCCCTTCCCCCTCCTCTTTCTCCTCCTGCTCCTCGTCCTCCTCCTCCTCCCCCTCCTCCTCCTCCTCCTTCTTCTTCTTTTTTATAAATCAGGGTCTCTATGTTTCTAGCTGTCCCAGAACTTACTATGTAAAGCATGCTGGCCTTAAACTCACAGAGAATCAGCTTGTTTCTGCCTCCTAAGTGGGACATTAAAGGCGTGTGCCACTATCCTCAGCTGGATTATTTCATTAAATCGACTCTATTCCTACCTTCAACATCTCTTAACAGAGTTCTTTCTGGATCTGGGCCTCGAGTTCTAGAAAAACACTTCTGAGTCCCTTCAGTCCAAGTGCCTTGCCATGGCCTTCAAGGTCTTCTCTTAACAGTGCTTCATTCACAGCCTTGTTTGGACCAGAGAAACCTAAGTTTCTAATTCCCTGGGTGATACCTCCAAACAATGAAGCAGAACCAACCTGTGGACATGAGTGACCGACATCACCAACCTGTGGACATGAGTGACTGACATCAGCAGCTTTCAGCCTCTTGCAGGATGTCTTGCATCATGAGTCTGCAGTAGACCCGCCCCTCCTGCTTTGTTCTTCTGCTCTGGCTGCAGAGTTTTTCAGTTTCCTGTTCCTTGAACGTTCCAAGGCAGATCTAGATGTATAGTCTCAGCACTTACTGTTCCTTCACGTTAGAGAAAGCTTCAAATATATCTCCCCATCATCTCATTCAGGTCTCAACACAAAGGCAACATAGTCAGAGAGGACTCTTGTTCTCCAGTGTTAGGGTTGGATGCCATGGCTTTACACCTGCTGGGTAAGTAATTTATTGTTGAGCTACATTTCCAGCCTGAGCTAAGGCTCCATCCATTAGTATTTATCTATTTATTTTAAAATTAATCTATAGATGTGTGTGCCTACATGAGTTTATGTGCACATATTCACAGGTGCACAGAAGCCAGAAGCTGGCTGATCCCCCTGGATCTGGACTTATAGGAGTCTGGTGGAAACCAAATCCTAGCCACTACAAGAGCAATAAGCTCCCTTACCCACTGAACTGTATACCTAGCCTCAATACCACATACATTTCAAGTCATTTTTCTCAAAGGGATTAATTATCTTTTTATCTTCATCATCTTTATCTTGGTCTCCAATACTCTATTTACCTGTTTTTACTTCTATCCAACAGATGACAAGCCCCACAGGAGCAGGAATGTAACCTTCATGTTCGAGACTGTCTGACACACACCTGGCCGGATGCCCAGCACAGTGTCTCAATGTCTCTACTCAGTTGTTGGATTACTCACTGTCGATTGGGCAAAGTGAGAAGATCCTCCTTTGAATGACTACTTATCCCATCTAAATGCTAGACAAAGACACTCTTATCAATTAGTCGCCCTTCCTCATTGTTAGGTGCTAGGGATGGAGCTGAAGAATGCTTGGCTGATAGGAGAACTGGAGCTCATTCTGTTGCAGAAGCACACAGCCAGCTGCTGCTTCCCTTCTGTAGCCAGGTGGCCAGGACTTCCTCAACCTTCACAGCCTGCTTTCCAAATGTTCATACCTGATGGTTCTCGGACGTGGGTAAAGGAAAAGGCATCTGGGCCTGGACTCTGCCAGGAACATTCTGCTCCTCAAGACCTTCTCCCTCCCTCTCTGTGTGCCCTAATGAGTTTACCTTATTAATGACCCTCTGATCCTCCCCAGAGTTCATTCTGTGACCATAAACGGACAGTGGAGTTGAGTGTGTGTGTGTGTGTGTGTGTGTGTGTGTGTTGGCTTGGCTTGGCTTGCTCCAGTTGACTGTAACAGAATCCTGCCCCTTCTTAAAGCAGGTGTCTTCTACACAACTGTTCCCACCCCTTTCAGGATGCCTACTTATGGTGCTGTCTTACAGCACAGTACCTCTGCTTGCTACTGAGGAGTGTTAGAAGTCAGACAGGCCCCTTCATTTTCTTTCCCCTTCCTGTTTTTTCTTCACTCCTTTTGTTTATCCCTCAATCTGTCTTTCCTCTGCATCGGTAACATCTCATCTTTTTAAAAAATGTCTCTATGTGTCTAACTAAGCCTTCAAGGAGGGGAGGTAGGCATGAAGAGGTGTTTGGGAGAATGATCATAGAACAGTCATAGTCCCTGCCCTTAGAAAGTATGATAAGGCAGGTAAAGTATATCCATCACTACCCCAAATCTATCATTACTAAATTAGGGAGTGTAACAAGACAGATAAAGTGTCTCCATTTCCAAGTATGCTGGGGTGAGCTGTGGATTGAGAGTCCTTTCTGTAGACAGATCAAACAGGAGGAAGTGATTTCAGAAAATCTTCCTGGAGGAAATGACCTGTAAATGGGAGGGCTGAGTCAAAATGAGAGGACAGTTGGGGGGGGGGAAGACTGAACAAAAAATTTTTCTACTGAAAGTGGCAAAAAAAGACCTAGGAGAAAAAGAATAAAAAACAGCCAATACTACAATCCTTTCTCAACTCCCATTCATGGTGGTCTTCCCTTCAATTACACCTCAATAACTGCTCATTTTAAAGAAAAGAATGTGCAGCCTTCAGTGTTCTCTAGTATACTTGGAAAATCTCTGGATCAACTGTTGTAAGGGCTCAGAGCAGACTCTCTCCCAACTGATGTGTGGCTTCAGAAGGGCTGAGATTGAGGGGCGTGCATTGAAGGGCACATTCTTTCTCTCATTTGCTTTCTTTTCTGTCCCCTCTTTACAAATCTTCCCTTCCTCTTTTGAGCAATTCCTTTCTCTCTTCAGTGTTTTCTGGCTCTTCCATTTTCCACGGCCTCTTAGCAGTATATCTTTTAAGCGCTGAACATTTTCTCACTCACACCGCATCATTCAAGAACGACCCCCTGCCTCCCCCCCCCACCCCAGCCCAGAGCTCCCAGAGACTAAACCACCAACTGAAGAGTACACATAGAGGGAGCCATGGCTCTAGCTGCATATGTAGAAGATGATGGCCTATGTGGCATCAATGGGAGTCGAGGCCCTTGATCCTGTGAAGGCTCTATGCCCCAGTGTAGGAGAATGCTAGGGCGGTGAGGTGGGAGTGGAGTGGAGTGGGTGAGTGGGTGGGGGAATACCCTCATAGAAGCAGGAGGAGGGGGAATAGGATAGGGGGTTTGCAGAGGGGAAACTAGGAAAGGGGATAATATTTGAAATATAAATAAAATAAAATAACCAATAAAAAAAAGAATTGGAAAAAAAGAACTGTTCTCTCTCTCTCTCTCTCTCTCTCTCTCATTTATTTATTTACTTATTTATTTTTGGTTTTTTAAGACAGGGTTTCTCTGTGTAGCCCTGGCTGTCCTGGAACTCACTCTGTAGACCAGGTTGGCCTCGAACTCAGAAATCTGCCTGCCTCTGCCTCCCAAGTGCTGGGATTAAAGGCGTACGCCACCACTACCTGGCAAGAACTGTTTTCTAGATACCCAGTGTATTCCTACCACTGTTGGAGGAGATGGGGGTACAAAGCAGAAGTCAGACATGGTTTCTTGTCCTTGGGCAATTTAAGTTGTATTGGCAGGAACTAATAATAAGCAAGTAAACAGATAAATTAGCAAGATAATTATAGATTATAATGCTCTGAGGAATATAAAGAGGGTAATATACCAGGAATTAACTGGAGGAGGCACAGAGTAGCTTTATTAGGATAATAGATGGAGCTCTGCTGATGTTTGAGCTGAGCTCTGACAGATGAGAGGGACCCATAGTGAGAAGAGCTGAGGAAAAATCATCTTGGTAACAGCAGCCTTGTAACTGACCAAGAAGGTTCAACATGGGATAGGAGAGATGCCAGAAGCAGTATCTTAGGGTCAGGATAAGAACTTTGCTTTGTTCTGAGCCTTAAGTGGAGGTATTATCAGGCTCAGGTCTTCTGTATCTAGAAACTCATTCTTCTTTAACCTCTCCATTCCATTTTCTAATTCTGGGTTTTCCATGCCATTTACACACAAGGTGGACATCTCTCTTTCATATCCACCTCATTGTCATCTTCCAAATAAACCAATTTGTCACCTTCCCAGGGTCTTTCTAAATGTACTACATGTAGCTGATTTAATCTGCCTCCCAATCATTCAAGATCATAACTGATATGTAAGTGGAAAAACCTTTCTAATTTTCATCCTTTGGGAGTGAAGGAGTTTCTGTCTCCTAGGCAGCTGTTTCAGATATTCATAGCATATGGTATGCCCAGTGTTGAAATCCAGCAATCACAGGAAACAGAAGAAGTAAAGAAGTCTATGCTTGGTCTGGAGAGATGGCTCAGTGGTTAAGAGCCCAAAGTGCTCTTCCAAAGGTCCTGAGTTCAATTCCCAGCAACCACACGGTGGCTCACAACCATCTGTAATGGGATCTTATGCCCTCTTCTGGTGTGTCTGAAGACAGAGTGTAATTATATAAATAAAATATTAAAAAAAAAAGTCTGTGCTCAGTGACATTGGATTTGAGGGACACTCAACAGGGCTGGAGATGGGAGCCCAGGGACAGACACAGCTATTTGTCAAATATGTATAAGGCTCTGGGTTCAACCAGAATCATAAAAGAAGAAAAGAGCATGGGCTGTTAAACAACCGTACATGAGATGAAGCAATGTGACCTGTATCATCAGGCTTGGGGTAGGAAGCAAAAGCCCAGTGGGCGTTCTGAAGAGCAAGAGACTTAACTCAGGGAACTGATGATAAAGCCACTGAAAGGCATGGAAAATTCAAAGTCATGAGGTCATAACTAGATCCTAAGCGTCTTAAGGGACACTTTGTGATCAATCCCCACTGCTCAGAACTTGCGGGTACTTCTAGCACAGCACACCCTGTCCCACTGCCCTGCCACCGATCTCTCATGACTACTGACTGGGACTTGTCCATCTTCTTCTGAAGGGCAATGACTTCTTCTGTGCTTCTGCTTTTCAAACTCACGCAAGTTCATCTATTTGGGCTAACTTTAATTTATATCTAGGAGTTCTATCCTCCAAGAACTTATGAGAAGTAAAGTGTTGTACTTTCTAATTTCTTCAACTAAAAGAATACTGCGGTAACCACATAATCTAAGGTTGGAAATAAGAAATAAGGCATCTTGTTCGGTTTGAATTCCAGATAATGAAGATTTTAATATAGGTGTTCTGGAAATATTACCCGGAACATATTTGTATAAATAAACAGTCATTGTTCATCTCCAAATTCAAATTTAAATAAAAGCCTGTATTTTCATCTGTTTTTTATTTGATTTGTTTGTTACAACAGGGTCTTGCTATGCATCCTTGACTGCTATCCATCTCAAGATCCTCCTCAGTCTCCCAAATGCTGAAATTACAGGCATGAGCCACCATGCCTAGCAGTTATTTGATAAATCTAAGAATTCTACAAGTATGTAGCACAGAGGCTTATAGAAGAGACCCTTTTCTAAGGAGGTGACACCAAGGAGAGATCTGGGAGATAAATAGTCCATCCTATGCAAGAAGGAAGCAGGGAATTTCAAGGGAGAGAGACCAGATTTGTACAGATCCAGAGGCAAGAACACTGGGCTAGTAAGCAGAGCTGGTGGACAATGAGCAGGATATAAAGATTATGATTTGAATAATAATGAGGACTTAGGCAAAGGGCAGATATTAGGTTCTGAGGAGTCAAGGGAGACAAGGATGGGAGAGACCAACCCCTACATGTTGATAGCAGCCCTCAGAGTAACGTGAGGTGGTCCGTCCTGAAGACAGAAAACATTCCAGTAGTTCAGGAGAGAGATGTTGGCTTGAAGGAGTAGGAGCCGATGAAGCTGGAATAAGCAGGTTGATCTGAAGCATAATTTATAGATAGAACTGACCGTGTGTTGGAGTAAGCTTCAGAGGTTAAGGAAAATGAAGGTTATTATTTTTTCTTTCTTATTAGGTCTTCTTTTCCTCTCTCTCTCTCACACTTTCTCTCTCTCTTTCTTTCCTTGAGACATGTTTTCTCTACATATCCCTGGCTATCTTGGAACTCACTATGTAGACCAGAGTGGCTTCAAACTCGAAGAGATCAATCTGTCTCTACCTCCTGAATACTGGAATTAAAGGCATACCCTGAAAGAGACGGGTTCTTAATTCCGTATCCACACCAGTGCTATGACTGAAACACTTATAACTGAAAGCTCTTAATGAACTTTAGCCCTCTGGATGGACTGGAGAGGAGAGGAGAGGAGTAGTAAGAATTCCTGTTTCTGTCAGACAACTGTAAGGACCGTGTCCTTCCAGTGAAATATTCTTTAGTGTGCCCTCACAGGCTCTGCTGTTCCATTTCCTGAGTATCCACTTTACAAACCCACCGCATAAAATTTTTTACTTGATGAATTATGTCAACACTCAGAAAATTTCAAATTTGAGGGCATTTGCAATTTTAGATTTTTTTTTTTTTTTTTTTTTTTGGATTAGGAATGATAATGACCAATCTGTATCTTTCTTCCTGGGAAGGAGGACAAGGAATGTTGGGCATGGCACCTTAATTACAATTTCAGTAGGTAGTAAACAAAGCTTGGAAGAGGCAAGAGGAGGAGTTAATTGCTCATCTGCAGGAAGCCTGTCAGGATGGAGGGAAAGACAAGCAACAGCTCTGAAGCAGAAGCTGCTGAGGAATTAGGATTGGCTGTAGCAGAGGAAACAGAGGTTACCTGAGGCGGAGCCTTGACTTGACTGTAAGGACTTTCTTTAGTGGGGGTGGGGTGATGGGATGGAGCCAACTGGTGGAGTTGTCAGTTGGACTGGATGTGATGTGAGAGCAGATGAGTTGAGAAGAATCAGATTGGCCTAGGATCAGGGAGGATGTGGCTATCAGCTTAGGTGAGGAAGTCAAATGTTAAGGGGTTAAAGAGGTGGCTCAGGGACTGAGAGAATGGGCTTCAGTTTCCAGAACCCAGACTGGGTGGCTCACAACTACCCGTAACCCAAAGATCCAATAGCTCTGTAGGCATCTTAACTGATGACATGGTACACATATAGACTAGCAGGCACATATACACATAAAATTCTTTAACAATCAGTGTTTAAAAAAAAAAAAAGTTACAAGACTAAACTAGACATGGGTGGCTGAGAAACTGAGACAGGAGCCATTGCTGAGAGTTAGAGGCCAATGTGGAAAATACAGTAAGACCTTGGAAGGAGGAGAGGGAGAGAACTGAGATAATATAGTGGGTACTTGATACAGCTGTGTGATGACATCTGTGGAATCCATCAATGTGTTCAGTGACTATACAACAAAGAGTTAAAGATTGGGTATGTGAATCTGGGTTTGTCTGTCATGAAGTATGCGCCCCTGAATATGCCATTATGGGTAGCGGTGAAACCAAAATAGTCCCTATTAACATTAACCATTTGTAATTTTCAGATGTTTTAATTTTTTTCCTGCTCTCTTACCTGGTTCACAAGAGTCTAAACATCTCCTTTATTGTAAGGAACCTGGAGGGCAGGCAGAATAGCAAGCTCATTTGCACAAGATCAGAGTCAAAGTCGGCCTTAGGGACACAGCAGACAACAGTGCTCCTGCTCCCATTATGTTAAACCTTGACTCCTGACTCCCAGGAATATAATGACTCAAACAACAGGGACTTGGGTTGTGAGTCAGAAACAAGAAAGGAACATGAAGCAGAGAAGGCTGGCTGGAGAAAGAGGCGGTAACACAGAGAGTGACCTAGAAAAGCCTCTTGAGCTGAGGGCCAGTCTATCTATGCGCTTCTGGGTCTTGGCCCAAAGAACCAACTCTCCTTCCCTCTTTCCTTCCTCTTCCCTGATGACTTGTCACCAAAGTATCACAGGCATGCTGTTGGCATCCAGCCTGGTAATTAGTGCAGGAGCCTCTCCCTTTGACTTCCTCTAGAGCCAAGCCTCCAGAGATCCCCCTCAACTCACCCCTCCAACCCTGCCCAATCCTATGTTGTATCTCTGGAAGTAAACATTGGCCTCAGGACCTGCCTAGGCCTCTCAGATCCCCTCCAGGATCCCCTCCTGGCATAGAGATGGCATCTGGCATCCTTTTATCTACCATCTCAGAACACTTTTGTTAGCATCTTTGAAACCTGAGTTTGGTAGCTGTGTCCACACCCATGCTGCTCCTTATGCCAGGGGAGCATGAGAGGCATGAAGAGTAGGAGGGATTTCAGAGAAGCAAAGGAAATGGAGCTTACAAAAGCTTGTGAGATGGTTTGAACAAAGCTGTGAAGAGCTGCTACTGGGAGGAGAAAGATGAGGTGGACACTGAGAAGGGACTTTGCGAAGTGAGTGCCCACCAAGGCAGATGGAGAGCAGGAGGCGAGAAACAACCACACCAAAGACAAATCCAGCACCAGCGGGGAGAAGAGTCTGGCAGTGGTTGGATCTGGGAGGGAATTGTTACAGTTGGAGAAGAGGCGACAGTGTTTCATATTGCTACAGCACCTTCAGTCTTCATTCCACATTAGTCATGGATATCATCACTCCCATTTTAGAGATCACAGATGGAGGAACCTAGGCTGAGAAAGGTGACATGAATCATGTAGCTAGTAAGAATGAGAATTCTAGCTCATTCCCTCTGGGGAGAAGCTGACTGGATGAGCGCTAGCCCAGTAAGAGACTTTGTTTCCGAAAACAAGATGGCTTTGTTTCAAAACAAGAGACTTTGTTTCAAAAAACAAGCTTCTGACAGGTAAGGTGGTACACACACACACACACACACACACACACACACACACACACACAGGTCAGCCAGGGCTACATAGAGAAAACTTATATCACAAAACAAATTTTAAAAATAGGATATTTATCTTTTTTTTTTTTTCCTATTACAGCAGTGTCTGCTAAAGGGGGAGACTAGACATCATCCTGTCCCATCACCACCACCACCACCACCACCACCACCACCACCACCACCACCACCACCACCACC
>JANHMN010000019.1:11121333-11156397 GCA_030674055.1 Rhabdomys pumilio | reverse complement strand
AGGCCGACCTCACAGGACTGCCCAGCTCCTGTCTGTGCAGAGGCCTGCCCTGCAGTCATGAGCCACTTAGATGTCAACTTTTCTATGACCGACCAGTAGATTCCCCCCCCCCCAGGGATAGCTGTCTGTGAGTGGCTGTCATTTGGAGCCAGAGATGTGAGCCCAGAAGTCATTCATAGGCTTCACTTTCAGATGGCTACTTCTGAGGCCACACCTACCACGTAGGTCTCGCCTGCTCTTCTTTCCCAGGACTCCCAGAATTCTGCCTCCCAGAACCTGTGACCAGAGGAGCTCCTAGGAGACCCCAGAATGTGGGGCAAGGGCAGGGCAAGCACTGAAAGTCTAAGTATTTCCCTGAATTACCCTGATGGAATGTCTTTAGGTCCTGAGAAAAGATGAGGTCTGGAAGGGAAGAGGCTACATCCAGGGTAACAGGGACTGTAGGAATATAAAGAGAAGGACAGTGTAAATCCCAAAGACGAGGAGGAGAAAGACCACTACCCAAATTATCATAGCCAAGTTAATTAAAGCAAGCTGTTTTGTTCGTGTTCATGGGCTGCCTCCCTTTAAGGCAGGGTTTTAGTGGTCAAGAGTGGATGTGAAGAAGACAAGGCTCAGAGATAGGAATTTCCAATAGGTGGGATTACAGGAGCAGAAAAAAAAAAAAGTTCCCCCCCCCCCCCCAAAAAAAAAAACAAAGGCATGTTTGCAGAATAGGCACGGCAAGGTAGTCTTGACAACAGGCAGTCATAACAAGGTAGTCATAGGCGGTCACGTAAGTTTCTGGAACAAGGATAGGGTTGCAAGATGGCTATAAGTAACTTTTTAAAACAAACACACAATTGCCGTCCTGGGACAGGCAGTACAGAATCATTTTCAGTTAAGGCTACAGGTCCTTAAGAAGCAGAGGTTTAATCATAAACAGGAATGAACCCAGTTTGTCTTTGCCGTAAATGTCTTTACGGCTAAGATGGAGGCAGGCTGGCTGGATCTTCAACAGTCCCTACCCTTCACCCCCCAGTCTTTAGCATTCTACCTTTCTGTGTTGTAGCTGGGGGTGTGAGAGTCGGTTTGGTTTTCGTTGTTGTTGTTTGGTTGGTTTCTTTTTGTTTATTTGTTTGTTTCAAGTTACAACCCAAATCCCGCGGAAGTGTTGCCCCCTCTCCCAGTCTTAAAGTTTTGTTTCCTGGCATCGAGTCCTTGTCGGGCCAAAATGGCCTGGAACCTGCTACACAGCTAATGACAACCTAGGACTCTTGTCTTTCTGTCTGAACCACCGAAGTGCTGGGATTATAGATGTAAGCTACCAGGATCTACCCACTCTATCACCTTAAAATTAATCCGTGACTTTACCGTAACTCGCCGTTCTTCGTGTAGACAACAGCTCCCCCTAGTGGTAGTGCGATCAAGATAGGTGCGGTCTTAATTTTCTTAAACAGAGTCCCTCAACCATAAGGACGATTGGGGGTGGGGGGAGGTGAATACACAGAGGAATATTCAGAACCTGCTGCCCTGCCCCACCCATGTATTAAGAGTTCAGACATTGAATGACAGACAGTTCATCAAGGTTAGTCCGGGCTCCATCTATACCTTACAAAGGCTTGAGCAGCAGGCTTGAGCTCCTGGCTTTGCTAAGGTTTAGAAATGTAGATTCCTTTCAGCTCCATTTGCTGTTCCATTTCCGTCTTAGTTGGAGTGCTAGTTGTCTCTGGCTGGGTGTGTGTGTGGGGTGGGGAGGATGTTAGGAAGAAGTGGTGGAGCCTGTGATCAGGTTCCCAGGATAGGCTAAGGTTAGATTTATACACGTCTTACTCTTTTCTTCAGGGACTTAAAACTCCAGCCTGGGTTACATGAAAACCTATCTCAAAAAGGAGGGAGTGGTGTGGTGGCTCACACTTTAATCCCAGCACTAGGGAGTCAGGGGCGGGTGGATCTCTCTCAGTTCAAGAGTAGCCTGGTACACATAATGAAGTCCAGGTAGGGCTGCATACCTAGACCCTGTTAGGAGCAAACAAACAAAAAATGGAGGGTGGTGGTGGTTAGGTGGGCTCAGCAGTTAAAAAAAAAAAAAAAAAAAGCAAACCTGATTTCCAGAGCTACATTCCTCAGGAATCATGGAGGCAGGAGAGAGCTGGTTCCTGCAAAGAACACCACACACACACACTCACACACACACTCACACATACATACGGAAAGACAGACAGACAGACAGACAGACAGCCAGCAGGCAGGCAGGCTAGAGGGCTCAGCAGTAAATGTACTTGCTACCAAGCCTGGCAAAATAATTGAAATTCATATGGTAAAAGGAAAGAACCATCTCCATAAGCACACTGTAGCATGAGTGAGTACACACACACACACACACACACACACAAAGTAAATAAGTGCAATATTTTAAAACAAACAAACAGAAAAGAAATAATAAGTGGTTCCTTCCTGGTCTTCACTAGCCCCCCCCCCCCCCTCTGGCCCCCTTTCAAACTGCCACCAACTGGTCATCAAGTCTGGGGTGGCCTCTTCATAATCTCCATCTTCCAGACCCTCCCATTAAGAGCCTTGCTAAAGGAGTGGCTGTACCTGCAGAAGAGGCCCCAATGTGGGGATGGAATGAAGGAGGACATGGAGCAGGTGGCATTTGGCCACCTCAGTTTAGTTGAACCCTCTCAATGAGAGGGAGAAGGAAGGAAAAGGAAGAGGTCTGTGATCAGTGAGACCCAGCATCAGCCAGCTCTGGCACTTCCTGAGGAAGATCACATTTTTGAAGCTGAGGAGGTAAGATACCGGCTCCCCCCGCCCCATCTCTTGTCAATCCATCTCAGTCACCTGATGTCTGCGAAATTTTACAGCTCCTCTTTCCAGCTTCTCCTCACTTAGGCCTCTAAGCTCCTCTGTGCTCTCTTCTTGTTCTGTCCATCTCAGATGGGAGAGGAAATCAGAGTAATCATTCAATTTTGGATGAGGGTATCCCACAGGTTAGGAAGATAATGCTTCAGTCTGGCCTTCACATTTCCTCTGCTGTTTCAGAGCTGTGGATGGACAGAGCATTTCGGCCTGTAGACCTGGAGGCCCCCTCTCTTCTCTGCAGGTGTGTTAGGGAGGACTCCTACTTGAGGTGAGTGACTCAGGATTACTTTTCCCTAATGGGCACCCTAAAAGTTGGAGAGAGAAAACAAATTGGTCTTGAGAAGCAGTGTTACAAGCTAAACATACAGACTAGGCACCATAGACAACATTGATCAATGGATCCATGTGGGGTCCATCCTTTATTCACTGGAAAGGGTGGAAACTGACTTTCTTGTAAGGCTGGTGAAGGAGACTCCCTGCAGGCTCACAATACTGAGACATAGGAAAGTAAACCTTTCTACAGAAGGGAAGTAATGGCATACAAAGTCTCCAGCAGTTCTCCATGCACAGATGGAGGGATTGAAGCCCTGAATCCTGTCCATTTCCTCTGCAATGTGTGATTAAAGTCTCCAGTTATGGGATAAATGAGTTTTCTTTCTTCCTTTCTTCTTCCTTCCTTTCTCTTTTTTCTTTTTAAAATCTATTTATTTCGTCTCTTTTTTTTTTTTTTCGAGACAGGCTCTATGTAATTTATGTATCTGGGTTAGACTCTGCTTTGTAGACTACTTTTGGCCTTAAAACTGCAACAATCCTCCTGCCTCTGCTTCCTGAGTGCTGGGATAACAGGGATGTAGCATCAAGCTTTCAAGGCTGGATAAATAAGTTCTGATGGTATCTAAATATCGTACAACCTGAGAGATGTTCATCTCCTCCCTAGAGTTACAGTGGGGTTTCACTATGAACAGCTGATAGCACTCTCTACATTGGAGGACAGTTGTGGGGTTTTGATATTGCCTGTCGGATGCTCAGCATGGGGGAGCTCCGTAGAAAATAGTACTCTGGTGTTACCACCAGGTGACAGCACTGTGGCTCCTCTAGCAGAGTGGAGGCATACAAAAGACAAACACTAGTGCTTCTCACTTTGGCCATCAATCTATTGGCCTCAAAGACCTCAAAAAGACCTCTGAGAATTGAAATTTCCCCAGGAATCCCATGCCTAGGAGAAGTCAAAGCCCTGGTTCTTGCTTCTCAGGAAGAGATTTCACTTAGTTCTGACAATTCAGACCAAATCAGACCACCTGGCAGGAGAGAGCACAGACAGTGATGACTCAGAGATGGGTTTAGCTGTGAATACTATTTGTCTTCTGTTTAAACTTAAACCTCAAGTCAGGACCTTGAGAATGGAGTGGCTGTGTTTTTTGTTCCTCTTTCCCGTGCTTTGAGTTGTGACTGTCTCTCTGATTGGCATATTGGAGATAGCTGAGCCCGCCTTGTTGGGACTGGCTCAGAAAGAATGTAAGACTTAGGGTCTTGGTGTTTGAGCACTCTCTCTGTCTTCTTGCTACAAGAGAAGAGACCATAAGGAGAAAAGCACCCACACCCTAAATCATGCCTGACTAGAGGGTCAAGACTAAATTTAAAATGAATGACTGGCTTTGTTTGTCCTAAGATGAGATCTTTAGGATGCTAAGTCAATATCTTCCAAGATTGCTGGCTCTACGATTATAATGCAGCTTAAAGATTTGATCCCTGATTTTATGCACGTGACAGACAGATAAGCCACGAACACACACACACACACACACACACACACACACACAGAGGAAAATCATGATTGGAGAGATGGCTCAGGGGATAGGAACATTTTCTGTTCTTACAGAGGATTAGGGTCTAGATTCCAGTTTCTGCATGTGGCTCACAAATAGGTGTATATACCTGGTGTGTGCACATACACACATCAAGCAACACACTCATATACATAAAATAAAATAACCTTTTAAAAAAAGGCTGGAAACAGCTCAGTTGGTAGAATTCTTCTTCAGTATTAGTGAACCATTCAGGGTCTGATTCCCAGCTCTACATAAAACTGGACGTATGCCACAGGCCTGTAGTTCCAGGAGTCCACTGGCAGAGGCAGGAGGACCTGAAGTTCAAGATCATCTTTAGCTACAAATTAATTTCCATGAAACTTGCCTATATTGGACCATTTAAAAACAGTATCCTTCTTATTTCCAGAAGGCTTCTCAACTTAAAGTCTCCCCTCACATCCAGTCTCTTGGACCAAAACAACAACGAAAACCAACATTCCCCCCCCTCCCCCCGCTCCCAGATGCTGGGAGGTGTTGACTCGTGTTACAGTGAGTATCATCTTTTCTTTAGATTTATTTTTATTATTGTTAAACATGTATATATGTGTCTGTTTGTTAGTAAACACACATATGAAAGCAGGTGTCCTTGGAGGCCAGAGGTATTAGATCCTTCTGGAGCTAGAGTTATAGGCAGTTAGTTGTCAGCTACTTGATGTGGGTGCTGGGAATTGAACTCAGGTCCTCTGCAAGAGCAGTATGTGCTCTTAACTGCTGAGTCATCTCTCCAGCCTTAATGGCTCTCCTTTCTACTAAGGAATGTCTCAAGTTAATACCTGGAAAGGGTAGAGAATAGTTTACAGACCTGTGCTTTGGGTTCTCAGACAGTGTGGATTTCCTTACAGTCCTGTAAGGTGGGGGAGCAGAATAGCACCCATGCTCCCCCACAGAGCAGCTGGAGCTCAGAATAAGCTCAGCCCAGCCCAGCACCTCCTGCTCCTTTCTTAGATGGTGTCCTGGCCACATGTGACCAGGACTTTGTCCTGTTCCAAGTTCCAATCTCAGTGTGACAGAGAGCTCTACTGGCCTGAAAATTTTGCTTCCTAGGAGGGGTGATAAGGTGTCACTGACCCTGAAGATTCCAATCATTTGTTTGCCTTGTGCTGTCACTTGCAATATTTCCTTCTCTTTCTGTCCCAAGACTTCAACCTGAGACCTAATCTGTGCCTGTGGGGGGTGGGGGGTGGGGTAGGGGTAGGGGCTTAGGAAAGACTATGCTTCTCAGAAGAGCTAGGCAAGCTCTCTTGGGGTGCTGGAATCTGTATTAATAGTCTCTTCTTTCTCATGCTGAGGCAAAGGGTGATGGGAAGGGAGAAATCTAGACATATAGAGAGCCAAAAAAAAAGGAACATTACTTAAAATGACTTGTTTGGACAGTGCCTCGGTGCTGTGTTGTCAAGGACAACTTGTCCTCCTCTGTTCCTCAAACATCTTACAAGATATTTTAAAAAACCAGTATCTCATGTGTCTGAGTGTTTTGGCTACATGTATGCCTGAGCATCACATTTGTTCCTGGTTTCCATAGAGACAGGAAGATAGCAAGTCATCCATCTTCTGGAATTGGAGTTTTAGATGGTTGTGAGCCACTGGGAATTGAACCTGAGACCTCTCAAAGAGCAGGCAGTTGAGACATTGCTTCAGCCTCCACCACCATCTTTAAGAGATTTCAACTGCCCCACAGAGAAGCAAGACAAGGACCAGGGGTACGTCAAACGATGTGTACCTAGATATCCCACGTTCTGCTTTATATCTTCAGTAAGGCGGCAGTAGCTGGTGGGAGAGGAGAAATGGCTTCATAAAAGTCATAAATAAACCCAAGTGTCACCGTTTCAAATCTAACCATTCTCCATCCTCCACCACGGATTACACATATATGCGTGTGCCACATGTGTGCCAAGCGTTCACTGAGGCCATTATAGACAATTAGGAGACACCATGTAGACGCTGGAAACAGAACCCAGGTCCTCTGCAGGAGGAACAAGTGATCTTAATTGCTGAGCCACCTCTCCAGCCCAGCAACCATCATACTTAAAGACGTGCAGGTCCGTTAACAGAAGTGCACGGCTGAGGTGCTCCTGTTCTGTCTCAGACATTTAAAACTGCGTTAGCATTCACGGGTTCAAGACAGAAGCTAAACAAGTCTGTGTTATTGCACTTACTGGGTGTCTCCTTTAGTCTGTTTTACTTTGCATTGTTCCCTAGAAAATTTTAAAACTTCCTTTTAAAGGACAGATCTCTCGATTCTTAGTAACCCGAATGGACCGTCTTTTGCCACAGATAAGCCTATAAACATATAGATCCATAGAACACATTGACATCATTACTGACATCACTGAAAGGTAAGATTTATAAGGTCTTGTTCTTATTCTGATAAAAATACAGAGTCAAACCACTGAGTTTTTAAAGTGTCTTTTTATTTGTTTGTTGAGACAGTGAGTTCCAGGACAACCAGGGCTATAAAACCCTGTCTCGAAAAAAACAACAACAAAAAACCCAAACAAACAAACAAAAAGAAATGCTCGATAAACAAGATGCCCACACAATTAGAGTTGTAACCCAATATCTAACCTTATGATATAAATCGCTACCCAGGTCTGTCCTGGACACAAGCGTGGCTCTTCATGGCTCCTACCTCCCTTCTTCTCTCTAGCTCCTCCTCTTCCTCTCCTCTTTCTTCTCCTCCTGACTCCTCACTCCGCCTACCTCTCATACAGCCCAGTCACTGAGCTTTATACAAATGTAGTGGAAAGATATCCCACTACAGAACTCCCCAAATTGAACAGGCTGTCCTTGAACTCACAGACAGAGACCCCCCTGACTGTGTTTCCTGAGTACTGACTGGGATTAAGGCATGAGCCATAAAGCCCAGCTTGTCTGTTTGTTTTTAAGATGGAGTTTCACTTTGCTAGCCATGCCAGTCAGTCTTGAACTTGGAAGCTCTATAGCCCTTCCTGCCCGAACTCATTTGATGAGCTATCACTACAGGCTGACACCACAGACCCAGGTAAAGTCATTTCAAACAACTTCCCTATGCTTTGTAGTAAACTGCCAACTACCCAGACAAGTTCATTTTGTCTCATTTGTCTACCCATGAGACAGCTTCTCTCTTTGACAGACATGATTTTATTACACAATGACGTGAAATAGTTACATTAAAATCAAAGCAAAATGCACAAAGAATCCATGTATTGAAAAGTCTAAGTCCCATCTAGTTTTTTTTTTTTAATTATTTTATTTTATATTAGTGCACTGTAGCTGTCTTTAGACATAACAGAAGAGGACATCAGATCCTATTTCTGTCTCTGAACCCAATTGTTGCTACTCAAATCGGCTCAACTGAGAAGGCTGCTCTACCAGCCCCATTGTTCTGGGTTCCTGAATGAAAGACTTCACCCCGCCCCCAGCCTTATATTATAATATACCTTAAACAGCTCAATGGCCAGGCCACTTCTAAACTTCCTCATGGCTAACACACTCCTCTCCTGTATTCCTGAGTTACTACTTACTAAAATCTATATCCCATCTTTGTTGCCCTAGACCCAACGAGGGGGCGGGAGGGCAGGGGATGCTCTTCCTCGGCTCTTACATGTTAGCTGTGTCTCTGTCTTGCACTTCTCAGGCATAGTGGCTACTCCTTTCTCAGCATGGCGGCTCTGTCCTTCCTCCCCCTTCTGTCCTTTGTCTGGGCATCCTAAGTCCCATCTTTGTCTCCCTGTTCAGCCATTGGCCGCTGGCAACTTTATTTACCAATGAAAACCAGCTGGGGACAGGGACCTTCAGCATCTTACATGCAAACATGTGGATTCTCCTGCAATTTTGGGGACCCAATTAACATATATAAGTAGCATTAAACCAAATCCACAACACATTACGGATGGTTGTGAGCCACCATGTAGTTGCTGGGAATTGAACTCAGGACCTCTAGAAAAGCAGTCAGTGCTCTTAACTGCTGGGCCACCTCTCCAGTCTCTCATCTAGTTTTTTCCTAAAGATTTATTGTGTTATTTTTAAAAATTGTGTGTATGTAGGTGAGCATGGGTGCCTGTGGTGACCAGGGACATCAGGTCACCCTGGAGATGAAATTACAAGCAGTTATGAGACATCCGATGTGAGAGCTGGGAACGAAAGTCAGGTACTGTACACGAGCACCAAGCACTTTAAACTACTGAGATATCTCTCCAGCCCTAGTCTTCAACTTCTTATGAGGTCTCAGCTTATCTATTTATTTTTAAAAGGAAAATATAAAGGCTCGGAAGAGTGTGTAGCTCAGTTGTAGAGTGCTTGCATCATTTGCGTGTAGATAGAACTCCCTTACTCGTGTTGTTGGAACAGATCAACAGTCCCACCTCTGCAGGACTGATATACAGATACATGATTCTTTCAGGGTGTAATTGTGTTCGTTTGTAGTGGTGTCATAAAAGACCTCCGCGCAGTCATGATCCATGTAGATGCCCACTTTCCTCCGACAGTCCCAGAAATTCTCCGCGGTCAGTGAGCTGAGAATTCCAAAGGGCGCGATCTGGAAAGCCTGGAAACCATTCCAAAGCCTCGCCTGAAACTCCCGAAGCCACACCCATTATACGTGCACTTTTTGCACTGTGCAAGGTTAATGACTTGGTCTTCTTGAGCTCCGCCTCCCAGATGTGACAGCCAAGAGCCTAATATACATTGCGTGGGTAGAAGCGCTGGGGCTCCATGCCCCTCTCAGAAACATCAGGCACCATCACTGTCTTAGATCCCGAGAAAAGATGAGGTCTGGATGAATGGAGACTGCTTCCAGGGTCACAGGCTGTGTGGCAATATAAAAAAAGAGTACCAACTTCAGGTCAAGCCTCCAGTTTCCTGTTTTTCAGAATGTCTGGACACAGCTGGAGGGAGACTTTCTCTTCCAATCCCAGGGAAGTCCTGCCTCAACCCAGCTTTAACGTTTTGTTTTCTGAGGCCTGCTGGTTTATAGCTGTGTACCACCACCTTCCGAGATCTAGCTTAAAATTATTTCCTAATTTTAAATTAACCCCTGTTCTTTCTTTTTAAATATTTCATCTTTAATCCTGTGTGTATATGTGTATGTCTATGTGAGCACGCATGGAAGCCAGTGGCATCAAATTTCCTGGAATTACAGCCAGCTGAGGTGGGTGCTGGGGAATCTAACTTGGCTTGAATATGTGTTCTCGGTATTTTAGCAATCTCTCCAGGGCACACTGCTATTTATACTAAGTGTGGACGAGAGCTCCCCCTGGTGGTAATGGGAGGTCATAGTTCTCATGTCATAAGTTTAGTCAAAACAATTTTTTTAAAAACTCATTTTCTTCTTTTTATCTATTCCAAGTCCCCAAGTGGATTCCTCACACAGAGAATAATAGAAATGGATGAAATACCCCAAAAGGCATATTCAGAACCTCTTGCCCCACCTCACTCTTCTATTTGAGCTCAGACATTGAATAACACTCCATTAAGGTTAGAAAAGTCTTTATTTGTTCTCTATGAAGGCCTGGACAATGGTACCTCTGTCTAGGCTGAAGGTTTAGAAAAGGGCCCTCATTCTTTGTGGTCTCCCTCTCTGTGGTCTCATATTAGTCTTTGCTGAGATGATAGTTCTCTTTGGCTGGTGTGGGGTTTGGGGAGAGATGGGGCATGTAGCGAAAAAAGAATGGTCAAGTCCACGAGGCTGTGCTAGGGTATAGTCCAGCCCAGTCTTACTCTACTCTTGTTCCCAGGCCTGGCTGAATTACAGCTTTGGAAAATAGTCCTTCAAAGAGGAGAGGGGCCCTTAGGGGGCATCAGAGACAAACCGATTTTTTTTTAAATGCCCAGCACAGGATGGAAACAGCAAACTGAGATATCATCACCAGTCATGGCAGTACATAGTGCAATGATAATAACATTAGGAGGCTGGAGAGATGGCTTAGGTGTTAAGAGCACTGGTTACTCTTCCAGAAGTCCTGAGTTCAATTCCCAGCAACCACATGGCTGGATGTGGCTCACAACCATCTGTAGTGAGATCTGGTGCCCTCTTCTGGCCTGAAGGCATACATGCAGTCAGAATGCTGCATACAAAATAAATAATAATAAATAAATAAATCTTTTTTTAAAAATTAACATTAATGATAACTAGTAGTGATTTGGTGTTGTCAAGGACAGACATACCCTCCTGTGTCCCACCAACATATTTCAGAGATATCTATCTATCCACAGATATTTCTTGGCCTGGGGAGTTACATTGACAGTTTTTTCATTCTAAAAAGAAATAGCCTGATGTGATGTGGTGGTGGTGGGACAGCTTTTGCCTTCCATAAATTTAAGAGAGAAGTTCAGTCCTACCTTGGGAGACAGGCCCCACTTGACCACATAGAGACAGCTCCCACTAGGATTCATTCAGAATTGTTGACCTGAATTTAAAATTCAGAGATGGGACTAGGATGTAGCTCAGGTGGTATATAATTCATGTCTAGCCTCGGGTTCTGAGAACCACCTAAACTAGGTGTGGTGCCCAGGTCTGTCAACTACACATTTAGTAGGCAGAAAAAGGTTCAGGTCTGTGTTGTCGACTAAACAGAGGGTTCAAGGCCAGTATGGGCTACTTGAATTCTGGGGAGAGTGGATTAAGCAAACAAACATGTCCATGTATATTCTTTTACTTATTTATTTTTTTAAGTCTAGGAAATGGAGCCAGTGGGCTGACTAAGTAAGACACTTGCCACCAAGCCTAAGGAGTTGAGTTCTATTCAGAAAGCCACAAGGTAGAAAGAGAAAATGACTCTCAAAAGTTATTGGTGGTTTTTTTTTTTTTTTTTTTTTTAAGTTTTTCGAGACAGGGTTTCTCTGTCTAGCCCTGGTTGTCCTGAAACTCACTCTGTAGACCAGGCTGGCCTCGAACTCAGAAATCCACCTGCCTCTGCCCCCCAAGTGCTGGGATTAAAGGCAGGCACCACCACTGCCCAGCCTAAAAGTTATCTTTTGACCTTCCCAGAAGACCATGGGTACACTCTCCCCCCAACCCCCAGCATACAGAAATGTAAAATACATTAAAAATTTTAACTGTAAATTTTAGTGTGCTGTGTGTGTGGTTCCTTCAACTACCGTTTAGCCTATTCCAGTGGTAAACAGACTTAGGCTGGAGGGACAGATGAGGCCAAGAATATGGATATGACCTAACACAAAATTATAAATTTAAGTCAACATAGAGAGTGGTTTACAATTTTGTTTTTAATTTGAAGACAGAGCTGTTGAGGATAACAACGTTGCTTTGAAATGTCAAAAGGCTGCATTCCTGATTGTAAACTGTCTTCATCTACAAAGTGGGCATTCGCACGGAAGTGGCCGACTCTGCACAGCCTCTGGTTCTCAGATCTCAGGGAAGGATGAGAGTCACAGGAGCTTCAGGTAGTACAGTGGAGAAAGCAGCGGCCAGGGTGCTGAACAGTGCCTTGGATCCGTGTGTCTCAGCAGGGCGCAGCCAGAGCTTTCATGATGTCACGCTACCAAGTGCAGCGCTGAAAAACCTTGTGTCTAGTCTTTGGGGTATTCCACTATCTTCTCTACTTGGGGGAGGTGGGGAGAGGAAACATCAGGTGTGTGTCGGGTGCCAGAGTAGGGCTACATGTCACTCCTATCACTTTGTCTCATCTCATCCTGAGGGATAGGTGGGGAAGAGACCTAGGGACACAGAAGTGAGCAGTCCTAAGGGCTCAGGGTAATATGGCTGCAGGCAACTTGGAGCCCCAAAAGAGGGAAGACTTTCCCGTCAAAGGAAGTATGGAAAGTATAGATGTGTTTGCCAGTGATGGCATCATAGAAGACGACCTCCCCACAGTCATGATTCACGTAGACACCCACTTTCTTAAGACAGACCTGGAGATGCTCTTGGGCTTTACAATTGGTGAATGGCTGGCACCCAGAGGGTGAGATCCGCAGTGCCCATATGCAACTCTGCGTGCTAAAGTTTTGACTCTGGGACCCTCGCGCCGACTCTGTAGCCACGCCCACCATGCATGCCCCACCTGAGGGCCCCTGGATTTCTGCTTCCCACACCTGGCGGCCCGAGGAGAGGCCTGGGGAACCCCTCACACAGTGGAAAGGGTAGAATGGTCGAGGTTTTGCCTGACCACTGGAAGCTTTTCCACCCACAATATACAAGGTCACTTTCTTTAGATCCTGAGAAAAGGTGAGGTCTGCGTCAGCTGAGGCCTTGTCCAGGGTCACAGGAACTGTGGGAAGATAAAAAAGAGGAAAGAGGTATAGCCTCAGGTCAAGTCGTCCAGCCCCCTCCTTTTGAGCTTCTCATAGTATAGCTGGAGGGAAAATTTGTCTTTCAAATTCCAAGTCTAGTCTCTAGGACTGCACAAATATACATCACACAGAGAGAAGTGCATACACAAACACACACATACACTGAGAAAAATGCATACACACACACACACACTGAAAGAAACCCATACACACACACACACACACACACACACACACACACTATACATACACATGCACTGAAGGAAATGCATACACACTACACACACACACATCATACATGCACATACTATACATATACATGCACTGAGAGAAATGCATACACAAACACACACACACATATACACACACACTGAGAGAAATGTGTATAAGCACACACATTGAGAGGCTTCTGACCTCCACTCTGTGGCTCTCACCTCCTTTGTATACGAGTTCACACACTCAATAATAACCAATAAAATAAAAGGCAGTGGGGGAAGGGCAACATTCAGAGGAGAGCAGCCTACACCTCTCCCCAGCTCTCCTCAATAAGGAATCTGCTGACTCAGGGTCACTTAGAGGCTGGCCAGAGTCCAGGCCCACAATCAGCTCCTCCTCCAGGAACCTAGCATGAGGGACTCTGCTTTGTTCCATAGCTATGTTCAAGGAGCTATTGTCCTACAAAGGAATCCTCAAAGTGGAAGGGGATGGAACAGAGTTGGGCACTAGGTGGTCCCAGTTTTTTGATTCATTGACAATTGAGGGACAGGAAAGGAGAAAAGAGAGGTCAGTAGGACAAGAGGCACTGCTGAGCCCCCAAGACAGCAGGAGGGACATGGACCAAGTAGGGAGGCCACATTAGGGGTTCCCTGTTGGAAGCTAGGCCTTTCCCAGGGAAGATATAGTTTAGGAAGCAGAAGAGGTGGAGGAGAAGCCTGCCCTTCATCTTATTTCTATTCATCTCTGGCACCTGAAGTCTGCACGGTTACACAGCCCTTACTCCACCTCTGCCCCACCCCCACCCCCAGTCTCTCCTGTGGTTAGGCTTCTATTCTTTGTTCTCTTCTTATCCCTGTATCTCTCAAGGGAACTGAGAGCAATCATTCATGCAGGGTGTTCTGTATGTTAAATGCCTCTTCTCGGGGTCTGGTCTCTTTCCCTCTTTCTATCTATCAGAGCTGTGTAAATAGAACATTTTGACCTGCAGACCTGGAGGTCCCTTGTTACCCTCAGGAAGACCAATGTGCTAGGCAGGAATCCTACCTGAGGTGGGCAACATTAAGTTATTCTTCTGTAACAGGCTCCCTAGAAATTGGAGATAGAAAACAAATTTTAGGTTGATAACAAGAAGTTACAAATGAAAAGCCATATGGAGGATTGACAACCGGACCTGGCTTTTACCCTATCTACCGTTATGACTGAATCACCTCAGATGACATCATCACAGGCTATCGTGTCGGTGGTCACAGCTCCTCAGCTAGGCTCAGACAGTAGGGACCATAGGTCAGCTCCAACTACAGACTGAGCTGCCTCCAGCTGAGCTTTATGTAAAGGAGAAATAAATGTATACATTTCCATTCACTTTGAACATTTATTTAATTAGTGAGGGTGTCACTATACTATGGTTATCTCTAGGTTTAAAAGGATAAAACAGTTCTATAGGCTTGTTCTTCATGGGTGTTCACACACACTGGACCTTCCTCAACCTCCCATTATATACCAAAAAAAAAAAAAAAAAAAAAAAAGGCTCTCTCCCCTTTTGTATTTCTCATTTTCCCCAAACAGCAGGACCAGCCCAGACTTACAGCTCTCCATTTCACTTTTATTCAGGCTGTTCATGAATGCTTCTTTATCTTTCTTCCCTTCAGCCTTCAGGTTGTCTGTAAGGAGAGAGTGAAGGAAATAGAGAGTCCACAGAGGTTAACCAGGGAACCAGAACCACTGATTCCTGGGATTTCTCACATCGTCTCAGTGGACCAAGAAGGCACCAAAGAGGGACACCTGCCCTAGGGCCTCCCCATGGTGGCTCTCCAGCACAGCTCTGTGCAGAACAAATATGTTAGGATCCACGAGCATCAAATGAGTTTTTTATTTTCTAGACAAAATTCTGAGATTATGGGTGCTTTGGCTCTGAAGATAGAGCTTAGAGTGCTTGTCCTGGGCTCCACCCACAGACAACATTAAACCTGAGAGATTCCCTGTGGCAACCCAGCACAAGAAATTTCTGGATAATGATGCTTTGGAAATACCCAGCATTCAGCCTGGCTTTTGGGAGGCCCAGGCAGTATCTAGGGTGATGGGGAGAATCCCGAGGATGGTGAGCATAGGGCTGACAGAGACCCCTCACCTTTGAATTCTGTCAGGGTTTTTATGACGGACTCATTTCTTGCTTTTGCTTCACTGCGTTTTTTCTCCAGGTCCACAGGAACTGGAGTTGGTTTGAGAAACTGAAATTCCTTACTCCTGTAAAGAGAAGATGAGCCGAGTGTTAAGTTCAGGGGGTAGAGGGTGGGCAGGAAGGACCTAGGAGATGGGTTCCCGAGGTGGAGGCAGAGGGAGAAATAGTCAACCAGCTGAGTGTCCGGATATGGGGCTGAGTGAGATCAGACCTGAGGAGATACGAAAATGAAGATGGAAGATGAATGCAGAGAAGAGAGAAGGTAAAGTGGAGGGAAGAACCTTAGTGCTCACCCACTTGATGTGAAGAGGAAGCTGGGAAAGAGACTACTGAAAAGCTGGGTGGAGAAACATGTGCCTTTACCCAGCAGACCACAAGCTGCTGTGGACAACTTGGTCTTCTCCACCTCAGCCTAAATAGTTTATAAGCCAAGTTATTGGGGGATGTGAATATATTTGGGTACATGTGCGAATGAACCTGCAGCCACAGTGCACTGGGGATGCCCATCATACCTGCTCAAGGTGTCTTTAATGTCCTGGAAGAGAAAGAAAGAACAATATCAGAGCTCGCCGGAGTCACACGAAGCAAGAGGAGGTTCTGACTCAGCTGGAGGCAGAGTGAGAACACTGGTCCTTTCTCTTTCTCATTTTCTCCTCTCTCTATCTCTGTCTTTGTCTCTCTGTGTGTCTCTCTTTATTGCTGTCTGTCTCCATCTTTCTCTGTCTCTCTGATACTCTGTGTCTCTATTTCCCTCCTCCCCCCATCCTATTCTGGACCTCTGTCTTTCTGTCTCTGTCTCTCTCTCTCCTCTTCCTCCTCCTCTTCCTTTTCCTTCTCCTCTTCCTCCTCCTCCTTCTCTATCCAATTCTGGACCACTACCCAAAAAACTCCTGTTATAGCCGGGACAGTGTTTAAATCTCAAAAAGAATAGAGCAGAGTGAGGAGAGAAGAAAGAGTAACATTTGGGAGACAAATTTTTGCCTCTGATATGGAGACTGGAAGCCCTACTTGGCAGTATCAGGACGAAGGATGGAGTAGCTCTCCATGGTGAATCTTTAAAGAAAAAACAGAGACCAGATGTAGTAATCCCAGTTCTTGGGGTGTCCTATTATTCTCACTTTTTTTTTTTTTCAGTTTCATGTAGCTCAGGCTAGCTCAAGTTCAGTGTAGCCAAGGATGATAGTCTTGAACTAATGATCCCTCTGTGTCTGACTCCTGAGCACCGAGAGGACAGGAGTGTATCATATCACGCCCCAAAATTAACTTTTACTATTTTAAACCTAAATTTAAAAACCGAAGCATGGCAAGTACCCTTTCAGTTAAATACAGCTTTACTGATTTATTAGGACTAATTACATTTTATCTCCACAACTGATGCTTTGGCATCTAAATTGAAATGTACAAAAGATAAACTATAGTTCAAAGACTCAGAACCAAAAAACACTCAAGAACATGAAGTATCTCATTAATGTGTTTAAGCTGAAATGGTTACATTTGAAATACTGGGTTAAAGAAAATGTTTTTATCACGAATACTTTTTATCTGATTATTTTTTCTTTTGAAACAGGGTAGCTCTATTTGGCCTGGAATTCCACACATAGACCAGTGATTTTAAACTCACAAAGAACTGTCTGCCTCTGGCTCCCAAGTGCTGGAATTAAAGGTGTGCCACTATATATTTTTCTTTTCCACTCCCTTTTAATGTAGCTACTAGAAATATAGATGGAAATATATTTTTATTGTATTAAATTTTTAAAGATTTATTGATTTTTAAGAATAAGTAATTTAAAATATTTTATGTTTTTATTTTTAAATTGTGCATATATGCATGTCTGTGTGTGGGTTTGTGTGTGTGAGTGTAGGTGCCCTACCAGGCCAGCGATATCAGACCTGCTGGAGCTGGAGTTATAACTGGAGGTCAGAGGAAACCTTGGAGGATTTGGCCCTGTTCCTTTCACCATGTGGGTCTTGGGAGTGGAACTTGGGTCCTCAGGTTTGATGGCTAGTGCCTTTGCATAATGAGTCATTTCTCTGGCCTTGAGGTATACTTCTAAGTAACAAATGGGTCCTAGGTTATAGTTCTGAACTGTGAGCTGGGTAGCTGGGTATAATGGCACATGTTGAAATCTCAGCTCATAAACCAGGAGGTAGAAAAAGTCAACAATGTTATCCTTGGTTATATAACAACAATCCATTCTAGGCCACCTGGCTACATGAGATCCAGTCTCAAAAACAAGAAAAAGTTCTAAATTTTGTGTGACTCTCTTTCTTTTCCTTCTTTCTTTCATGGTGTATGGTATATGGTGGTGGTGGTGGTGGTGGTGGTAGTGTGTGTGTGTGTGTGTGTGTGTGTGTGTGTGTGTGTGTGTGGTGTGTGGTGGTAGTGGTGGTGTGTGTGTGGTGTGTGATGGTGATGGTGATAGTGTGTGTGTGTGTGTGTGTGTGTGTGTGTGTGTGGTGTGGTGGTAGTGATAGTGGTGATGGTGGTGTGTGTGTGTGTGTGTGTGTGTGTGTGTGTGTGTGTGTGTGTGTGTTTGTGTGTGTGTGTGTGTCCAGGCTGGCCTTAAACCCTAGTGATCTGGGAAATCCTCCTACCTCTGATGTGCTAGAATTACAGGTGTGAGATATTATCTTAATTAGGGTTTCCACTGTTGTGAAGAGACACCATGACTTTTCTAAAGGACAACATTTAATTGGGGCTGACTTGCAGGTTCAGAGGTTCAGTCCATTATCATCAAGGTAGGAGTGTCCCCGCAATCTTGGCAAGGGAGGAGCTGAGAGGGCTACATCTTGATCTGAAGGTCACTAGGAGAAGACTGACTCTCTCAGGCAGTTAGGAGGAGGGTCTCAAAGCCCTTCCCTACAGTGCTACACTTCCTCCAACAAGGCCACACCTATTCCAACAAAGCCACACCTCCTAATAGTGCTACTCCCTGGGCGAAACATATTCAAACCATCACTGATACCATGCCCAGCTCTTCGAGACAGTCTAGATCTTTGCTCAGGCTAGCCTTGGACTGTGAACAATCTTTTTGCATCAGAATCCTGAGTTACAGGAGAGGCTTTGGTTCTCAACCTTCCTAATGCTGTAACCCTTTAATATAGTTCCTCATGTTATGATGACCCCCCAACCATAAATTATTTTACATTGCTAGTTCATAACTGTAAATTTGCTACTGTTATGAGCTGTAATGTAAATATTTGATATTTCTGATGGTCTTTTGTGACTCCTGTTAAAGGACTGTTCAATCCCCAACAGGGATCATGATCTACAGGTTGAGAACCTCTGGGTTAGGTGAAGAAGAACAGCAGTTGGTGGATTCATTCAGGAAAGTAGTTGATTTAAAAAATACTTTAAGGCTTATTAGGAGAAAGGGTGTGCTGAGCACTGGGTCTTGGGTGGAAGAGCTATAGAAAGAAATACTGCATTACGTCAGAGACTATATGAATGGGGTCTTATGCGGAAGGAGAGGCTACCCTCTAAAACCTGGAAGTGATACATTAAAGTAAGAAAGATAAGGGTCGTGGTTGGGATGATGTCATTGAAGGGAGCTTCAGGGAAATTTCTCCAAACGAAGGAAAGTATCTGACTATTACAACATCTCAGGAAGTAGTAGGACTTTTTCAAAATTTAGATTCATGTAACAAAAGGCACGGAGGAGCCAGGTATTAGGAGCTGTTAGACCATAATGTAACAGTCTTAACTGTCTTTCAGAAAACCAGTGTGTGTGTGTGTGTGTGTGTGTGTGTGTGTCTGTGTGTGTGTCTGTGTGTCTGTGTGTGTGTCTGTGTGTGTGTGTGTGTGAGACAGAGACAGACAGACACACACACAGAGACAGAGAGAGAGACAGAGAGAGAGAGAAGAATCTATTTCCAAAGGACCCACCTTTAGTAACTCCATGGATGACGATTGCTGCCTTATTTTCAAAGACTTAGTGAGCATCCTTAGGGAATTCAGCTGCTTCTCTGTCATGGTGACATATTGTCCCAACTGCCTGGCTCCCTGCTGCTCCAGCCAGTTCAGCCTGGACAGGAGGAAACGCTCTTCCTCATCCAGTCTCTGGCGCAAGAGCTTGAATTCCTCAATGATCATTATTTTCTCTAGTTCCACCTGGGCCTGGGGACAAGGGAAGGGATGCAGATATGAGGTGGGCATGAGACGGGTCCTCCAAGCCTCCTTTACACTCATAATTCCCTTCCTTCTCTTTCTTTCTAGGCAAAGCCCTGGGTAGCCCAGAACTCACTAAGTATAGCGGGGTTAACCCTGAATTCACAGAGATCCACCTGCCTCTGCCTCCTAAGTGCTGGAATTAAGGGCATGCTCTACCACCCAGCACTATTCACTCTTTAAGTGTTTTTAAAGATTATACTGAGACCAATTTAGAAAAGCTTCTGGGGCATACCTGTCAGAAAGGGGAGTCGAAGACATCAAAGCACTTCCACTATTCACAGATTTAGGCCAGATGACATACTTTCATTTACCTTAAGGACATCAGTCAGTTTTGCTGGTGCACAACCATGCAATCTCAGCACTTCAGAAGAACAGGCAGGAGATTCAGGAGGTCAAGCCCAGTCTCCATTCAAAGCCAGGCTGAACTACTTGAGACACTGCTTGACAGACAGACGACATCACCATTGAAAACTCAGGGTAAGGGTGTCGTTCAGTTGACAGAGTGCTTGCCTGGCATGCATGAAGCCCTTGGGTTAAGTCCTCAGCACTGCATAAACTAGGCATGCTATTATAGCCCTGCAATCCAGTACTGTAGGAAAGACAAAGGCTTAGAAACTCAAGGCTATTCTTTTCTACGTAATCATTTCTATTGGGCTACATAAGCTCCTGTGTCTGGGGGCTGAAGAGATACCTCAATTGTTTAAAGCACTTGTTGCTCCTGCCAAGGACTCAGTTTCAATTCCTGTAGCCTATAGGGTAGCTGACTATCATCTTAACTATAATTCCAAGTTATCAGATGTCCTCTTCTGGTCTCCAAATCTATTACATGTAGGCAAAGCATTCATTCATATAAAAATTAGATCTGCCAGGCAATGGTGGCTCACGCCTTTAATCCCAGCACTTGGGAGGCAGAGGCAGGCAGATTTCTGAGTTCGAGGCCAGCCTGGTCTACAGAGTTCCAGGACAGCCAGGACTACACAGAGAAACCCTGTCTCGGAAAAAAACAAAATAAATAAATAAATAAATAAATAAATAAATAAAAATTAAATCTAAAAATAAATAAAAATAAGATTGTCTTAAGTGTCAATGGGAGAAACCCACAAACAAACAAACAAACAAACAAACAAAGAGAAAGGAAGAAGGCTTTTTGGCTTAACTGCCTTCATACTGAATTTTCCATGTATGTATCAAAAATCAGCCAACCAAATCAACAGCATCTGGAGAGATGATGAAGACATTACCAGATAGGGGGTGGAGGCAGCATTTGGGATTTAAACCAACAAATAAATAAAAGAATGCTTTCGCCCCTTCCAGAATTCAGTTCCTAGCACCTACGTAGGGCAGCTCACAAATGCCTGAAATTCCAGTTCTTCTGGTCTTTTCCAGTATTCCCGTGAATAGCTTTTACTCATGTAGACACATACATATACACATATATAAAAATAATAATAAAAAATAAACCTCTTTTTTAAAAACATGCAAACATCAGGTGGAGATGTTCAATGGTGTCATAGTCTCTGTCTTTTCTTACTGTGTGAGTCTCTAGTTAGCAAGGACTTGGCTGAGCCAGTGTGTGGCTCTGTGTCCCTTACACAGCCTGCTGTGAGTGGAGGAGCAGAACACCTCCTAGCACAGCATCCAAGCAGTAGTTCGGCACAGCTAGGGAGCACAGCTCGGGAGCACGGTTCAGGGACCACACACTCTCTGCTCTGTCCCTCACCACCACGTCAGTAGAATTTTGTTCCTGCTTGGTGTATAAAGGGAGGCTAGGAGTTTCATCAGCGATGCCTCAGTTTCCCCAAAAGTGTTTGGAATGAGCATTCCTTACCCTGAACACCCAGATTGCCCCTTCATCTCGTTTTTTCTCTTCAATTATTTCCTTGTCCTTTTGCCCCAAATCCTGGGCCTGTGACGCAATCTGTACCTGTAGGGAGAGGGTGTTTCAATACCAGGCTCTGACTCTTGGGAGGCGAGGAAGATGTGCCAGGGTGCTGATGTCATTATTAGCAGTCCTCCCCACTCCCCACCACACCCCCATCTCTTGATAGAACAAGGAGGCGATGGAAAGAAATGGAATTTTAGTGACTTAAGAAATTACTACTAACGATCATTTGGACTGTGCTTTGGTGTTGTCAGAGGAAGACTTCTCCTCATAGGTCCCACCAAGTTCTTTAAGAGATAGGTTCCATCTGCCTTAGAGAGGCAAGGTCAGGCCAACCAGAGGAAGGAACTCCATAGTAGAAGAGCACTGGCTTATCTGGATGTCTCCGGCTCTGCTTTACCTCCTTTGTAAATTAACAGTGGCCAGCCAGGAGAGGAAAAATGATTTCCTGAGGGTTATAAGTAGAAGGAGGAGTCTGGACTTGAATGAGACCTTCTGAGTTAAAATTTGCATCTAACAAAGGGCACACATGGGCTGGCCCATGGTCCCAGCTACATATGTATCAGAGGACTACCTTGTCTGGCCTCAGTGGGAGGGGATGCGCTTGGTCCTGTAGAAGCTTGATGCCCCAGAGAAGGGGGATGGATGCTAGAGGGGTGAGGTGGGAGTGGGTTAGGGGAGCACCTTCTTAGAGGCAAGGGGAGATGGAGTGGGGGCTCATGGAGGGGGGACTGGGAAGAAGGACTGGGGACTGGGAAGGGGGACAATGTTTGAAATGTAAATAAAATAATAAAAATTTGTGTTTAAAAACTAAAATTAGTACATTATTAATTGTAGCAGAGTGATGTGTCTGTGTGCGCATGTGTGTGTGTGTGTGTGTGTGTGTGTGTAACAGTCAGAAGACAATGTTCAGGGTGAGTTCTCTCCTTTTATCTTGTATACCCCAGGAATCAAATCAATTTTCTCCTTCTACTATGTGGGTTCTAAGCCCAAGTCTTCTGACTTGGTGGCAGGCACCTTTACCCTCTGGGTCATCCCACCTGCCCCCAGAGTACTATTCTGATTCTGTACAAAGAATACAACAATGGTGTCAATCAGCATCCCAGTGAATTCTACTCTGCTGGGCTGGGGACAGAGAGGGGCCCAGGTGCCTACCTTGTAGTTCTGGGCAGCCTCATCTATCAAGGTGACATTGTGGGATTTGTGGTCCTTGGAGTCACGACACACCACACAGAGGAACGCCCCGTCCTTCTCGCAGAAGTAATGTAGCTTTTCCTTGTGCCTCTGACATCTTGAGTATTCCATTTCTGACTGGATGTCAGCAGGATCCATAGTCTGAATCTTCTCTGCAAGACTAGCCAGCAGCTTATTGGGCCGGAACGTATTCTTACTCACAGAGAGTTTGCAGAGAGGACATTGTATATTTTTTGATGTTTCCCCAACCTGACTGATACACTGCAGGCAGAAGTTGTGCCCACAGTCAATGGTGACAGGTTCTTGTAGAATTTCCATGCAGATGGGGCATGTCACATCCTCCTGCAGTTGGTTGGCCAGCTGTTGGCCTGCCATGATGGAGCAGCGGGGCTGAGATGTGAAAGCCCAGAAATCCAAGGCAGACACTGGTGCTGGGCAGCAGGGAGGAAACAGGAGGCAGAAGGTGAAGAGAATCTCAGTGAGAGGATTAGAGGAGGCCAAGCGAAGTGGGGGGGAGGGGTTAAGTAAACAATGATAGAAAAGAGTCAGATGTAAATGGGGAATATTCTAAAGAGAAGAAAACAGATGGTCAGCCTTCCCTCACTGTCTCTCAAGAACAAACAGATACTGTGAGTGCCTGCTGCCTATAAAGTGGAGCAAGACTTCCTGGACCTTGGACTCATTAAACATATCTTTCTGAAGCAGTTTCAGAGAACAGAAAGACAGAAGTGTCAAAGTCCACTCAGGTACAATCGGGGAGTGGAACTGTTCACTGGCGGCCCCAGGAAGGCGTGTTACCATCGGATCCCATTACAGATGGTTTTGAGCCACCATGTGGTTGTTGGGAATTGAACTCAGGACCCCTGGAAGAGCAGTCAGTGCTCTTAACTGCTGACCAGCAGATCTCTTACCCCCCTCACCCTCCCCCACTTCTGTTGGGTTTTCCTCCCTGTCTCTGGGACCTCCAGTATCTCTGAGCCATCCTTTGTTCTGACTGGCCTGTCTGTTACTTCCTCTGTCTCTGTACTTCTCAGAACCCCCAGCTTGCCTGACCTATGGCCTTTATCTTGACAAAGAAAGTGTTAACCAGTGTCACCCACAATCCCTTTAGTAGCTCAACACTTCTCAATCCTTCCTCTTGATCTTTTGTGCCTAGGATAAGGGAGGAGAGGGGAGGTCTTCTTCTTTCCTCTCCATCCCCACTCCCCTCTCTTTTCTTCTGTCATTAAAAACCAAGCTGTTAATTTTTAAAATAAAAACATTTTAGGTTTACTTATTTTAATTTTATGCTCATGAGAGTTTTGCTTGTACACACCACACACACACACACACACACACACACACACACACACATGTAATGTGCATGCCTAGTACCTACAGAGGTAAAAAAAGATAGTTGACTCCCCATGGAAACTGGAGTTATAACTGGTTGTGAACAGACATGTGGATGCTGGGAACTGAACCTGGATCCTGTGTAAGTTTGCTTAAAAATTAAGCCTGTCTTCAGCCACTATATTTAAGTTGACTTTTTTTTTTAATTACTTATTTTGTATATGAGTACACTGTTGCTGTCTTCAGACACACCAGAAGAGGGCATTGGCTCCCATTACAGATGGTTGTAAGCCACCATGTGATCGCTGGGAATTGAACTCAGGACCTCTGGAAGAGCAGTCAGTCCCTCTCAGCCTCTGAGCCATCTCTCCAGCCCCTCTTAAATTGACTTTTAAAGTTAGCATAAAATGTAATGGGTTTCATTATGAATCTTTCCTCCCATCCTCTCTTTTTCTCTCCATTCTTCACTTTCTTCTTTTCTGCTGCTGGCCTGAACTCAGGACCTTTCCCCTGATATGCAAGCCCTGTACCATGGAACTCTTGTTAGGGCAATTTCAAATGTCCCCCTCCCCGCCCCCACCCTGCCTTCTGTTGGGTTTTCCTCCCTGTCTCTGGGACCTCCAGTATCTCTGAGCCATCCTTTGTTCTGCCTGGTCTGTCACTTCCTCTGTCTCTGTACTTCTCAGAACCCCCAGCTTGCCTGACCTGTGGCCTTTATCTTGACAAGCAAAGTGTTATCTTGACAAGGAAAAGAAGGGGGGTGGGTAGGATACTCTGGAACTGGAGTTACAGATGTTTGTGAGTCACTATCTACAGACAGGGAACCAAACAAGTGTTTTTAACCCTTGAGCCATCTCTCCAGCCCCTTATTTTTATAACACATAGTTCAGGGGGGTCTGGGAGGAGAAAACACTCTGAGCTCAGTTAGTATTAACTGTATGCAAATAATATGGAACCACTGGAGCACAGGCCACTACAGTGCCACAACCCCAACAGCTATCTGCCAATAGCTCCTCAATGTGGGGGCGGGGCCATATGAACCCTTTCCCATTTAGGTTGGAATGTTGGCTGGCCAGGTCTTACACAGGCAACCAATGTGTTAGGGTAAGGCCATTACCAGGTCACACAGGGTGTGGAGGATTTTATGGCTGTAGCCCCAACAATTGTTCCTTCTCATTTGCCAGGGAGAGTCTTGGTTTCACCTTTGTCCCATCATAAATATCAATAGCCCTTCCTCTCATTTTCAAAAGTATCCACTCATAATATAGAGGTCACTTTGATTATAGCAACTGCTGAAAGCCGAACACTTTCAGAAATACCGCACCTTTCAGGCCTGTCTATTTCAGTTGCTTTAAGGGTGAATTAAAGCAAACATCTGTGTAAGATTTTATAGCTTGCATTTGTACTCAGCTGTCAGATCTAGAGGCAAAATTTAACTTATTTTTAAATTAAATCATGTCTTTTTATAAAGGTTTATTTATTTGTTTTATGTATATTAATGTTCTATCAGCATGTACACCTGCGTGCGAGAAGAGCATGTCAGATCACAGTATAGATGGGTGTGACACACTGTGTAGTGCTGGGAACTGAACTCGGGACCTCTGGAAGAGCAGACAGTGCTCTTAGCCTCTGAGCCATCTCTCCAGCCAAATCATTTCTTTAGTTTAAGATTTTTATCTTCAGCATATATATATATATATATATATATGTATGTATACATATATATACGCATATACGCATACACACACACATATATAAACACATATATACATCATATAATATATATACACGTATATACGTTTTATATATATATATGTGTGTTTGTGTGTATATATAATGTGTACAGGTATTTTGCCTGTACGTGTCTGTGAACCACATGCAATACTCATGGAAGCCAGAAGCGGGCACCTGGATCTCCTGGAGTTGGAGTTATAGATGGTTGTGAGTGGGCTTGGTTACTGGGAATCTAACCTGGTTCCTCTGGAAGAGTATTCAATGCTCTGAATCACTGATCCATCTCTCTAGCCCCCAGAATTTAATTTTCAGGCAAGTTTTGTTTTGTTTGTATAGTACTTTAAAAAACAATGACAAATCGGAATACTCCGGAGATGGTGACTCTTTTTTTTTTTCCTTGTGTATGTATTGTCTCACTTAAGTCTTACTTCTAAATCATCAGTATCTATTGTCCAGGAAACTGAGCATGTTTCTGGGTCACCTAGAATGGGTAAGGCCCAAGGCACCAAGATAGACATGTCTGTAATCCCAGCGCCAGGGAAATAGAGGCAAGAAGATTAGGAGGCTGTCCTGAACTATACTTGACCCTGTCCCATAAAACAAAAACAGGGCTGAAGAAGTGGCTCGGTGCTCAGTGTCCATACTGCCCTTACAGAGGACTATTTCTCCCCAGCCCTCGTTTAGAGATTGTTTTACATGAGATTTTGGGGCGTTTTGACTTTTACCTCCGTAGAAAATCTTAAGTTTTCTGTCAAGTACCGAAGGTCAATGACCTGTGTAGTTAAATCCATCTTGCAGTGCTAAGGTGTATCGTGAGACTTTCCTGTGAGATGCAAATATCGTAAGCCAACAAGAGTTCAAAGGGTCCCATGTACTCATGAAGCTCGTGAAGGATGCTTCAATCAATCTCTTAAAAATGTAGAATCTGTGGGCTGGAGAGGTGGCTCAGTGGTTAAGTACACTGACTGTTCTTCCAGAGGTCCTGAGTTCAATTCCCAGCCACCACATGGTGGCTCACAACCATCTGTAATGGGGTCCAATGCCCTCTTCTGGTGTGTATGAAGACAGTGATAGAGTCATACATTAAAAAAAAAAATCTAGGATATGTTATTTTCATTTGAAATCAAACTTTTTATTTCAGTCTTTCTCAACCTGTGGGTCATGGCCATCGGAAAACACGTATTCCTGATGGTCTTAGGAACTGAGACATTGCTCCTCTGTAAAATTACAATTATGGAAGGAGCAACAAAAATAATTTTGTGGTTGGAGAGTCACCAAAATATGAACAACTATATTAAAGGAAACTGTATAAAAAAAACTGTATTAGGAAAGCTGAGAACTTTCTGTTCTCAACTCTTTTAATCCAGCAGGTTACTATTTTGTTAGGAACTGAAAAACTTTTTTAAAAAACTTTTTTTTTTTTTGGTTTTTCGAGACAGGGTTTCTCTGTGTAGCCCTGGCTGTTCTGGAACTCACTCTGTAGACCAGGCTGGCCTCGAACTCCGCCTGCCTCTGCCTCCCAAGTGCTGGGATTAAAGGCGTGCGCCACCACCGCCCAGCCCTTAAAAAAACTTTTATTTGCATGTGTGTGTCTGTGCATATGTGTGCACAAGCACATATGTATGAGTGTCTGTGTATGTATGACACATGTATTAGTGCCTATGGAGCTCAGAAAGATGAGTCTGATGCCTTCAACTGGACTAACAGGCAGTTGTGAACCACCTGATGTGGTTGCTGGGAACTGAAGCTCAGTCCTCTGGAAGAGCAGCAAGCTCTCTGAACTGGTGAGCCATCTGTCCAGTTCAAGATATTATAATATAATAGTCTGTAACTTTTCATTTCATTTTTGATGTCATAATAACCTCCACTGAATTTGTGTGAGGAATGTAAGAAGTAGCTGTATCCCATGATACACACAGTCTTACACACTGCTCTGTACACTCCGGAGGAAAAAGCTTTTTGACAAGACACTGAGGAGATTGATTTAGCCACAGATTTATGGTGTCTCGTATCACAGGTCCTCTGACTTTACCCTTTAGTCTCTAGTGTCAGATGAGTTATCAGCAGGCAGCAGTATTCTGGGAAAGCCGCTTCTCCATGGAGTCAGCTGGCACTAACCCAATACACACTCACCAGATACCTTAGTAAATGCAAGCCACACAGGCTCTCTTTAATTGCCCTTGGCCTGAACTTCAAATGCCAGTCATTACAAGGAAAAACTTGGCTGGAATGAATCAGCAAACATAACTATGAATACGTTTCACAGGGCTGGAGAGATAGCTCAGCAGTTAAGGGCACTGGCTGGTCTTCCAGAAGTCCTGGGTTCAATTCCAGCAACCACGTGGTGACTCACAATCATCTGTGATAGGGTCTGATGCCATCTTCTGGTGTGTCTGAAGATGCCTACAGTGTACTCATATAAATAAAATGAATAAGTAAGTCATATATATGTGTGTGTGTGTGTGTGTATACATATATATATATATATATATGTATATATTTAATTTTACAAAAATCAGATGACTGTGTGAAGACACAGTGAAGGCCCATCCAGGGCCTTGGGAAACACAGTGTAAAAGTGAGCACCTTGTCTGTGGATGCCACACACAGCCATCAGCTCTTTCCGGGCTCCTCCTGCTTCTGTCTGACTCCTCACCTACCTTATTCTCTGCCTTTGCCAACTCCTTTTGATTCTTCTTCAGTCTCAGTGACTTTGAAAGCTCATATATGGCTCCATTTCAAGGAAGTGTATATTAGTATAGCCTTATGCTTTTGTTGATACAGGTGTGTCTAACAAGTCAGATGATCCTACCCATTCCACTCAAGAGACGGAGACACCCCTCTTTACAGTATCTGTAGCCCAGTTGTCCACACTGCTCCATCTGCTGTGCTTTCTGGATGCCTCCTAAAACTGTAAATAAGGATTATTTATCTAGTGAATGACTAATTACTTCAACATACTTTGGGATAATTGGATTTTTGTTTATCTTTGTTATAGTGATAACACTTAGAATCTTTTCTCAGGCAATTTGAAGAGAGTGTGACCACCACGGCTTTGTACGACAGCTTCCTGACTGTCCCCCAAATGATGAGATCACAGGCATGTTCTACCATCCCCTGATTCATTTTGGTTTATTAGTACTGTTGTTGCTTTTGGAGATCAACCTGTGTAGCTCAGGCTGACCTCCAACTCACGTTATAACCAAGAATGACCTTGAGTTCCTCCTTTAGCTCCTTCTTGGTGCTGGGATCACAGGCACCAGCCACCTCAGCTTGACTTCAGTTTTTCATACATCGCTCTACTTGAGACCACTACTGAGTGCTTGAGGTTGTTCTGAAAGGGTTAAAATTTTAAAAAAATCTCCTAGCAGGCTGGGCAGAAACAAGAGTGCAGGTCAGCTTGGTCGTGAGCTCTGTGTTTCAGGAACTTGGCTGACCACAAGATAGATGGCTGATTACGTACAGGCTCTTAGAGAATAGCCCATACAGAATGTTCTCCCTGACTCTTCCTTGGACCCTGTCACAAACTGAATAATGGGCTGGAACTTTCCACAGGTGCTCTCCAATAACCCTCCTTCACTCCCCCTGGGTTGTGGTTTCCCCCATGAGTTGTGGTTTTTGCCTTTAAATTCTCTCTGTCTCCAAAGCCCCGGGGTCAGACCCCACGGCCCCTGCATGGGTCATGGGTCTTGACCTCAGTATACTGATTAAAATATACCTCTTGCTAACTACATCAAGTTCAGTGTCTTACAGTTAATGGGTGGCCAAGAATTTCTGAGGATTGGGTGAGGTCCTCCCTTCGTGGGGGCCTTACAGTTCCTGCAGGCCACTGGGTAGAATTCAGGAGCTCCTGCCAAGAGCCCTCCATGCCTCCTGAGTCCTAAGAGCTGCCTCATTTTTCTGGGATCCTTATGCTCAAACTTAGAGTCTTTCTGTGGTTTCCCTAAGTGCATTCTGGATCATGTAGCTGTATTCAACATGTTGGCTGGCAGGTCCCTGGAGCTGGTGTTTACATTTTGGATAGAGGATGGGGTTTATCAAAGGACACAACTGCCGAGCAGCTAAGACTTCTCACAGGTACACTCTCCTCCTTGGTCCAGCCTCAGATTGGCCTCCAGCTCAATATATAGTTGAGGATGACCTTGAACTTTTGATCCTCTGACCTCCACCTCCTAAGTGGTAGAATTAAAATTATTCATTCATCATGTTTAGTTTTATGTGCTGTTGGAGATCAACCGCGTGACTGCTAGGCAGACACTCTACCAACTGAATACAGCACAGACCTCACAGCCAGATTTGTTCTGTTCTCTGTGTGTGTGTACATGTATGTGTATACATGTGTGTACATGTGTATGTGCATGTGTGTGTATGTGTGTATGTGCATATGTGTGTATGTGTGTATGTGCATATGTGTGTGTATGTGTGTATGTGCATATGTGTGAAAGTGTGTATATGTGTCTGTGTTTGTGTGTATGCCTTTGTATGTGCATGTATGTGTGTGCATGTGTGTGGGTGTGCATATGTGTATGTATGTGTGTGTGGATGTACATGTGTGTGTGTGGATATGTGTGTGTGCATGTGTGTGTGCTTGTGTGTGTGCGTGTACTGACCCTGCCATATCCTATATGGCACAGAGACATGTAGAGAACAGAGAACAAACTTCAGGAGTCTTTTTTCACTTTCCATCTGGCTAAGACAGGGCCTGTCTTGTCTCTGCTGGGTAGAGTGCTCTAGGCTGGCTCCTGAAAGTTTCTGTCTCCCATCTTGCCTTGAGAGTTCTGGAATTGCACGTTTGCACCACCGCATCCAGCATTTTAAATGTGTTCTAGGGATGGAAACGTGACCATCTAGGTCATCAAACTTGTGAGACAAGCGTTTTTATTCACTGAGTCATCTCTCTAGTCTCAGCCATAATTTCTAAAAGAAATAGCCAGGGAACCTGGTGAATAGCTCAACATAGGAGCACTTGTTGCTCTTGCAGAGGACCTAGGTTTGGTTCCCAGCATCCACATGGCTCACAGTTGCCTATAACTCCAGTTACAGAGGATCTGAGAGCCTCTTCTGATATCCATGGTTATTATGTACAAGGTACACATACATACAAATAAATTCAGGGAGAGGGAGAAAGAGAGGGAGGGGGAGGGAGGGAAAGAAAGAGAGAGAGAGGGAGGGAGGGAGAGAGAGACAGAGAGGGAGAGAGAGACACAGAGAGAGACAGAGAGAGAGATGAAGGGAAGGAGGGAGGGAGAGAACAGGGCAGTGGCAGCAGCTTCCAATCCTTAAATGAGAGTCTGAAACCAAGTCCCAACTTGGGAGACAGCACCACCTACTGTCTGTGTAGAAACAGTGCTAAAACATTTGGCAGAAGGAGCCATGGCTCTATTTTGGGCAGAGTTTCAGGTAATTCAGGCTAGAACGTTTTAGAAGGTACACTGAACTTGAGCTCATGATATGACATCTAAGGATATAAAGTTGATAAGGAGATCAAAACAGGAATCAAATGCTGCTAGTGCTGGGGGTGGGGATTCAAGTTCCCATTAACTAGTTAGTAGTTAACTAGTGGGGTTAACTACAAGAAGGAGAGTGAATTCTGAGCCTGGCTCTGTTTTGTTCACTTGAATGTACGAGGAAGGAGTGTGATGAAGTCCTTAGGTGAATTAAGTCCCGTAGCCACATAGTTTCCCTGTGTCAGAAAAGGAACCAGGAAACAGATTTTTTTTTAAAGATTTATTTATTTATTTTATGTATATGAGTACACCATAGCTGTCTTCAGACACACCAGAAGAGGGCATCAGATCTCAGATCCCATTACAGATGATTGTGAGTCACCATGTGGTTGTTGGGAATTGAACTCAGGACCTCTGGAAGAGCAGTCAATGCTCTTAACCACTGAGCCATCTCTCCAGCCCCAAAACAGAAATTCTTAAAGAAGAGTGGCTTTGTTTAGTTTGGTCAAAAAGAGAAAAAAAATATTCTTACTTCCCTCCTCTTCTGAAGCACTCATAATTCTATAGCTGAAACAAGTAAGGTCAGGGAATACACATATGTTAATTTAATAGGAAGTGAGTCTAGCAGAGCTGTGAGGATCTCCCTTTCCAACTGGTGCGAGGCTTCATCATTTTCCTCCTTCAGTGTGACGCTCCTAGAAATTCTTTGGAGTCTGTCTTAGTCGGGGTTTCTATTCCTGCATAAACATCATGACCAAGAAGCAAGTTGGGGAGGAAAGGATTTATTCAGCTTACACTTCCACACTGCTGTTCATCACAAAAGGAAGTCAGGACTGGAACTCAACCAGGTCAGGAAGCAGGAGCTGATGAAGAGGCCATGAAGGGATGTTACTTACTGGTTTGCTTCCCCTGGCTTAGCAGCTTGCTTTCTTATACAGCCCAAGACTACTAGCCCAAGGATGACACCACCCACAATGCTCTCCGCCCCCATCACTAATTGAGAAAAACGCCTTACAGCTGGATCTCACGGAGGCGTTTCCTCAAGGAAGGCTCCTTTCTCTGTGATAACTCCAGTTTGTGTCAAGTTGACACACAAAACCAGCCAGTACAAGGTCCATTAGTCTAGTAGCCAGTGGGAGGGATACCCTGACTCTCTTTAGAGCATCTGGTTCCCACCAGAATGAAAATTCCAACTTAATGTTGAGAAAGAATCAACAGCCATCAGAGAGAATCCAAGGGGGACCAGTATCGATTCTAAGTGTCAGTCACCACTGCGAGTGTAAACTGATAAAACATTCACGAGAATTCGTTTAGAATTGTCAATACAGAATAAAAAAAATCTGAACGATAAGGCTGAGGATGTTGCTCAGATGTGGGGTACTTGTCTGGCATACATGAAACCCCCAGCACTGGTGGCTGATGCCTGAAATCTCAAAACTTGAGAGGTGGAGGCAGGAGGATCAGAAGTCAAAAGTCATCCTCAGTTACATAGAGAGTTCAAGGCTATCCTGGGCTACATGAGATCCCATCTCAATTGTGACCGTCCCCCCTCCAAAAGAAGAGAAAGAAATACTGCTTGTTGTAGTCATAGGTAGGTTGACATAGATCCACTTTGTATTCTAACAACTTAGACATTTCTCTCATAGGACTGCAGATTCTGAAAGAAAGGCTTAAGGTACCCCAAAGAGGCTAAGTTTACAGGGTATGAAATGATGGGAAAATATAACTGTGCCTCCCCCAATGCAGCATGAGTAGCAGCCTTTGTAAGGAGGGGCAGTAGAACTGCCTAGGGCATCAGGGAAGAATACCTTTGGGTGTGTCAACAAGGGTATTTCTAGACAGACTTAAGTGAGGAGGGACGACCTGCCCTCAAATGGGTGGTATTGCTCCATGAGCTGGAATCTCAGAAAGGGTGAAGCTGGAGAAAGCCAACTGAGTGTCATCTGGTATCTCTTTCAGCTTCCTGATCCACCCAGATGTAAACAACCACCCTTATGGTCTTCCAGCCATTCCTGCCTCCGTGCCTTCTCCACCATGATGGACAGTAGCCTCAAACAAAATCCCAGATAAACCCTTCCTCCCTCAGTTTACTTCTTGTCGGGTATTTGGTACCAACAATCAGAAGAGTAACATGTACCTTGCCTATCCCCCAGTCACCGCCACTGTTGAACCTGGGACCATTAAGGACAATCATGTGGACTGTCCCCAGCATCACCCAGGTGTCACGGTTATGTGACACATCTAGAATTTGTAGTTCCACATGTGTGAGGTTCTTGGGGCTCTCAGCCGGTGAGATTTGCATTGAAGTTCTGTGAGATTTGCAATTAAAGGCACCGAGAGACTTTCCTCTTCGCCATAAGAAAATATGCCACACCCTGCCACAAAGTCCATCTCCCTGATCAGTGAGTGCAGCTCATGGGTATTTTCATTTCCCTGATAATTCAGTGCTGAAGCAGGAAGAGTCTCTTCACCTTTTCCCTAGTTTTACAAGCATGTGAGTGTATATAATTGGCATAATTCAAGAAGAAAAGGCTCACCTGCTGGTCTTCTCCCTAGATCTGGAGACCAAGAAAATGAAATTGAAAAGGAGAGATTTGAGGTAGGGTAGTAAGAGACATATTTTTGGGAGGGTGCTCAGGTAAGTGGAAGGAGGAGGAGGAGGAAGAGGAGGAGGGGAGGGAGAGGAGGAGGTACTTCCTTCTTTAGGTCATCCTGGAAGTTGTTTGAAAGGAAAGGACTCTCTCTCTCTCTCTCTCTCTCTCTCTCTCTCTCTCTCTCTCTCTCTCCCCTTCCTTCCTTCCTCCCCTCCTCCCTCTCCTGTTTTCTTTCTCTTTCAACATGACATCATTGCAGTCTTGGATGACTAGATGGTTACTATAGAGTCACTGACAAGGTTCCACCTTAAGAGGTTGGTAATATCCAACAGTAAGAGTAGCAGTGAACTCTGTAGGGTAACAACTCAGGAGGGATGCCTAAAGCTCTGGCTGAGTCCTCCCTGCCAGCCACACAGTAGAGAAGGCTGTCAACTTGTCATGATAGTTTACTTCTGGCTGTGACAGTAACAGGGTGGCCTAAAATTTAGCTTTGAACTGTAAAAAGATTCCACAGAAAACTCTCAAAACAGAATTGGGGTTTGGAGTACCTGCTTTCTCCAGGTGTATGAAAGATTAGTATAAAGAATAGTTTTAGGTTTAGCAAATGCTGAGTTTCTTTTCTGAAATTCCTACAGGGTTGTGTTTCTTAGAGTCCAGATTCTAGACTCTCTGATAGTGGACAGTGGCCTGAAGTCTAGGCCCCAAGTCCACTCTATCTTGCTCCAGATCAACTTCTACTGAGCCCTCTCATCTGGGACTATCTTGCTTTCAAAAGACCCAGTGGGAAGACTAGTGAGGTGGGACCATGGTCTCTCTTGACAAGGACAACCAGGACATTTGTCCTATCTGCCTGGATCCCCTGAAGGAGGCTGTGAGCACCGACTGCAGACACCTCTTCTGCCGCATGTGCCTGACCCAGCACATGGATAAGGTTTCAGTCTCTGGGATTTTCAACTGCCCTGTCTGCAGGAAGCCCTGTTCCGAGGGGGTTCTTGGAGACAATTACATCTGCCACACCCACCAGAAGAGGGTGTGCAGGTTCTGTGAGACTAGCAGACATCTCTTGTGTGAGAAATGCCTCCAGTCTCCTGAGCACCAGTCCCATACTGAGCTCTCCATTGAAAATGCCATCAGCCACTACAAGGTAAGGCTGTGTCACCCCACTGGACCCTTCCTAAGCTCAGATTCTCACAGAGGCTTGGTAACTAAAAGTCTTTGACTTTTCTGGTCATCCAACTTGAGTCCTTGGTCTTTGCTTTTCTGTGTACCTCTCTGCTAATATCAGGGTTTCCAGGTCTCCGTGTATCTATGTAGGTGATCCTACCACTGTGATGGTGAAGACTCGGGAAGTATGGGCCACTGTGTTTACTCATACTG
>JANHMN010000019.1:11102510-11119292 GCA_030674055.1 Rhabdomys pumilio | reverse complement strand
CCTACCTAGCTGTTCAGTGCTTAGAGAGCCAGGAGAGAGCCCTTTATCATCGAATCTCAGGGTAGCTCCTCTTCTGTGCTTTCAGGTGGATTGGGAGAGCCACAGGCTAAGAACTGACCTGCAGAACCATGACCAAACCAAGGAACAACTGGAGGCCCTCTCTTGGCGTTGGCTGGACCAACAAGAGGACTTACCAGAAGAGGTGGCCAAGATCTTTAGCTTCTCTGAGGCAGTAACACAGCTCAGTATCCTGGTTTCTGGCCTGGAAAGGATGGCCAAGGAACTGGATGCCAGCACCCTGAAGGTGTACTTCCTAAGACACCCCCAAACTCAGAGAGGGAGAGTAAACAGCCTTCCTACAGGTCCCTTCTGGGAGGTATAAGGGGAGGTACTTCTGGTATGTGTGATGGTTTCTGTGTGTATGAGTGCTTGTGTGCATGTGGTCTATGAGTGTGTGTGTGTGTGTGTGCGTGTGCGCGTACGCACGCATGCACATGAGTGTGTGTGAGAATATGTGTGCATGTGGTGTCTGTATGTGTGTGTGTTGACTGTAGGGAGGGTGACTTATACAGGTCTGATACAACAGAGTGAGGAGGGATGCTATGTTTTATTTATCACGGCAGCATGCAGAGTGGCCCTCAAGCATGAACTAGGAAGGGTATTCAATGACAAGAACCTAGTAACTGACTGATTGTCACCTTTTCTTTCCCAGGATGCCAGTGACTTGCTGGACAGGTAATGAGCCCCTTTCCTTCTGTCTCACATATGAAGACACATGCAGACCACATTGCATAGATATGTATATGGGCTAAATTAAGGTCAAGGAGACATACTCAGTACTGTCATACTACATGGCCAGTGGAAGATTCAGTAAAATATATATGAATTAATGAATGATTTCTTTGTCTTTAGGAGTGCATCACAGAAATTAGAAGGACTTCTCTCTCGTGTTTCTCCAGCCAGTCCAAAGCTCGCTTAGTCCTCCTGGTGTATTCTTATCCCCACAGTTCTCATCTGATGCCTTAGCCTCTCACACTGGGACATAGTCTCCTTCCTAAGCCAGACTTGAGCCTGTGGCTCCCAGTGTTGTGGCCAGGCATTCCAGATCTTCATCACATCGGGGGCTATTTGCATAATCTCCATATAACTGTGCGCTGGTGATTACACCTACTGCCCATGGTCTCGTGGACATCAAAGCATCCGGCTGACACAGAAGAGTAAGCCTGCCACAGCTTATGAAGCAGGTTTATTGGGTAGTAGTTCTTCTGACTCTGACGGAACCTTCTGTTTGGTTCATATTGTTCGCCCATTATGACTGTTGCACGCAGACTGCGGGTGATTTCCACAGTCCTCACTCTCATGTTCATGTACATGTAACTTTGTCCTGTGGAGTATGAGTGGCATCTGTGACTTGCTTTTCATCAAAGGAATGTAGCAGAAGTGACAGAGATCACTTCAGTGACTATGGACTCTTTCTAATTGATGCTGCATTCTAGAGACTCTTCTTGCTAAAGCTAGGGACGCTGAGGGGAAAGATAGGTGACAAGCTTCTAGTTTCCTAGTGCAGCCTCAGTCTTCAGGGTGTCAGGAATCAGGGAGCCTGGGCCTTACAGTTGCAGCAAACTCTTCCAACACTACAGGTAATTTGGAAGTAGATACTTCTGGAAACTGAAAATGGCCCCACTGTTCACCTTGTCCCTGCCTCATAGTTTCCATAAGGCTTGGAAAATTGTAAAAAAAAAAAAAAATCGTATTTCTGCACCTGTTTTTACAATAAACTTTCTTATTATTTAAACCAATTGGAATGGGTCTCTTTTCTTTGTGATAGAAACCTTTTACAATGTAAGTAGGGAAAAATCAAGAGTTAACCTGCAGATGTCAGGTAAAATGTGTGACACTTCTCTGGGGTCTGGCAAAGAGCAATTGGCAGTCTGGAGCTTTTAGACAGACTGTAGCAATTCCTGGGGAAGTAAATGGAGTCTGACTCCACCAAGAACAGCCTAGAGGTTTATCAGTCACCTTACTGGGAAGCCATCAAATCTACCTACCCCCCGTCAAAAGGGAGTAAGCTCCAAGTTGCCCAGGGAGGAGCATACACTGATAGATTGGAAGACTTATCTTCCTCTTCCAGGACGGTGCTTAGAGGCACTCAGGATGGCCCAGCATTTGACATTCCATTGTAGGCTATCCTACAATACAGCTTCTAACAAAACTAGGCTGTCTCGAACCCCGGGCAACAGGATTGTTTACCTTTACACCAAGAAGATTGGGAAAGCACCTAAATCTGCACGTGGCGTGTGTCCAGGCAGACTGCGAGGGGTTCGTGCTGTGAGACCCTTATGAGTTTGTCTAAGACAAAGAAACACATCAGCAGGGTCTATGGTGGTTCCCTGTGTGCCAAGTCTGTCCGAGACAGGATTATTGAGAAACAGAAAAATGTTGTAAAAATGTTGAAGGCACAAGCACAGAGTCAGAAAGCAAAATAAATATTCGGCTTTTTTAAGTAATAAAAATCAAGACTTGGGAAAAAAGAGAGAAAGGTTATCTTCACTCTCTCGCAGTTTCACTTCCCAGTTTAAGAAATACGAATTAAGGGGATAGAGAGACAGCTCGCTGTTTAAGAGCACCGGCTGCTCTTCCAGAAGCCCAGGGTTCAATTGCCAGCACCCTCACAGTGGCTCACAATTGTCAGAAATTTCAGTTTCAAGAGATAACACCTTCTTTGGGTCTCCACCAGTAGTGCACGAGTGCGCGCGCGCGCACGCGCGCGCACACACACACACACACACACACACACACACATATATATAATAAAAGTAAACAAATTTTTTGATTCAAGAGGTAGAGGCAAGCAGATCTTTGTGTTTGAGGCCAGCCTGGTCTACATAGTGAGTTCCAGGGCAGCCAGGGATACACAGAGAAACTCTTATCTTGAAACACCAAAAGGAAAAAGAAAATTAAAAGAACAAAAGAAAGAAATGAAATGAAAGAGAGAAAGAAAGGAAAGAAAAGAAACACAAATTGTCTTTCAGAATTACCGTCACTTGAGGTCAGCATGGTCATCGTCAAAATGCTCACCAGGGTCACTCAACCACCGGTGTCCACACAAGACAGTTTAGAATAGTGTTTAAGAGCTCAGAAGTCAGACACAGATTATAAAGTCCTGGCAATATGATCTTGGACGTGAAAATAACCAAATTTTCACCAAGCCTCAGCTCCGTCCTCCTCTTCCTCCTCTTCCTCATTCACCACCCACCACCATGCATGTGTGTGTGAGATACGGTCTCTCTCTCTCTCTCTCTCTCTCTCTCTCTCTCTCTCTCTCTCTCACACACACACACACACACACACACACACTTCTCTCTCTCTCTCTCTTTTTTTTTAAACAGGGATTAATGTCACTTAGGTAGCATCAAATTTGCTGTCTCACTGTGTAGCAGAGGCTGGCCTTGAATTCCTGTTTCTACCTACAGACAGTACATGCATATTATACTACACACGACTGTTTCCCTCATGTTAAACAGCACACTAAAGACTAGGGAGTTGGTTCCATAAATAAGCTGCTTGCTGTGTAAAATAAGGACTGGAGTTTGGATCCTCAGAACATAAGTAAAAGTTAAGCAGCTGCCTGCAATCTCCACACTTGCAGGGAAAAGTCAGGAGAACCCCCAAACCAACTAGCTAGCTAGACTAACCGGAACTGGTGGGTGAGCTCCGAGTTCAGCAAGGGTGAGCTCCGGTTCAGGAAGAGACACTAAGTGGAGAGTGGTTGAGGGACATATCTGACATCGACCTCAGCCCCCTTCCCCACATACACACATGTACCCACACATATAAGCATGCATACGCATACACAAAACACACACACATAAAAAAGCAAACATGGGAGATGATAATAGATCGCACAGCGATCTACTATCTATAAGGACAATAAAGGGCATGAAGATTTATAGCAGGAAGAGAACTTCAAATACACATACCTTAGAGGTTCCTAGTCACTTTTTAATACTCAAGTAAAACCAGTATGAAGAAACAGGAAAATACAGTTCGTTTTGGTGGAACATGAGGCTTGGGGGCTGTGAGTATATTTTTGGCATTATATAGATACATGCATATGCCATTATTATTTAGATATATATGTTGTATGAAATATTGAACACCCTGGAGAAAGTCACTCCTCTGCAGCACCCCCTTCTCTGCAGCCCCTCCTTCTCTTCAGCACCCCCTCCTTTGCAGCACCCCCTCCTCTGAGCAGCCATTTACGGCCAGGCAATTCTCTCCAACAATAGCTACCACACTTTACTTCATTGTCTTCCCAGTGCTCCTTTTCTGTATCAGATTACCAAGGGCTACCACTGTTTGTTCATAGCTAGCACAGGGAAAAAAATTGTTTCTTTCTTCTTTTTGAAAGGTTCTATATATTGTATTACCGAACCAACTGGCTACCCATTGTGTTACAGATAAAAGCAAATACGATTCCCTACTTTAAACACGACCAAACTTTAGAGGTTAAAATAAAAACTTTCTGCTCTACTGGGTAGGTTTTATGGATGACCATGATTCAGCATAAATAGTGAGTCATGCTGGTGTGTGTGGATCCTAACAGAGCCAGCTTGGCAGTCCTACAGTGTCTTCTCTGGGAGTTGTACTGATTTTGTTACCAGTTGTTTTTTTTTTTTTTTTTTTTTTTTTTTTTTTTTTTTTTTTTTTTTTTTATCAAAACCCACTGAGGAATAGGATGATGTGGTGGTTTCAATGGGAACAATCCCCATAAGCTCACATGTGCTTGTGTCCCAGCTGGTGGAACTGTTTGGAAAGGATTAGGAGGTGTGGCTTTGTTAGAGGATGTGCGTCCTTGAGGGTGGGTTTTGAGGTTTCCAAAAGCCCATACCACTCCCAGTTATCTCCCCCTACCTCATGCTTGTGGATCAAGATATATTATTCTCTCTGCTATTACTTCAACACCATGCCTGGCTACCTGCTCTAGGCTCTCTATCGTGATGGTTATAGGCTCTAACCCTCTGAAACTGTAAGCCCCAAATAAGCTTTCTCTATAAGTTGTCCTGGTCTTGTGTCTTATTGTAACAGAAAAGTAACTACTTAGACAGACATTTTGCTTTTGTTTCTTGCTAGTCATGGTTGTAGTGTCTTATTGTAACAGAAAAGTAACTTCTAAGACAGACATTTTGCTTTTGTTTCTTGCCAGAAATCTTTTGATTCTGAATGTCCTCCCACCACGTTTTACACATTCAATGCCTTTTATTTTTGTTTGACGCTGAACAGACAGGGTTAATATGCCAAGCAACCCCACTGGGTTTTGCTCATCCCGGTTTCAGTGGGGACACGACCCTAAAATCACATTTCTGAAGATGCACTGTGCCTGGTTCTAGATGATACGAGAGCCCTTTGCCCTCCCCATGAGGAGAAACACATATCATGGTTTACACAACTTAACAATATGGGGTTCACTGGACCCCTACTTCTCATACAGATGCTAGTACAGCTTGTCCATTCTGCTTGGTAACACCTGCCAGCCACCAGGGCTCTCCCAGGTGGTACTTCTTGTATAAGGTTGCCATATTGAACTTGCCATGGTGATCTTCAGACCGCTTGGTTAGGATGGGTTTGTCACATTTCAGTGACTTGCCCCATTTGGTCCAACAGCCAGACAAACAATGGAGGCTGGTGCCTCTGGGAGGCTCAGAGCCCACATAATTCAAGAGGACCCTGCTGTCGCTGTCATTGCCTTTCAGAAATTGGTGTTACTCCTTATATTTGGAGTCCTTCCTGAGGGGACCATGTGGGTTCTTGAGGACTAAAGTATTGAGTTTTCCTGTGTCAAGGTCATCCCTTGAAATTCGATGGACCTATTCTTAACCTGGGTGGATATTTTGCCCAGCTCATCCACCTCCACCTGGTGCTGGGGGCCACTCATCCTCCCCCTGCAGGCTCAGCAGCTCAGTCCACTGGCTGATGTCGGCAGGCACGGAGGTGGCTTCAGCCTGTGGGAGAGCCCATACTGTCCCTGAAAGTCTTGTGAGAAGATGTGTCGAGAAGCCACGTCAGAGGCATGGCATACGATGGCAGAACAGAAAAGATGCTTCCTTTTCAGAGAATATTTTTATTTATCCTCCCAGAATTTAATTAATGTATATAGTGTATTTCTATCATGTCTACTCCTTCAAAGTGCTTCTTGAAGATATGAATAAATTAGCTAATATTTTTGGAAGAAAACAAGACGGGGAGGTAAAGTTTTGTTTGAAATCACGCAGCTGGTTGATTATAGGGCTTCATCTGGAATCCAGGTCTTTGGGCTTAAAGTCCAGCATTGTTTGTACATCTATGTCTGTGCCCATTGATGACAATGGTGAGAACAGTCAGCAGCAGCCGAGGTCCCAGACACCCTGAGCATCTGATGGGCACTGAAGAAAGGCTTAAGCAATGAAGAAACTAAAGGTCCTACCACCTTGTCCCTTACTGACACATGCCATTTCAACTGTCTAAAAAAATCACTTTTGTGCCTGGTGACCCAGCCAAGGATCTGTTTCCAAGGGTGCTTGATTCCAGTCTTGTACTCAGAGGAGGGAAACTGCACCTTCCTGACAGCTCAGGAAAAAACCAGACCCTCTGCCCCAGAGTCCAAACAAAGGAAAGATCTTCTGCGTGAAAGAGGCAGTGAAGGTATAGATATGTTCCTGGGTAACAGCATTGACAAAGGTCACCCAGCCTACCTCATAGTCAAGAGACACCTGCACCTTCCGGGGTTGTTCCTCTAGGGCCAGCCTTGTGGGGAAGGAACCCAGAGCTGAGACAAAGCCCCAAGCCAGCCTCACTGCCCATATTCCCTCCTCTGGTCTCAGCCTCAGTTCTCCCTTCCGTCGTATATCTTCTCTGGCCACACCTACAGTGCAGCTGCCTCCATGGGCCAAGTCGACATTTACCACCCAAGTGTGTCTCCCTCCTGTAAAGCCACATTGGGCCAGGACGCAGGTGGCTCGATCAAAGCGTTGTGGGGTATCTGGTGAATTCTGCCATTTGTAGGAGAACCGAGCCCTCTGGTGGTCTTCAGAGAGGAGGAGCTTGGGGTGGGAAGTCTGGGGGTCTAGAGAGATATTAGCTGTGAGGTAAAACAAAAACATTTATGTCAATAGGTCAATGTTACAACCTACTAGGATGACCTAAATGCTTACTTCCATACCTGGATGCTGGTGTTGAACCAGCTGTGTGTACTAGAGCATAGGTATCACCAAAGAACTAGTTAGACTACAGACTAAAAATCTGCATCCCAAAATGACGTCAAGGGGTTGCATGCTCATGTTAAAACCAGAAAAGTCAGTCACCAAGAGTATGCTGCTCTTGCTTGGTCTGCCATCATCTGGGAAGCCGTACAGCTCACGACTAGCAGTCCAGCCTCCTGCTGGTGAAGCACACAGGCTCCCTAACACACACCCTGCCTCATACATGGGCACCGTCACGGATTGCCTCTTCATACACAGCCATCCTGATACTCTGTAGCCTTACACATGGCCTCCCACCTCCGTAGCTTCCCCTTCAAGTATGACTTCTTTGTACGGGGTCACACTAATACTGACACAAAGTCACTTTCACACGTATGTATCCTCCTTATAAACGCTCTCTCATAGTTTCTCCCCCAAGTCCCAGCCAACCTCATACACGATCAGCCTCATACATACCGGCAGGCCTTCCTCACACAGCCAATCGTACATCTGTACTCACAGTCTCCCCCTCATACATATCCTGTCTCACACACTACTCTCACACAATGCCAGCTTCACGCAGCCTCTACACTCAGGGCCTCTTAACACACTACATACTTAATGCATGGCCGCCCTCACACACGGTTTCCCATTATATCCTCCCCATACATGGTCCCTTTACCAACAGCCTCCCTTCACAACAGCCTACCATACACACAGCCTTTCTGATAGCCACCTTCCTACACAATCTCTCTTGTACACAGCCTTCTTCCTCACACACAGCCTCTCCCACATACAGTATCCCTTTAAACGACCCTGCCTCACATACAACTACCATCATACACAGGGACTCTCATACATGGCCTCCTCAATAACCTCTCCTCCCAAACAGCTTCCTCACATACAGCCTCCTTCAGCCACAGCCCCCTTCACACACAACCACTCTTTAAATCATCTCCATGTTGCCTGTGTTGTATAAATACAGTGCAAATGCTAGTGTTTTTTAATCTGGTGTTGAATATGGAATCCATGGATATGGGTATGTACATATGCTTACATACACAAGTATGTATTCTATGTGTCATATGTGTGTATGTAATATGTGTGTGTGTGAATGTTTACACAATTATTTTAACACACTCTGCAAAACCCTGAAGCACGGTTTCTCTTACTCAGGACTTTTTAAAGTTCACCCCAACCTAATGCAAGGGTTGCTTACCTGGCTCATAGTCCAACTCAAAGCAGAGTTTTTCTGTGAGGAGGAAACAATGACAAGATGAGATTTTATTGATCTCAAAACCGCAGAACACTCAGTGACGGGGAGGGAAGGAACAGAGAGAAGAATGGAGGTGGAATCCTCTAGACCAACTCTAAGGTTGCTTGCATCCAAACCTCTTAGAACACTCACTGTGATTTCAAATCCAGACACCCTAGGGCAGGGCTGCAGATATGCTGATATCTCACAAAGGGTTACTGATGCTCTGGCTTAGAACTCAGGGAGAAGCTTGCTATCCCACCTCTGAGCAGACAAGGACTATGGGTGCCTTGCTTTCTTCTATTTTCACACACATACACTTAGGGAATAGATAATTAAATTCATCTTTTTTTTCTTCCACTTGGAAATAATGTTTTGGCCGGTCAATCGTCAGCCTTTGATTAGAGTAAAACATCCTCTACTGTCCAGACCATTGCAGGAAACAGGCTTCCAGAAATGTCCTCCCAGGGAACTTTTTTTTTTTTTTTTGTGGGTGTGTCATTTAGAAATATGTGACATTGTTCACGACTTTACCGTTGGTGGGAAGCAGAAAGCCATAACTTACATCTCAAACTTTCTTGGCTGGCTGCCATTATGACTCTCTCTTCTGGGAAAGGAGTGTGGCTCAGTCCCTATAAGGGTGTCTCAGTTTAGCCAACCATGCCAAAAAAAAAAGAAGTAGGGGGGAAGACTGGGCACATAGATCAGTGTAGGGCACTTGCCTACCATACGCAAGCCCTGGGTTCAACTTTCAGGAGTGAAAAAAAAAAAGAAAAAGAAAAAAGAAAAAGAAAACAGCGACAGAAAGCAAAAGAGGAAGGAAGAATCAGCTTCCACAGTGAGGCAGATACTGCCACCAGCTATAATTAACAAACGTAACCATCAAACACACAATTCATTACACGTGTTACTGAGGACCCTTGATGATATAGAGTCGTGTATGCTGTCAATCACTATTTTTCCACTACGCCATGTTAACTGGTCAGATTTGTTTAACCTCCAACTCCTAAGTCCTCACTCTTACTATGTCTCTTCACGACCACATCATCCTGAGAGTTAGATTTTTATCAGACTTGGCAAATAAGGAAGTCAAGGTACTGAAGGAAATAAGATGTGCTAATATACATAGTACAGTCCTTTGGCAGTGGAGGCAGGAGGCCATTCCTAAGCCCAGGCTGCGGGTCTCCTTACCCAGAAATGTCTTCATCTCCTGCCGTAGAGGGATGGCCTGTTGTGGGAAATCCCGGATCCTTTGGCCCAGCTCTGGGGATATAGCCTCAGGTTTCCGGCACTTTCTGGTTTCACATCTAGGGGCACAGAAATGACAGAGTCTGGGACTTTAAATTTTTTTAAAAATCTTTAAAAAAATATTTATTTTTAAAAATTAAGTAATTTTTAAAAATACTAAATTAAAAATATGCTTAAATTAAAAAAAATAAATTTTTAAAAAATAACTTAATTTTATGTGCACGGGTGTTTTACCTGCATGTATGTATATATATCACATGCATGCAGTGTTCGTGGAGAACAGAAGAGGGTATAGGATCTACTAGGTATGAGCTATGTTATGGGTTCTGGGAACTGAACCCTGGGTCCTCTGTAAGAGAGACAAATGCTCTTAACTACTGAGCCATCTCTCCAGCCCCAGAATTATTCTCTTTTAATGATGTCCCCTGACAGCCATCTTCTTCTAACAAGGCCTGGAGGAGTGACTTTCCACATAGAGACTTAGATCCACTTAGAAGGACCCACTGCTGCCCAAGTGGGAAGATCCACAACATTATCTGAGAACACATTTGAGCATTTGTAGATTTATACATGATTGTATCCTAAACTGAGAATATGGTTTGTTTGCATGGCAATAACTAGGTGGGTGGTGTATGAATGAATGTCTATGGGAAAAAAAGAAATAGACACTGTATCACTAACCTTATTAGAGTGCTTCTGATATCCTGGGATGGAGGAAGGAAGAAAGAAAAGAAGGGAGGGAGGGAGGGAGGGAGGGAGGGAGGGAGAGAGAGAGAGAGAGAGAGAGACTGAGATTGATTAGGTTCTGTTTTTTTTTCTCTCCCATTTTTGCTATGACCATAAAATACAAAATACCACAAAATACCATATTCCTAGCTTTAGCCATGAGGACCAGAAACCAGCACCTGTCTCCTTTGCTTCATGGACAGAGTTGGTGATACGACCTACTTCTCCTAGCTATAAGCAAATGTAAGCAAATCCTACAGCAAGGTCTCTTATTTCCCAGTACCCAGTGCTCCCAGAACCCCAATAACTCTCCTCCAGTCCAAGGAAGTAAGACAGTCTAGGAAGGACTTCCTGGCCAGTGAAAGGGGGCATTCTAAGTTATAAAAGTTTTGCTTGGAAGCAGCACCTGGCAAGCAGCACCTGGCAGTTGTTTATACAGTGTTTGATACCTCTCAAGACAACTTCCACCTCTTTGTACTGCTCACTTCCTCTCCACTCTATGGAGGGCAGGAAAGAAAGACCAAGATCAAAGAGCACAGTGAGCAGCTCCTGGGGAAGCGTCGACTAGAATTCAGCCCCCTGTTCCCGTGTCCCACCTCCATCTGTGGTGCCTAGACATGTATGTAAAGAAGGTACCAACTAAGCAATGATTCCAGAGAGCCCGGGGGTGAGGGCAGGCCAGGCCTCACCGTTAGGAGCCCCCTAGCTGGCCGCTTGTTCTTCTCCTCCAGCTCCTCGATCAGGGTGCTGAACCGGCAGATCTCCCCAGTGGCCAGGGAATCAAACTCTTCCTGCTGCTTTAGGATGTCCCCATCCAACCCCTCCAGCTGTGCTAAGAGGACAGTCTGCTGTTGCTCCAGGAACTGGCTCAGATGTGCAAACTGTGAAATCACCTGTTGTCTCTTGGTGGCCACCTGAGTCTGAGGAGGTAAGGTGAGAACCAAGGAGGACATTTTACTTTGTCTATATCAAGATCTCCTCCCATCATCTTCTCTTCTTCCTGTGGCATCTCATCCCCACTTTCTTCCCTTTCCTTATAAATTCCCACTTTCCTCTTGATCTATACTCACACCTCCCAAGGTTGGTTGATAAAATCAGAGCCCCCTACTCCTGCCTGCTACTCAGCCCCCATAAGGATGTGGAGCTGTGTTCTTTCTGCTTGTCACTCCATTTCTGGGAGCTACACAGGCCAGCATCGGCTCCCTGTCATCACTGTGGCTTCTAAAAGGGGCTGAGTGGAGAGCAGAGATGCCTGACCTCTGGCCCTGCACACTGCCCATACCACTAGGCTGTTCGAGGCAGCATCACGCTAATTCCTGCAGTGATTTGATAAGGAAATCTCCATTTTACAGGTGAGTAAGACAAAGCTAGAGAATTGAGGAAAGAAATAATGTCAGAGACAGGATTCAGATTCAGAGACCTTCAAGTCTCTGCTCTGTGGGCCTTAGACTCTAGAGGAAGGAGCTGCGCCTGGGGAGGGTGGAGACGTACCAGGAGCACCTGTATTCTTTTGTTTTCTCTTGATTGGATTTCTTGAATCTCCTCTCTCTCTTTCCTTAGATATACGAGACACTTCTGTATTTGTTCCTGGGCAGACGGAGCATGAAATACTAAGATGGGGAAAGAAACTGCAAAGGAATGTCACTCCGTTTTATCTGTGGAAGCAAATTGCCCCAGAAATGAGCGTGAACCCCAGCACCTTGAGAGACTCAGGGTCTTCCTGCCTCAGTTTCCCAAACATTAGGATCATAGGTAAGCAACAGCACACCTGGCCTTGAGTCTCATTACTCTTGCTTTGTGCCCCAGAGATTTTGACCAGGGTTTTCCCCATTCTCATGTACCATCAAAGGTCATGACTTTGCTTCCTCTGTGAGCCCTTCATCAGGTTAAACAACTACCTTCTTTTGCATCTGACAAGTATTACCTATGATCTGAGCTCCACACGTTCTTAGCTGAAACTGAAATTATGTCGCCCAGAGGAAATACATGCAAATAACATTTCCCTTTTTACTAGAACCAATAATCTAGAAATGGTACAAGGTGAGCAGAAACTTAGATGCAAAAATAACTGGTGAGCAGTTTTATAAATTGTTCTAGAACCGAGTCAGGAACAAGCAAACACATAAATAGCCACGTGTGTGTTTAGAAATACATATATGTAGCTCAGTTATTACAGTGCTTGCTTAGCGTGTAAGAAGCCCTGGGTTCAACTCCTAACCCTGTGCGTGTGGCAGTACACGCCTGTAATCCCAGCATCCAGGGGGTAGAGGCAGGAGCATCAGAAATTCAAAGTCATCCTAGGCTATAAATTATATAGTCAGAGGCAAGCTGGTCTCACTATCAAAAGATCACTGACAAATTGCCACATCACACATACAAACACCTGTTTATAACAAAATACGGTAGAAAAGAAACTAAAATCAGCAATGTACTCGTTTAATGAAAAATAAAAGCATATGCCACAAATATTTACCCAACTAGCTCATTCACAACGGAAACATTCACTTATATGCTTCAAATAGAACACACTCAGACCACCCCCACCCCCACCCCCACAAACAAGGCTTCACTCTTGTAAATAAACAATAAATATACAAACACCGTCATTCTCAAAAGATACAAACTTCAAGGACACTTAACCGATACAGGACACACACACGTTTGATGGTTTAATCATTCGGAAAGGATATACTGAGCTCCTATTATCTATGGGCCACAAGGAAACAACATAGAACTCTCTCTTAATTAAAGCCCCGTGTTTCTCTGTGCCTGAGTGTGTGCCTGGGTGATCAAATAAGGCGAAAGAATTCGGAGTCAGGATACCCCTTCCAGCCTACAATCCACACCATCATTCTACTTCCCTTAGTCCAAGCCACCTCCCCCAAGGGTCCCCCAGAGCCCTTTCCTACCCTGCAGGGACCTTGTCCTACCCTGTAGGGACCGGCTGCGTCCTCCAGGAAGCGCACAGTGTGAGCCCCATGCTGTCCAGTCTCACGGCATACCACGCACAACTGTGCTTCATCCTCTTCGCAGAAGAAGTAGATTTTCTCCCCGTGTTCCGGACAGGCATCCTCTACCTCCAGGCCTCTCGTGGATGCCAGCTGAAGGCGCTCGATGTTCTCCACCACATTGGCCAGCTGCCAGTTGGGCCGAAAGCTCCCTGGGCGGAAGGGCTCTTTGCAGAGTGGGCAGCTGAGACCCTCCTCCGATTCTGGGCCTGGGATCTCGCAGTAGCGAGTGAGGCAGCCACGACAGAAGTTGTGGCCACAGTCAATGGTGACTGGCTCCCTTAGGGTGCCTTGGCAGATGGGACAGTTGACCTCATCTGCCAGGCTAGTCACAGAGGGAGCTGAGGCCATGTCAGTCCTACTAGGCCTTCTGACTCCTGGAAGTCACCGTCTCAGCTTATCCTCCACACCCACATTAGGCCTGACACCAACATAGTCACACACACTCGGACAAGGAACTCAGTTACATCTCTGGCACCAGGGGTCCCTTGTCCTGCTCTCCCAGGAGCAGACACACTTCTGCCAACAGCAGAGTTGAAGAAATAGCCAAAGAAGAAGGCCCAGGGGCTCACAGCATCGTAAGTTAACTCTCTGAACCAGTTCCCGTGGCCTGGAGCTCACTGTCCCTTTCTATCCACCCGAAGCAGCTCACACACAGTCTCTCAGCAGTCCACTGTTGAAAGAGATCTTTCCTTCGGGGAGCAGGGAGGAGCCTGACTCATAGAGGACTGCTGCCACCCCAGCTCTCCAACATAGCCACCTGTCTCCAGGGAGATTGGAGGTATCAGCCAGTACAAGGCTAGTGTGGGGACTCAGATAAGGCCCTTGAGCTCGGGTGTGCACAGCACAAGCAACTGTGGTGATGCCTCCATGGGCCTATGACAGGCTTTAAAAGAGGTCTGAAAGAAAAAAAAAACATGCATGCGTGAGGAAAACATAGAGCCAGCATATATATATATATTTTTTTTTAAAGTGCTTCCTTCTATGAGTGGGAGATGTGTAGTCATAGTAATAAATATATATAGTAATATATATATATATAGTAATAAATATATAGTAATATATATATAAATATATAGTAATAAATATAGTAATGTATTAATTAATATATAGTAATATATATATTTATTTATTTATTTATTACTATGACTACACATCTCCCACTGATAGAAGGAAGCACTTTAGACAGTTTACTCATTCCACCTTGGTTCTATCACCTCCTACTGCTTGGACCTCCATCTTGCAACCTCCTCCAGGTTCCCTCACCTCATCCAAGGTGAACTGACAGAGCACGGGTGACTGTGATCTATCAGCACAGGTGACTGTGATCTGTCTGCAAGTCAAAGCTGTGAGTCTTTCAGGAGATGTGGTGTACCAGAAACTCAAAGCACAACCAGACATGGTGGCACATGCTTGTGATCTCAGCACCTGTTATCCAGAGATGGGAGAATCAGGAGTTCAAGACCAGCCTCCACTTGCATAGCAGCTCGGAGGCCAGCCTGAGCTATGTGAAATGTGCCTTGAGGGAAAAAAAAATAAGTGAAAGCCACATATGTATATATGCAGTGTAAAAGTTTCTAGTTGCCAATACAAGCTGGACCCGGATGGAACAGAATTAAAGGGACATTATTGGGAAACTGGATATTTTGAATATTGACAGTAAACTCACTAATAGATTGCTAAAGTTCTTCTTTAAATTATATAGTTGTTATTATCATCATCATCATCATTATTGTCTGTATGTGTGCACATGTGTGTGCATGTGTATGTATGTATGTGCATGTGTGTATGCATGTATGTGTATATGTATGTGTATGTGTGTGCATGTATATGTGTATGTGTATGTGTGTGCATGTGTGTATGTGTGCATGTGCATGTGTATGTGAATGTGTGTGTATGTGTGCACGTATGTGTGTACATGTGTGTGTATTTGTATGTGCATACATGTATATGTATGTATATGTGTGTGCATTTGTGTATGTACATGTGTATGTGTGTAATGTGTGTGTGTGTGTGTGTATGTGCATGTGTATGTGTGGGCACTGGTATCTTGGCATAAACGTAGAAATAACTTTGTGGAGTGGTTCTTGCCTTCAACCATGTAGGTCCTGGGGATAGAATTCAGGTCTTTGGCTTGGCCGCAGTTGCTTTTACTTGATGGGGCATCACACTGGCCCATGTTAAATTTTTTAATGACACTGTGGCTGTGTAGAGGAACTTCTCATTCTGAGGAGATATATGTTGTTCTATTTATGGAAGAGAGAGCAGATGACCCAATAGTTACAAAAGTTAAAAACACACAAAGGCATTCATGCCAATATTTCTTCACAGTATCAATAAATTTGAATGTTTCTCATAATAAGTGTGAGAAAAATATTAAAAGATGAAAAGAGAAAAAATCAATATTAGTAGTATATTTAAGTTAGTCCAATGTTCTCAAAATATTATCTGTGCACGGAGTCAACATAAAATACTAGCAATATTTCACATTTCTCTATAGTGATGTGAAGTCTTTTATACCTACAGCACACCTCAGCCAGGGCTGACCACACATAATTAGACAGTTGTCCTAAGGCAGTATTGTCAAGGGGGAAGGTAGGGCAGGAAGGAGGGGTGTGCGACACATGAAAGTGGGTGGGATAAAGAGGCCTGGTGAGCAGGAGGGTCTGGCTTTGTCCACAGGGTAGGAGAATGCCTAGGGAGCCTGGCAGCTTGATCTTTGACCCAGTTTTGGGAAGAGCACAGAGTTGGAATCTAAACACTCCAATGTCCCCAACCTTGTGGCTGTCAACTCTCTGACCCTTAGAAATCCTCTTTACCTTTCAGTTTGTATCTCCCTCTCCACATTTGTCCCAATGAGTTGTTATTAAATTGGTTGTTCTGGATTAATTTCTCAGGGTTGGTGGTGAGTGCATATTGCTGGAGCTGGAAAGATGGCACAAGGGTTAAGAATTTGCCACTCTTGGGGAGGACTCTGGCTGGGTTGTCAGTACCCACAGGAAGGCTCACGAGTAACTCCAGTTCCAGGGGATCCAATGCCCTCTTCTGCCCCCTTAAGTATTGCACACAGTAGCACACAGACATAAAGGCAGACAAAACAATCATATACATAAGGTAATTACAAAATTGAGAGGTTGGAAGATGGCTCAGCCGTTAAGAGTGGTTGCTGCCTTTTCAAGCAGAATTCACAGTACGCCATTTGAGTAAACTCACGACTGCCTACAATTTGAATGTGAGGGGATCTATCTGAGAGAAACTGTACGTGTGGCACATATACCCCAACACACACACACACACACACACACACACACACACACACACACACACA